>JTDE01000084.1:202030-235003 GCA_014338405.1 Paragonimus skrjabini miyazakii
GTAGGTAGTCCTGAGGCTATCAATCCTTCTAAATTAACAGATTTATCCCAAACTGTATTCAGTTCCGTCAGGATATACAAGTACGCTTTTGTATGCTGGCACTCCGTTCTGCTTTTATTAACGGATCTCTTACCGTAAAAAGATTTCTGCGGACACTTGACGTGAGTCTTCAGAAAGCACTGAGTGATTGGGTACGTAAAATCGTGTTAGTTCTGTAGTATATAATTAACCTGAAAATGTTCTTTTCTCGCTTTTATTGATGCGTTTACTGATTTTTATTACTTTGAGAAGTGTGATGGCACTGATAGTCAAAAAGCTAGCTATCAATGTACACAAGGCAACTTGCCTACCCCAGTTTAACAGACTAAGATCTAACACAAAACAATGCATCAGTATTTGGTAGTTCTTGCGGAAGAGTCAACACCGGAGTGCCCGGTACTGCGATAGGGTATAAGGAGTCGTCCCAGTTCCTTAGTTACACGGTTCCTGCTTCGGTTGTTATTCCACAGACTGTTCCTCAACATAACATAACACTGGAAAAGCAGTCAAATGAAACTAAAAAACAAACATTGCTCAACAAGTTTCTCAAAAAATCATTACTAATAAGGCGACATCTTAGATTTTTTACAGTATAGTGAATATTTTGTCAAGGAAGTATGAAATTCTTCGACAGTTGTAATGCCAACTAGAGTTATCTCGATATTTTCGGATATCAAACGGCTCCATCACTTACTTATAATCGGCTGACAAAATTATAGTATGCGAACTATGATCATCATTGTACCAGGAGGTTTTTGACTGAAAAAAACTTAAACTTTTATTACCTGTCGATTTATGTAACTGACTGTTTATGATTTTAGATGTTTACAATAGCAGTTGGTTTCTTTTGTTACAATATATTGCTGACTACTAAGTTTCGTGTTGCATCTGCTTGTTCATAAATCCTTTTGCTAGACAGAGTAGACCAGGGGTTATATTTGGTTACTGGCCTTAGTTCCGTGTAGGTTTTCAGTACATAGTATGAGTCAGCTTACTTACAGTATATCGGCCACAAGTTGAATGAATAAGCATAGAACTGAGTAATCAGAAAATGACACAAGTGACCTTAAACAAAAGATCATGTACTGTGCAAAAGTTCAGCAATCTTTTGTGCTCATCCGGAAGTTGGTGAGGAACAACATTTGCGATCAAGAAAAGCACAAGCAAATTTGGTAAAGAAATTTGTATTTAATGTTCACTTTAAACTGACTCTACCCCGACCATACTACAAGCATGCAAAGTCAAGGTTGCACTAGTTGCCAGCGGTAACTAATTTATATTCACCGGAATCGTGCTACAGCTCCTGTGTATTTTGATAATCTTGAGGCAACTTGAGTTTCAGTACACTTTCCATAAGTGTTATTAGCATCCACACAAAGCTATGGATTACTATGTAGACGCCGGATATGTAGACACTAAAATAAGCGGCGTAAATAACACGCAGGATGACTATTAAATAGAGTCCTAACATCCGCGGTGTTTGTGATAACATGTGTTGCTGTGGTTTAATGAACACATCTACCTGTTTAATGGTGACAAACCCAAAACCGACCGTTTGCTTCCTATGACTTCTGGCCGTTAAACACAGTGTACTAACTTTACTTTGCCTTGTCATCTAGGGGCTTGAGACGAACTGCGTTTCTATATTTTGCTCGTAAGTGCTCAAAATATCGGCAGTAATATATGAACAAACCTGTAGGTACTGAATTTGAGGAAAACTGTTCAACTCGAAAAAGATTTATTAACTAAAAGCACTAAAGTTTTCAGATGTTCACATTCAAATCCATAACTTACGAGTTGAATGGTCCTATTTTAAATTTAACAGTTCACTATCAATGGTTGATTCTCCGAATTGCATTTTCCTTATTGTTACCTCGACTGTCAAAAAGGAAGCGTAACCCGTTGTGATCGGTTGGTTTAGTGATAACGGTCGTGGAAAACTACACAAACATTGCAGGTATTTGAATTACAACTTCGACCTATTACTCCATTTATTGGGTGCAATCAACAGAATGCGTCGTCAACTTGAATCAAGTAGCTTCCCCTGCGTTTTATACCAAACAAACTAGATGCGAATGCTCTATGTTCCTTTTAACAATAAATAAATTTTCCTTACACAAATGATTAGGTTCATAGCGATGTAAAGGTTACCCTCCAAATGATTGTTATAACTTATGCATGTAGACAGATTACTTCCAGGTTGATTATGAGTGTGATTGTAATTCAGCTGACTGTCTTACTTAAAAAAACAGTAAATTTGAGAAATATCACAATAAGATTAAGATAGATTCCTACCGCAAGTGTTCGGGGTATGCATACAGTTAATGTTTTTAGATTCACTTTCGATTTACATTCCACTTAAATGTCTCCGCAAAATTATTTGTCATTCTGAGTTTCGTGTACAACTTCACAAACAAACGGAATAGTGTCAATCATTTTTTACCCCAATGTAGTTGGGGGGCTAAAGGCGGTTGATATGAAAGAATGATCTTCCGTTTTTAAAACTCAAACTTACATATCAATAAGCATGAGTGAACTAGAACCTGAGCACGACAAAACTCATTGATACATACTTGAATTCCGTTTGTATTATACATTTAGTCAGAATGTTTCATCATACGCCAAAGAATTGGAGATATAAGTGGAATCAGATCATAATCGATCACAAATCCTGCATTTCTGTCAACATTTTAACAAATTTACCAAAATGGAAGAAAATAGTTACAGAGTTATCCCATTAAGACTAATCGGTAATGCACATGTCTATCCAAAACGGATGGTCTCTAGGTTCAGTTTTTCAAACCGAGTTTGTTCTTGATAATGTCTGTCCGTAATACTTTCATTAGAAATGTAAAAATATGTAACGGGTGTTTACTGCTTATTAGCCTGTGTAGTCGCAGTCATCTCAAGTAGACCACCCATAGTGACTCCGACGATTACAAAATATCGACATATCGACACTATTACACAACACTAAATTGATAATATTCATTGTAACATAAAATTGGACTGTTTACTTAGTCGCAGTTTGGTTTTCACCCTATTTGTGTGGATGACTACAACTCGTCTCGGATTGCCAGTTTTGCACTGATTACGTATTTTACATCTGTCCAACAAAAAGAACAGACTTAAGCAAGAAGTAATGCTTAACCTATCTGGTTCCATCACACACGGTACTCAAAAGACCGGTGATCGAGTGGACACGGGCTTCAACCACGGGTATCACAAAAGGCGTTGGTTAAAGTGAAGGACGACTGTTATATCATCAAACGGAATTTGAACGAGAACGATACTCATTATGAAGACACTGATTTTGAAAACCAAACTTTGTTTCCAGATAGTTCCACGGCGGTTACTTGACGTGTTCAGTATGAATTTACCTCTTCGGTGTACCAGCAAATGACATCAATATCATAAGTTAGTGAGACAAAGGTTTGCCAATCAATAATAAAAAATCTGGAATTTTTGTTGTGATCAAATGAACCGCACCAAAGTTTGAACGCATAATTCACGTCTGAAAAGACTTCACAGTCTGTTCGCTTCTGAAGTTAATGTTAGGATTAAATTTCTGTCTCTCAAGCGTTTACAAAGAATGTACATCCTTACCCGAATCAACAATTGGATTCTATCCTTGGTGTTATTAGTTCCATACTCGGATGTATTAGCTAACTGTGTGCAGCTTGTTAGTCAACAGTTACGTCTCACAAGTAAGTTAACTGAAACTAGATTCTGGTCCCCAAAAAGGATAGACAGTAATATTGAAACGACTCTAGAGTTAAGTGTATCTTTCGAAGATGACTTTCTTGTTTAAATGGAAAACAGCTATCAAGTTTAACTGGTGTTCAAGTTAGGTTCATTTGAATCATATATTATGGGTTTTCCCAGCCATATTTTTCTCTGAGGCTTGTGATTTGATGCAGTTGATGTTTCGCCCTGTTGCAGAACACACAAAAAAACAATCGCGGATGTTGTTGCTGTTCACACATTGTTGACATTTTAACCTGGTGTGCAACGATGTAGCCGGTGAAATACGTCAATGGAAAAGGCGCGCACAATCACGCTCCGTCAAAAATATTTCAAACACAGCAGGGATTTGACGTAAGTTTGGAAAGATCAGTAAGCCAAACTGAAAAACCGCATGCCAACACTTTTGTTTGTCAGGAAAATGACAGTTTGCCTATGGGTATGAGTACTATTTACTTGCCAAACGTTCACACTACGAATTGTATGAAGTGTGATTAATGATATTTTGGTCTGCAGTCAAAATACACAGACAAGCCCTCACAGGGGACCACACGTGTGTGTCAAAGAGAAATAAATATAAAAGTTTTGTTTAAAAACCAAATCAGTCTCAAATATTTCAGCAAAATTGAAAATATACATAAACAATGTCTAGTTAGTTAAATCAGCCAACTGACGAAATATTAAGCTAAAATATCTTGTGGCGCCAATGTATAGTCTATAAGCAGGTATTGCATACACTGACAAATAAAAAATAGCCAGTAAAATGAATGAATGTTTGATTTCTGTCGTTTTCTTCTTTGAAATCTAATAAGTCGTCCCCCGTTTTCTTACGTGACTGTAATAGAACTGATGCATTCAATCTATTTGGAATTTCATTTATTCTTAACACTGATACTACCTGAAATGTTTATGGAGAACAAACAATGATCCTTATTTGAGCATCATTTCAATAGTTGCCAATTTCGTAACCTCATTTTACGTTACCGAACAAATTTTGTCAAACGATTGTTAGCTGCAGACTTCACAAAATTATCACCTTCGGGCCAGGCTAACATACAACCAGACAGAGATAACACAAAGATGCACATCATAATTATTGTTTTTTTTTATACTGAAAATTGAATTCCACTGGGAGACCAAATCTAATTTGCAAGCCCAGCTCAACCTAAATGCTGTCGTGGAGTAAGCTCAAATTGTGTGGTTGTGGTACTTTTAATTCCGCAAATTATTACGCACAATTGAGGCGATCTTTAATAGAGGGTTGTAGAAATAAACTGTATAGTATAAGTATACCCGATAGAGATGACGAGGTCACTTCTGAAAAATTCTTACCACGTTTAATCCATCCGTCGTAGCACTGAAGTACCGGTCCTCCTGTTGAGGCCAATTTCGTAGCAAACAGATCAGGGTGTTTGAGAACAACTTTCTGGTCATCTGGCTTTCTATTCTTCGTGAACAGACAGAGGGCTGGATTGTAAAGATCTACATAATACTCTGGTGGTTATCATATAAACAACAGCATGACTAAAACGATTCGGAGTATACAACTGATAATTAATCCCAACAAAATAATGAACTGCGTTGTCCGTTCTTCATTCTGCGATGATTGCAGGAAAAGCAAGGGACTTCTATGGTGCTCTATCTACTTAAGTGTTTTCTAATCAGTATCCTGCAAATGTTCGCAATAAACAGTTTACCAGGAAAGTTGTTTGTTACCGGAATTAGGTTACAAAGATGTGTAATAGTGTAGTACTTCAACCATAGTCATTCATATACACACATACATACACACTCTAACCCCAACCACCAGTCCTTTACTGCTAGTTCATTGTTGAAACTTTCCGCTTGTGCTCCACACTTTTATCCTTCTTAACTTCCCTAAATCAGGGTCGTCATTAATTTCATCACGTGTGATTCATTCTATATGGCCTCATACTACTCATTATTGCTGATAAGTAGCACGCAAAATATTGTTTAAAGCAACTGGGTATTTGTTGGCAACCTAAGCACATAGGTGTATTGCAATTCTCACACCAACCTAACATATATACGTTCTGTGTTTCCACTTTATCCGAAGTAAATGTGCACTGACCAATGGGGAAGTGGATTCGACTAATTTATTGGTAGCCTAAAAGTGGTACCCTGCAAAACGTTTGGTTTAAGTCAGTATATTTATAAACAGTTTCTGTCAAACTTGCTGTGTTACCGTGTGCTCCCTGAACCATCAGTGTACTTTTTGGCAGTTTCCATCTAAAACTTATTGCTACAACCACTGTTTGAATACACAAAGTTCATACTCTATTTTTAAATATATAAGCCTTTCGCCGCTAACAGAAAACACCGTCCAGGGGAGAAAAGTGTTTTTTGTGATATTATTTTTTGAAGAGAACAGTTCAGTTCATTGAGTAAGAGGACTTTTTCCAATCGAAACCGGTCGACTTTATGTGTTTACAAGCAAGTCTGCATTAGTTTCCACCTGCCCTGGACTTAACTGACTGTCTATCTGTTCCATCCTCTTAAACAGACTATGCAAAAAACGATGCTTGCAGTAAGTTTAGTGGTGATAAATAAATATATGTACCGTTTAAATTATCCGTTTCAAAATTTAACGGAACCATAAAAGCTGACACAAGTCGAAGTGTAATAACAAATTCACATTATCCTGGGAAGATTCAAGAGTATCAAATTCAATCAGTCTGGTTTGACCAGAAGATACTGTTATTTTGTTAAAATTTTACTTTTCCAAATTAAGGGCATAAGTATCGTTGTTAGGTGTATTTGTCAAGGATCGCGAGTGGTCAGTCAAGCCATTATTTCATAACTTAATGTTGATTATCCAGAGAATCCATAAACGAAATTACCTGATCGAACATATTTCCGGTGTTCAGGAATTGATGAAAACATTGTGTTTATTATTCGACTAATCCAGGCGACCTAGAAAACAAAGCAATTCAATGTATCTCCACCGCAACGATCAACTAAACAACTGTAGATTAACTGATGGTTCGTTATTATTTGTCGTAATGGACACAGTTCCAGTGGATCGATTTTCAACATTCTTCGAAACGTTTTTGTTAGCCACGGAGTATCAGGTACATTATATGAGTTGACGATCATGATCTCAATCCAAAGCGGTGAGAACGTCGTGCTTATCGATGAAATAAATTACGAAGTAGTCGTGCCTTGCCATCAAATCCAAAAGGGATAAGCAAGGATGACAGTAGAGACCATGACACGGGGTGTAGATAAGTAGAATCCAGAGCCACTAGAGAAACATTTGAGGAGATTTCGTTGTAGGATCGAATGGCCTTATACAGTACGACGGCAGAACCTTCTTTTGAGGTACTGATGAGGCAGAGCTGAACACTCTCTTCGATTCATTTCGGTGAAATTCATGGTTACTGATTGTTTCTTAACAACCATCCAAACTAGTTTGTGCAGTTCGGCAGTCTAGTGTCACCGCCACTTATCACTGGTTCTGATGTAATAAAACGCGAAATCCTCCCCTCATTCTTATTTTTATCTTACATCGCATTCACGATGGTTCACGACCACATTTCTGTAATCAGATATGTGGACGATGCGGTGTTGAGTGTCAACCATTCGAGTAGATTTTCTTCTTCTGCCCTGTTTGACAGTATATCTAAACTATTTATTTACTCATGGTCCCATAATCTACCTATTAACACATCCAAATGTTGTGACGCTTTGTTTATGTTTGTAAAGGGGATTCAATAAAAAGAACTTTCAAGCGTGCATCCATCCCTGCAAACACAATAAACTTCCAGCTCGATTATTTAATAAACGGATTGACATAAACAAAGTTAGTAGTGAGTGGTAATACTCAATGTATCAATCATCTCCGGTGGACTTCCTCAGTAGCGTTGTAACCGATGTCGTTATTACGACCCCAGCTGATAGAGGAAGGCAAGAACAAACGTAAAGACCGCGAGCAATACCTCTGTCACGAACGAACACAACGATATCGTAAAACTGCACGAAAAGCACAGCGTAAATATCGGAATCCAATTTTCGCAACTTAGAATCTACGTAACAAGTAAGGAAAAAGAGGGCCTTCAAACGAGCTTTATTTGCTATACAGCTCGAAGGCAAAATAGTGGTTTACAGCAGCTAGGTTTACAGGTTTGGAACGGCCTTGGGCCTAGGCCTCTCAACGGACCATTCGGAGGTGACCACGAATACTCGGTTGTTCGGCAATGCTGGCAAGCTTTCAAATTTCCGGAAGATGAAGAATCCATTTTTCTTGGCAAATACGGTGAATTCATGTGAAAAAGTGCCCATTTTCCAACAGTAATATTAACAAAGCGGCAGAGGCCACGTGCTACAAACTGTGCCGAAACTGTTTGGCGTCATTTGTTCTAGGTTTGTTGTGTACACCATTTAAATTCAAGTTTTTTTTCTGAATATCTGGATGTTGCTTTGAGTAAAAACAGGACATGGTGAGGACAGAGTGCTGATGTTCCCCAAGGGTCGAAAACTCATTTTCTGTTCAGTGGTTAGAATCGCCCCCCATTCCGCACCATTTGGTCGGTTGGTTTATAAATGCTTGTGCATCTCGCAGAATGTTCACCAGTTGTTCGTCCTGATTTACCGTCGGAAGACTCTGTAATGTTGCTAGATCCTTAGGACATCTACCCGACTGTGGTGACATGCCTGTGAAAAATTCTTTTATCCCAGTGATCTCTAGCATGGTACGAAATTCGGAAAGTTTGTAGGCAACACCTAGCTGGCGAAACCTTTGTTCGGATAATCCAAAATGTGTTTCTAGACAACTCTGTAGATCCCCGTATAAAAATTCCTTTGCACTCACCGGATTTTATTTCTTTCTTTTGTTTTATATCTAGTTCGAATTTTGCGTAATCTCATCCATCTTGCTTCTGAATTAATCACAAAATTGAATGTGTATTTTTCCTCAGTTGATACTAATTGTGACCGCTTGTAACTATACAAAAACCGAAATTTCAGTCGAAATTGACTGCAAAGCATGAAACGGATTAACAACTTGGTAGACACTGTCAGTGAGGTGGTATTCTGCAAATGCACCACAGCCCGTGAAATTACAGTACGAGTAAAGGTACCTGTTAAATTGGAAACACTCGACAGATGTTGAGTGCACGGAGTTGTCAATTCTAGTAGCACACCAAAAAGGAGACTGCTAAACGAGTGAGTCCTTTCTCGTCCCTAAGCCAAATGTGAATCTAACCCGGAAAAGCAGATATCCAACCACCATAGACTTACACCGCATCCGAAAACACATTTAATGTTGAAGCAGTATGTATGCGAAGGTCTAATCCTGAAAGACGACCTACAGATCGATACCAAGTAGACTATGACGACTATTGTGAACGTAATTGGCTCTATTCTATGTGTTTATCTGTCTGGGTTCTGCCTACATATGTGTGTCTTCCGATCACTTGCGGACGACCAAAACCCCAGTAGTTTACGTTTGCGCCTACCACCATAAGTATAGGCCTAGTCGTTAGTACAAAATACAGGGGTCTTGAGTATCACGTTTCACAAATGTTGTACCTATTATTTGTATTATGCAACAGGGTCTGTGTTACATGTATGATGAATGTGTTTACAGTTGTTCAGTGTGTTTGTCCCTATGCCTTTAACACACTGTGGGACGTTGCATTCGTTGAAGTATGTTTTGATTTTTGTTTTCGTAGAAAGCTGACTCTAAAAATCCTTCTGGTTTTCCTTTTGTTGAGTGCAGTTGTAGAGATTTGCTTATTTTTGTTTGCAAACGATGCTTCATTTTTGTACAACAACTTTTTGTATCACCTTTGCATTTTGTTGAAATTGATAAATGTGACCTTGCAATACAATACAAATTTTGTGCACGTCAGTCTGCTCTTCTGTCTGTTGCGCAATCGTTTGACGATACTACACGGATCTATCATCCAATTTTTTTTAGCTCCGTTGTACTACGAACATCGTCGCATCCCTGATCGCGCTTCAGGAGTCCACGGCAACTCTGTGACATCACTCACTCCTGGATACTGGTAATTTGGAATATTGTGGTGGTCATCTCGAACACTTGTGAACACTTTCCTGTGAGTCAAACCTTTTTGATTACCATAACTTGTTGGAACTTTGTAACTATTTTGTCCCATTCGTTCATTTTGTTATCATCGATAGCCTAGTGAGGTACGCTCGAATTTACCTAGTCTATTCAGTAACTAGTCCTGACCACTACACAGTGAACAATTCTAATGAGTGCACAAATAAAAATCAATTTTCCTATTTTTATAACAATTATTATGAGCTTACTAATAATTTCATGTTTGTTATTACTTCACACGCTCGTGTATACGTTCAATTCTTTTGATCAACTAATTTTTCGTTGACCAGTGGTCAATTTGTTAAGTCATTTTCGACTCTTATTTTGAACATCATCTTCTGCTGGACAATTCTACTATCGAGTTAATCCACAATCAGGATGTGAAAGCATTCGTATTCTAACATTTTTCTACTATTACCATTTACGTTCCAATCGTTTGACTACCGTTTCTGACGTTTATTCGGACTTTAAAAATAGACTCTTCAAAGTGGCCGTCCGAATCAGCATGAGTGGGATTGACGATTCCACGTTCCTGATTGGATCACGCTACATCACCAGTAATGACTTACAATGTATGACCTATGCATGTTAAACATTGTTAACCACCATGTCCAACAGTGCACAGATGTTGAAACAGTTTTCGAATATTTCTTTATATGTCGGTAATTTATGTTCATCAATAGATGCACTTCAGAAACTGACATCTCAATCGTAAATGGAAAAATGTCAAAAATGTGATAAGGGTATCTACAAATCATGGGGGAAAAAAGAAGTTGAATATGAGTGTGAAACCATATTACCAAAACTGAGTGGAATTCATACTTTATAGCCATATATACACTAGCAACTTGACAATAGAAATATTGGAAGCGGTGATTTTCTCGGGCAAAATAAAGGAAAGATTGGCAATAAAGTGAACAATGTTCTGTTTGGGACATTTATTTTTCATCTCATTGGCTACTGCGATAACATCTACTTACATACATGTACATACATACATATATGTCATGCCCAGCATCTTCAGCGAATAACAAGAGGGCATTATGATCCATTTTCAAGGACAGAGTTCTCTGAGTTAATAACTGGAAGATAGCGTAAAACCAGAAATACGAGTTATGTGGACCGAATTTACATAAAACTAACGATGGAACTGGCGTCAAATGGTAAAATTTTTATAATGCGATGCTTGATAAGTGAAACTAATATCGGATGTAAGCTTGACCCTCAACATAAAATGCTAAACTGTTACAGGGTTGCAGAGCAGAAGGATTTCAAAGACAATCTCCAGTGCTCTTGACATGCACGCTGATCTACGAATTCTGCCGGCTGTGAGATAAACAGCATAGCTAACTCACAAATAGTTTATTAGGAAAAAATGGCGTTATTTAGTGGACTATGACAAACTGTAACAGAAGAGAAGAATTTGCGACTATCCGTTTCTATACATGTAGCACGGCACTTTTGCAAATTATCAGCACCACCAAATTTAGAACGTTGCCTTGTTGTTTGGTTTTCAGTGATATAACGATTACTTGTACAACCACCCCATTTCTAGTACAGGCTTTGGGTTGAACTTCGAACAAGCACCACTCCGAATGCATACAGCTATTGCAGAATGTATACAGCAATATCAATCTCGAATTGCTGGATTCTGTGACTGATGTACTGGCCTTCACAAGCATGAATGAGGCCATATAATACCGGTGATTGTGCGATTAATGCGACTGTATTTTTACCCATAAAGATTAGTCGTTGTGTGAATGGAGCAATATGCGACCAGCTTTACAATAAGCTGTTCGGTAACCGAACGAAATCATTTGGTCAGCTCTAATTATACCCGTTTGCTACTTATCTCTAAATGTGAAGATTGTACCAGTAGGAGTGTTTTCTGATGTCTGTATGAAGCGCAAGTTAGTCGTTACGTTCACGGTTCAGTAGATACTCATCGCTATCCTCACTAAAGGCTAGGAGGAGTCACTTAGTGCACCCACAATCCTATTTCAGTGGTTATCGTAGTGATCAACAGACCTTTCAGATTTTGTAATTCGCAAATAATGACCAACATACGTACAAAGTGCACAAGACTGAGTCTTTTATAAATACATGTTGTTTCTGATGAGTAATCGAGGATTTTGGTCAGTTTCAAGTTGAACATTGCCCACAATTGATCCCGGCCGTTGCATTCCCATAGACTTTCCAGTAGGCCCCTTTCGAACTGCAGAAGCACTAGACTCGAGTTTCGCTCTCATTAGAGCTCGGCAGTAGTGCATATCCTTGCCACTGTCGGGACTAGGACATCGGTCACGCTTTCATGAGGCAACCGTGTTTACCACTGAGCCATTGACCTCACATTAGGCCCGACCGAATTATCATGTGTGATTGCTCAACCACTTTCGCTTGTGAGTAATGATCAGGCTGTTTAGTTTAATCAGAAGTTATCGGCCTCATGATTCACAAAGCGAAGTCCGAACTCCAATGCAGTCACGGATATAAACTATAGGTGTACAGTAATCAGGGAAAACTGGAGGCGCAACGTCCATTGTTAGTATGGCTAAGTTAGGCTTTCTTCTGAATGTTAATGTCACATTTAAATATGCCCAGGTTCCAAGGTCCAACCTTTTACCGTCTCGACTACCTGTTAGCAAGATGGGTATAGAAAAATGTGTGTATAATTTTTGATGAGACTACAAAAATTGTGTTGCCTGCTAACCACCTAACTAACGTGCATACAAACAAAAGTGTTAACAATTACACCTGTTTGAATCATTCGAAAGTACGCGAAATGTTCATTAAATCCTGCTTCACTTCAGTACTATGTAATTAATTTGTTAAAATTTGACTGACGTTATACTACTTGGTTGCTTCATGGTTCAGTGATATTTTACCGTACTCTAACCTTAAGTAAATGTCATGTAGAAGAATTCACCGCCACGTGTGTGAACACCATAGGAAATTGGCCAACCTGATTTATTTACGCGATCTGTTTAGTAAATGTCAGAATTGCGAAGCTGGTTACACATTTACAAGTAAAAGTGTATGGATTCACTGAAAGCAATTTTCTCGTTAAAAATCCGAAAACTGCTGTCAGAAACACTACATTGTATGATGTATGTTATGAGTGCATATTTAACAGTGTTTCTCACAGAATGATACATTAATCAAACAGAATCCAAAACATAAAACATTGCAATGAACTATCAGTCGTTTAGCATCGTCAAAGCAAAGAAAAACAGCAAATTGTTCCTCTCCTAATGCAAAGGATGTACCCACGTTTTATGATAGCATACGCTTCGGCTTGAATTTACTGTTGCAAAACGCTATCAGCATTTGTTACTAACAATTGTATAACGGTAAACGTTTTTAGATGTATGTGTTCGTGTGTATCTTGCAAATGTAGGCCAAATATCACAGTATAGCATGTGAAACAAAACCTCCGGTATTGAACCTATTCCTTTCCTCCTATTACCAGTTGAGTACCGATACCAAATTTTAAGCAATTTGACCTTGTGTGCTTTCTTTTCCTGTTTAGCACATCTGTGAGTTGGGGGTTAGGCAAACATTTTCTGGTCAACTCTGTGATCTCTTCGTTCGGAATCGATGTATTCTCCCTAAAAATCCTTCACTGACAACGGGATTGACAGAACTGCAATAGATCAACTGAAGACTCAAACCACCATTGATTGTGTCATTCACACCAGACAGTTCGAGACTAAACACATAGGGAGCCCTGATGTGTAGGCGAGTATGATTGTGAAATATACCGTTAACTGCACTGGCTTTTCACACAAATCACTATCGTGGGCGGGATCATGTTGACTGAGCACCAGAACTTATCCAAACTCCTTTCGATCTGACAGACAGACATTTACTGACGAATGTAGGATCAACGTTTTACTTTTCAGAGCTCACCAAGGTAAGCAAAGTGTGAACACACTATATGGTGTTCATATGTTACTTTTTAATAGGAATTTAGGCTTAGCTTCGCAGAACAACATACGGGGTAGGTGGATTGAATATACAGAAATAAATAGGCAAAGAAAACTAAAGTTTGCCGATATTTTTGTGAGTTGTGGAATAGATATTTCAAACAGTAACTGTTCAACAAACATTCTGTTTGCGTTACGCGAGAGACATATCGTGGATCCACTTGGTAACCAGTACTTGAATACCAGCCAATGGCGGGAAAGCGATAGCCTGAATGTTTTGCAGTATCTGTGTCTTATCAACCCGGACCAAAGTTAAATGCACTTAGCAATTAAAACGTAAATTGCCTAAGACCAACATTTGTAGACCGGATGAACAGTTCTAATATTGATTTCGAGAGAATAATTCGAATCGGACTTAGCAATAGAAAACGGCTACTATGTCTGTTTTGCAGAGTGAAGTACGTGCAACAGTACAAACAATCCCCATCTCCGAAGTTGCCATGTTATTTAAAAAGTGTAGTTAAAAAATGTCAGTCATAAAGCGGGTTTCGGTTATCAGACTAGAGTTTTGTATGCGATCTTGAACGACTCAGTGAAGTGAGCCGTAAAGTACATATAAATCAGACACATGACAGTCGTGCCCACTGTTGAGTTTCTGACCGAAATCTGTAAACAGGACAGCAGATGTACTCTCATCCATTCTTACAGCTGTTCATTCTACTTCCAGTACACTTTGTTGTATAGCAGCAAGTAAATGAGCAAAAGAACCTGGTTTAAACATGGACGGGGCGGTTGGGTAGTCATTCATAGATAAAGAATGGCTTCCGGAAAAGTTTGACAAAATAGGTTATATAAACAACAACTGAGCGTTCATATCAAGCTCCTTTGATAACCGATCAGGGTAGAAACATATATCATAAATTCCACTTTGGCTTCCCAGCATGCTTTGTTCTTTCAACTTTTCACTGACTGTGTACATCAATAACAGTTTGGGTTCTGTTTTTTAAGCAACTAGATTTCCGTCATTGCAACGATCGCCTAAAAAAGGTGTTAGTTTAAAGAACCAAGTAACTCCTCCACCAAATAAGGAAGCAAATGACAAACTAAAATATGAGATAAGCAACTGATGAGTAAACGATGTAAGATCTAAAATTATGGATTCTGGTAAATGATCATTGTCGAAAGTCTCAACAGGCGAATGATAGAATTAATCGTTCACAATCGGTCATACTCAACATGGCCACTCAGGTCGATGGCAGTTTAGCGCCACTTTCAAATTCATGGATCGTTACATGTGATAACCCATATATTGGATTTCTTTTGGTGGAAGGTTTGAACAACAGAAAGAAGTATTCTCATCTTTGTGTACTCGGGTGAATAATGCGTTTGTTATCATATCTTGCTTATTTAGCTAGAGAACATTTCATCTTTTACAAACAGGGATGCCGTAAAAAAAATTCTACTCCGTGTTGCAGAAATACAAGACGGAGATAATGCTGTTTTAAGCGTTTTCAAAGCCCACTTCTAAAAACTGAACTATTTTGTTCTTGTACGAACCTATTAGAAAGTAGTACCCAAATGGATTTCTCACCGGTGGGTTCTATTTTGGAATCCAGCACGAGCTTCTGTCATCACCAAAAACTTATCACTAACATGACCAATCAATCAATTGGACGCCCATAATTTAGGATAAAAATTCATTTTCTTTGTTTTACGAAGAAATTTTTTTAAAAAGCATCTGTAAGACAACTGTTTGCTTAGGTAACCGGCTCAGTAACATGTCGCCAACATGCTGCATGAGTACTTCTGTTAAAAACTTCAACAATTTTAGGGGGTGGAGTTTACGCAAAAGATCATCGCGTAGTTAATAAGTTGATTACGGTCCACAAATACATCCCACTAGTGGTTGTCTTTGATAAACCTAAAATAGGATAATCAATTACCTCGTGGTTAACAATTCCATTTTACCAGTCTATAGGTTAAAGTATTTAAGTTCAGATCAAAAACAGCACATTCCTCTCACCAACGGGGCAAAGATACAAATGTTTCGTTGGAACATGAATCTGGTGTCTTTAACCAAGAAACTGGTCTTGAATATGACTGACTGAACAGGTTGGCTGGTTTACTGATGCATTTTATGATCGGAGCCTTAGTTGCTGGACATCATGAAAAGAATGCTGACTAGATAGAATCGACAAGGTTTATGTACACTCATGTATCGAAGAAATTGATATAAACGCCAGAGTTCTGTTACTGATTTCACTTGCGTGGTTGTTATCTGCCGCTATTCCCTTTGCGAAATGCTGACCGCGCCTAAGCGACGGGCTTGTGTGTGTCCCATAGTAACATACACAAGTTTGGTGTACAGCACTATTTTTTTCACTTTGTGTTGAGTAATGTTTTCTGCTTATGTTTAATCATGGAGTTTGCATTATGGTATACCTAGATAGTCTATATTGGCTACAGAGGCCGAACGTTTACTATCGAGCACAAAACGCCTTGATTTATCTCATCTAGCCCGAGGGGGATTCCTAAAGTATCCAAGTCAAGGTGAACATACATACCGCATTACAATTAGCACAACTGTGGTATATTAGTGGAAAATTACTGTACACAGGTACTCCGAATTTTCAAAGCAGACAGTGCAAATGAATTAGGATGAAACTCGCTTTTATCTCAATTGACACGGTACTGCATGAACCGGCTAATAACCGTCTGTGTACTCTTGTAATTAACGTCTTACTTTGTCTAACCTGGAACATGAACGACCTCATACCAATTTATTTCATTTTGATAACCGGAAACAGGTTGTCTACACTGGGCCTAAAACTCAATTACGAGGAGTGAAATAGCAGTGATTGATTGTAATGGAGGCCACCTATACCAAGTTGTACAAATGCAACTTTTGCATTCTTAGGAAGTTCTCATGAATGTTAAAGCCTTTTCAAACGGAAACTGGAAAAAAGCGATTAGCTTACCCGTTTTTCATTGCAAGACTAACAACTTAATTCTTTTCCTAACTACTCTTGTTATAGTACTGATGATTAGTCAGTAGTTTCAAGTTCAACACCATCCACAATTGATCGCAGTTGTTGCATTTCCAGAGACTATCCATTCGGTCCCTTTCAAACTACAGAAGCACTAGACCCGAGTTTCGCTCTCATTAGAGCTCATCAGTGGTAACCGTGCCTCCTCTCGAAGCGAAAGTGCAGCCTGGTCATTACTCACAAGCGAAAGTGGTTAAGCAATCACATATGATAATTCGGTTGTACCTAATGTGAGGTCAATGGCTCAGTGGTAAACATGGTTACCTCATGAAAGCGTGACCGATGTCCTAGTCCCGACAGTGGCAAGGATATGCACTACTGCCGAGCTCTAATGAGAGCGAAACTCGAGTCTAGTGCTTCTGCAGTTCGAAAGGGGCCGACTGGAAAGTCTATGGGAATGTGACGGCTGGGATCAATTGTGGGCAGTGTTCAACTTGAAACTGACCAAATCACCCTCCTTGTGCACAATTCTAACCGATAAGCAACACTCTCAGGTCTTGCCGAGTCACCTAGACTCCTTGGAGAAAGACATTTATTAATCAACCAGGAAATCTTTGGGCAAAAGTTACAATGAGCATAGCAGGCATACACTCCATTCATCCCGAACCGTAGTCAAAGAGGAATACCATGACGTTTCATTAGACATGCATGCAAAAAACATTCCACCACCAGTTTTATCCTCGTCCGAACAAACAGAGATAGCCTGAATGAGGTATGTACTGGTTATCCAACAATGATACTTATCTTTTCCCTCTGCTCATGCGATGCTCTTTGGACTATTGGAAAATGGTTTTGGCCCAAAAAACGAATGGTTATTGTTTCGAAACTCGTGCATACCCCCCTAAGTGAAAAGTCCGCACAAGGACGAAGTTGATCATTAGGCGCCGATGAACAAACGTGAACAAACTGGAAAACATTTTTAAGGGAGAACGGTTTGGAGACGAGCGATATCTGGAAATAGTAGTTTTCGGACTGCATTGATACACTGGTGAGCCTGAGTAGGTCCAAACTTTTAATACTTCATCTGTGGAAGAGAATAAGCTTACCGGTCACACCGGCGGAGTTGATAGCAACAATTTTGAAGGAATGTCATAAACTGATTCATACGGTATGTCATCGAACAAAAGAAATGTCGAAGCAAAGAGCTTACTGGCGGGCACTTAAAAACGGTGTCAACAATTGTGTGTGAATGTGCCACCAATGTCAACTGCTAACAGGCACTAACCACAAGAATTGGCATCCCACTCAACCAGTTCCGGTCAGTAAAATTGAGGAATTATGGTAGGTAGTCGGTGAAATGCACGCTCAACAGAAAATTGGGAATTGCCTTTGATATCACGATCCCGGATTCAAACAGAAGGGGCAGATGCAACGTATGAATAGAAGGATGGTGCTATCGATGACACGGGAACCGTGCAAGATACGGGCCACTCCTTGAACGCACGTTTCATAGAGAGGATCGGTCCTTCATGAGGTGAAGTTCCGCCAAGTCACACATGTGCGGCATGCAATCCGGATTCGTCGAAACCGCGGAGATATACTGTGCGACCAAGAAAAACCGGACCGCACAACCCGATATATTGTTGGACGCATTCGAATTGACAAAAGGGGAACGGCCTCCGAAAACCGAACATTATACGGAACCGACATTACAGTTCAGGACCCTAATCACAAGTATCCCTTGAGTTTGAGATAACAGACCAATAGGTGCAATAAGTCTGTTAAACCCATTCAAATCGATCCTCGGGAGCATTTTCATGATTGAACCCAATAATTCTCTATGGAGAAGTGTTAGAGAATCCCATTCAGTCGTCCAAACCTACCTCCTCCCTCGAGAAAACGGTTTTACCTACCCATAATGAGCGGAAATGTTCCAAACATTTGAGAGGTAAACTTCGCCGTTTTTACCTGGTCGACATTTATCCCGTCTTGCTGATTGGTGGTTTAGTTACTAACACCTTTTGCTACACCGGGAACAACCTTTACGAGGATAGCAGTGTAGTGCGGACAAGCGACCACGCCACTTTACTCACACAACAGCTCAGTAACCAGGATGAGGTGTGTACTTAGGTATTGAAGTAACCGGAGGAAAGATATACGAAACACTGGAGTGCACTCTAGCCCAAAATGACGTTTTCTGTACATGATCTTAGCACCGACAAACATGGCGTCCCTGGACTAGTTTTATATGCAAACGAATGTTTTGTTTGTCGTGGTATTGAAGTACATGTCTTATATGTTGATTTTCGAAATAAACATACCTTGCGCCATCCGCCTTCTTGGCTCACAACACCAACTGACTGAAATTATTGTTATTGTTTTGCTTCTAAATAGACAAATGGTTTTGCCAGCAGACTGAGTCAACGTGGGAAACACTTGTGAACGTCACCGATGGACGGTGCATTGTCCCGCATGAAAGGACAACTTTGAAACATAAATTTGAGGCCAAGTTCCTGTCACCACTGCTTTGAACACCTGCTAGATTAATAAAACACTGCATGTTTAACTGAAAATGGATGGATTTTAGTTTGCTTTTTAAGTTTAAAGACAAATGCCTACATAGGGCAATGCTCTTCAAGCTGTCTACCACCAGGAAGTTTTTCAAATAATCACACTACCACTGCTTGTCAAACAAGCCCAGTCTGACAACGAGGCTAAATACATGTAGGCCAACGTGTTTCCGATATTTCATGTATGGCCCACTAAAATCGTATAAACACATGAGTTTGACCGACTTGTCGGTCGAACCCATTGCTGTGTTAACAGGCCAGTGATTATTCATCTATTAACAGCCTGATTGGTCAGTTAGACCAAGCTCGTCCGTTGCCTCATTTACGCTAGTTGGCCATCGAACCCATGGATTTGGAGCCAGAGTAGACGCAACATCTAAGCGCCTGTCCCGTGACAGGCTACTTAGGGTTTAATCAATGTTCACCTAATGCTCACTTTCAGTCAGATGAGTTAGGATAGCATTGTTGACCAATCGTCTTTTACCGTGCTCCAACCAACATGAGTAATATTGCCGGATTCGTTTTCAGGGATTTCCTGATGCTCGACCAATATAGACTGATCCACAGGAACAAGTGAGACGGCATATACACGTAGGTTAGATCTGAGGTGACAGTCTACTCTTGATGTAAAGCCGAGGTTGTGGTGATCTGAACGCGCAGTTCAACTGTGGCATGGGTCCTGTTGATTGTTTTGTTGTCTATTTTTGGTCATCCTGCAGGTGGTATTGTTTTCATACGTTAACCAAGTGAATATGTTTCCTTCTACCATCTTGCACTTCAAGCTTAGGGGGGAAGTTCTGCTCACGTTTTTGCGGTGAATCTTTCAGGATGGCAGTTACCGTTGACCATATTCCTCACGAATTTATGCTCGCTGTCCAATGTGTCCGCTGAACATGTTTTCATATTTGTCAGTCAGACAACGTACAGGATTTTCACTCTGTCTTAAGGGCACAGAACTGTGAGGATTTGTGTGCTAAACTGTCCAGCAATTCTTTCGCTGAGTAGTAGCGTCTGTTTACTGGTGTGGAGGAACATCTAGGAAGGATATACTGTTTTCAATCTTTTCCTCAAGTGGTGAACCAGGGGGCTGTAGAGCTATATACATAAATGACTACGACCTGACGTATACTTATTACGAAAGGGGCATACATGGTTGAGACTGATTTATATAGTTGGACTAGACATAATCGTAGAAACAACAGAAAATAAACTAGCATGCGAGACTCGCGCACAGTGTAAAATGATATTTGAGCTACAGATTTACACCGTTGAGTGTGTCGGGAAGGATTAAGGAGTAGGATAGGTTGGATGCAGTTTGAAGCTGTGAGGTTATGGTGTAGCTCACGTCCCCGCCTTCGTTACCTCGGCGTATTGCTGAGGTGTTCCCCTCCCGAGATGTGGTAGTGGGTTGCCACGCGTGTGCGTGCTTACCCACTTGCGTGCGTGAACATCACATAGTGGTCGGTTAACATGGCGTTTCCTCAGTGATAACGCATCTGTGTGTCTGAGTTCACATGGCATTGATAGCCACAATATCCGCTTTCTCATTGTTATGTCTACATTTGTTAGGTAACTGTTTCAGGTCAGTTTTGGCTCGTTCTCAGCCAGGTGAACGAAAATCTGAATCAGTCAGGTGAGACTGTGTGCAGCCTAGACCGCGAATACCAAAGGACGCGTCGGTTCACGTTACACATAAATGTTTGAATGTGTGACCCTGGTCGTTGGTGGGAGTATGTGTGCGAATGAGGCGGAAAAGCTGCAGAGTTTGTTGACCAGTTGTGGAGAGACTGAAGGATTGACGATGAGCCCTCAGTTCTGGTGTACGGGAATGGGCCGCTACATCCAAAAACAGAATAAGTAGATGAACGCGGGTGACCATGTCAAGTACCGTAGACAAATTAATATCAGCGCCAATATACCATCAAAGTATCGACAATACTGATTGAAATGAGTAACAATGAGTTGAAACATGGTACGTTCGGGTTTTTCCATGAAGATATTGGTCAAGGGAGGTCCCAGTGGAGATCCCATTGCCAAGCAGCCTGTCTGTCGATAAGCCGAATAGAAGTTATACATCGAAGGTTGCATCGGAGCAGAAGCCTTTTCACTCTCAATATTGGATCCGATCTCAGATACGTAATTACAGATAAACCTAGCTGTATCCAGCAATGACTTATTAGTGAATAAGACCACTAGCTTCAATGCGAGCGAGTTCTATGTATTAATAGGGATATCCTGTATGTCCTTGACGTATTCAAACTTATTGCCTAGACTGGGCGGAGACATCGTTTCTCGAACGGGCTCGAGTAAGTTCACAGCAAACTTCGAAGTTGGACAATAAGGCTAACTTACCAGATTATGTATTGGACAAACTGGCACATTTGGCTTGAGAATATGACAGTTCGTACAGACGGAGGTTAGTAGAACCCTGTAGTAATAGCCGCTCTTAAATCACGGCGGTTATCGACATCTTGTCTTCCAATGACAGAAAGCATTTAATGATCTGGTGTTCAGTATAAACATTGTTATTTCCGCTAGCGATCCTAAGAAACTTGCTCTGGTCTGCGAAAACTTCAAACAATTTCTGTACGCCATCGCTTTTCTTCATGATGCCAAGTTCAGCGTCTGACGTGGAGAATATCTGAATTCTGCTATGGCTTGCTTAATAAAAATGGATAGTTCTTGGTTAAAAGCCGTCTCTATCTCGATGTACACTTGCAGCATACCTGGCAATAGTTACGAAGTGTGGTTGTGAGTTATTCAAGGTTGTCCATCGAAGGTAGGTTACATTTTGTGTCTGATCTAAATATTCTTCAAACTGCATCCCAAGTTATAGAAGTTCTTTTTTGCAGCGTGGTCAGCAAACCTTTGTACTGAGTGCATGCTCCTCGATTATGCTACTCTTAGGTTGTAAATTGGTAAAGTTGTACACGCAGCTGTCTAGTTGATTTCTTGCATTGCACTTGTTACCTAGACGAGGAAAGATTGTGGGAAAGAGAACCTGATTTCACTTGATTCAGTTTAGCAATCAGTTGTTACATGGCCGGAAATAACCGTCCTCGTCTTTAATATTAGTGTACTGGTCTGAAGAGGAATTATGGAAAATCTATGGAGACCCGTGGAAAATCTATGGAATTATGGAAAATCTGTGTGTATAGTTTCACTAGTGCATATATGTCTCACTTACGTATGTCACTTAATTTTACTCATTTTAGTGGAAAGTATCAAGTTTTTCGTTTATTTCATTGGGGTAGGTTGCAACTCAGACTATTACAATCCTGACCTAGCTGTGAACATGTTCCACACTTAATATTAAGCTTTAAATGCTTGGTCTCCTAGTGAACGTTGATGATTTTCCTGATAGTTTCTGATGTATGTAAAACACAACTTACTATTTGCTCACATAACTTTGCAGGCATTTTTCATTCCTTCGAGGTAAAACGAAATAGAACGTGATTTTGGTTGGTCTTTCCACACCTCAAAGAAAACGGGACAGCTCTCAGTCCGATAGATAAGTTCTGCGCATAATATCGATCGGCTTTTAGCTAGTTTCCCATTTCCTACAAATCTGTCTTACACAGTAGTTGATCTTGCACGACACAACCACCAAACAGACAACTTGTTTGTCATCCTAATCATCAGAAAGATAATCTGATAGATATTAACTTCATAGAAACTTTATTCAAGTTGCAATAATGGTTCCCAGTTACCCAGGAAGCCTTTGAGAAGTCAAACATTCGACTTAAGTAAGTCGAAGAGGCGAACTGACTAAGCTCACCGTACATGGACGAGGCTGTTGCTACTTTCCAGAAAACGGAATTTATATAATAACACTAAACGCCGAAGAAATTCCAGGCATCAGTGCCAAAACATTCGAGTGGCAACGTTTTGAGATAAAGTAAAAATGTACAACGCTTACGCGCATTATACGTCATGTGCTTTCGTTTACACAACTTTGTGGATGGACTGACTAGCGTAGCTAGATGGGTGTTTATATCTACTATCGCTTTGCTTCCAAGTAAGCACACTTGACCCTTCACTAAACGCCCGATATGGAGTAGAAAAGTATCGCGAACGTTCCCCAGGTAAAACTGATCACCTTGCCTGAGAGCCCGATAAATCTTTTCACAAACTCTACTCAGATTGGGACGTACAGCAGAAAATTGCAGTAGTTTTCCAGTGTTTAAAGAAATTAAGCCGCCTGAGTCGTTTTAGTGACAAGAGAAAAATAAACGGGTCAAACCAGATCATCTGTGTGAAATGGACACCAATTAGAATCGATCCAAGCTTCCGCGCTTTCATACACAGATCAATCGAAACATTGTCGAAAAGCAAAACCACACTTTAGTTCCGTTTTATTGGAGCTACTGAGCAGTATGTATTCGTTCCACTGTCGCAAGTTGAAATCCGGTCAAGCTTTCTTGAGGAAACCAAAATGCACGTGAACAACTTCTGCGAGTCCAATCCCCTGATCATCGTAACCCGTTTGAAATCCGTAACTTTTGTGTTGTATTCGTTTATCTTGCTATCACTAATAACCTAGTGAAGTATGCCGTCCTTTACCTAGCCTATTCAACAACTCATAGTTGGCCACTACTCAGTGGTGGGTCCGAAGTGGTAAACATTCACATTTTTTAAACCATTAAAGATTAACGAGCCTGTTTTACCCACGCGCGTTAGTCACTTTCTGCTACGTGTGGTTCGCCCATCTACGACGAGAATTAACGGATTGCCTGTTTCATTTCCTTTTTCACCGAGTCTAACCGCGACGGTTCAGTTGGGCGGATGGCCGAATCGCTGCACGTCAAGCTGCCTGCATTTGCAGCCAGTAACCCTGACTTTCGGTCTGGGTAAGTCAAAGCTGTCTTTC
Source organism: Paragonimus skrjabini miyazakii (assembly GCA_014338405.1). Taxonomy (NCBI): domain Eukaryota; kingdom Metazoa; phylum Platyhelminthes; class Trematoda; order Plagiorchiida; family Troglotrematidae; genus Paragonimus; species Paragonimus skrjabini miyazakii. Next base: position 226,255 of record JTDE01000084.1, read on the forward strand.
AAAGGAGGTTCATTACATCGTGAGCCGTGAGCCATTCACTCTATTCCAACCCAGATCGCTGAAGGAGTTTTGGATCTTATCGACAACATGGCGGAAAGTCAATCATCCAATACGCTGAAGAACGCTTTGATTAATCACCTATATTTGAGCAGCCAAAGTTGGACCAACTGTTTTCTGAAATGGAGCTTGGGGACCACAAGCTGACTGAACTGATGCGGTACATAAAACAGCCATTCGGAGTCGGATAGGTGGGCGAATCCAACTTAGGCCAGCTACGGATAAAATTTCTACCGGCGTCAAGTCGTTAAATTATGACAGTCTTCAGTAGCGCTGTGGCTTTAGGGGAGCTGGTATAAGCAGCCAGCAAAATGGTGGACGTTTAACGCAACTCCCACTTGCCATCTATAGTTGTCAATCAACTTCAAGAGGACTTACGAGATCATTTACAGTCTGCGCTCTCGACTGAAAGGATCACGAGGCCATTCTGTAAAGACGTCTTGGCATCCGTCGGCATCAACAAACGACTATCGTGGTCGTTGTTGGTATGACCACACGTATGGGTAAGGAACACAGAAGTGCACCCAACCTTGTACCTTTATCACCATATTGACAGTGCATGGAAAAGGCAGTAAACAACCAGTGATGGCGACTGCTTTGCCTGATATCCCCTCCATATATCGTCTGTTTGGCACTCTCGACATATTCGTAAGCTCCAACTTCTTCATCGACACCGGCGCTGAGGTCAGCGTAGTTCCATGCGGCGCAAGGAAGCACCAAAGTAGTCTGCTCATTTCTCTGTGCAAGCTACCAACGGAGTGCTGATAGAAACGTACAGTTAACATTTGCTCTCTCCTAATCTGGGTTATGACACCAGTTTCGCTGGATACATTTGATGTCAGACATTGAGACCACGATTCACGATGTCGGTTTTCTTTCTCACTTTTGCATCATGGTTGACAATCATCTCCACTAGCATTTGAGTAGTATAACTTCTTTGAGCTCCGTATCACCAGTTTTTCTTGAAACGCGCCTTTCCACTCACCGGTTTACCTAAAAGGTAACGAAAGACCGCTAGTCCCCGAAGTTTCCTCCGCAAAAGTTTAATCGTTGCCAAGGTCAAACCGAATCAGATGTTCCAACGTGGAATTATCTGTCCATACAAGAGTACACGGTCACCTCCCTTGCACCCGGTTCTGAGGAAAACCTAGGGCGGCTAGAGGGTCTGCGGTGATTTCCGAGCTCTGAACAGTATTATCGTCAAATCATCCATCACTTCCACGACTTCACTATGATCTTACATCCCAGGCATTGTTTTAATAAGGTCAACGCGGTGTGCGCATACTGCCAAATTCCTGTCGCAGCGGAGGACCTCCGCAAGACGGTCACTACAATTCCGTTTGGGTCGTTCAAGTTCTTTCAATGCTTTTCGGCCTTTGGAATGTAGCTCAGATATCCCAGCGTTTTGTAGATCAAGTTGTGCATAGTTTATACTTCGTCTTTGTTCGACAATGCTTTGGTTGTCACTCCTACCCCTGATAAACATCAGACCCATTTTCGTTTTGCCTCAGAGCAGGATTTTCATCAGCTCCGTAAAGTGCGCTGTCAATGTCTACTCCCCTGAATTTTTTGGACAATTTTAGGGCTCAAGTTGCATCAAGCCTCTAGAGACTAAAGTGCAAGCGCTGCAGGAATATTAAAAAATTCCAGCAGTTTATTGTCAACCAATATCGTTGTTTTATTCCTAACCGCTTATGGATTTTGAAAACACTAATCGACTTGCTCGGGGGTTTCAGAATAAATGTCCTTTCATGTCCTGATGTGCTACACGTGTTTAATGGTGTAAAGAGGGCACTGAATGTAATAACGACTGTTACAAATTTCAACCCGATTACTCAGTTGATTCTCTCAACCAAGACATCCAATCATGCTGTCGCTACAGTATTTCAACAGTGTATTGGTGAAGAATTACGACCGCCTGTGCAAGCCAGTTATAGCACCTTCTGTCGTGAGTTTTTTTCATATATTCGTCGATTAAACATTCTTACCATTTGTTGGAAGAAAGGAACCGAATCACTTAATAGATTATCAGTCTTTTATCTACGTTTTTCATATTAGCCCTTGAGAAATTTGATGTTGATTCTATAACGCAATTTACGACCGATATCCGACAGATTAACAGAAACTGTATTGACCTATTTCACGGATTCTCAAGACTAGTTGTGTACGCAGTTTCTAGGTCACAAGACGTGACCCTTTAGAAAAATAACGAAACTCAGGATTTAGATCTTAAGTTTCCATCTATCTGCACGCACCCTTACCAATGTTCTTGCACCCCATTTGCATTTTTCCAATTCAGATATTGTGTGTGATACTTTCGCAGATGCCCCACGTTCAGTTCTTCCTGTTCGTCCTCGCCGACTCATTTTTCGCCATTTAACTAATTGTCCCATCTCGATGTCCGCACCACACTCAGTGACTGTCGCCCGTTGTTCGGTCATGTATGAACAATGATGTGCGCCGTTGAACTATATCGTGCTTCCGTTGTCACAGAAACAATGTACAACGCCATACCATTAACTCCCTTGAGAATTCTCGTATTCCATACACACGTTTTTCTCACGTTCATGCTGGATTAGTTGGCTCATTACTCCTGTCAGACGGAAAAACGTTCCTGTTGCCATAAGTCGGTAATTTTTTTGCGAATCATCGTTGCCATTCACCTTATCGACACTTTGTTCAATCCAGTCGCTGGGACGTTCCCTAAGCAATGGATGATCAGTTTTGGTATTTCATTGGTCCTCGTTACACGTAGAGTTTTGCAGTTTTCGTCAGCCATCTCTTTTAACTCAACACTTCCGCCGAATTGCTAACATATCAAGACAACTGCTACCACCATGCTGCTAACGTGATTGCTGAACACATCCATCAGAATTAACTCATCGTTCATGTTGTAGTCGGCAGACGGTTGGGCAGAAGGCTTAATGCCCACTTTACTCAGTATTAGATATGCCCTTAAAGTAGAAATACTGCGGCACGCCACCATGTCGACCTACAGACTGATACTACGTCTTCAAATTGATCATTTCAAACAGCTCAGAAAAGCATAATTTTGGCTTCCACTTCTCAAGTTTTGTTTGAAGGGTTCGATCAGGCAGTTAATGAAATATTGTTTGAGTATAGATCAACACGCTTTTCTCAATAGTATGCGAGTTGAAGTTTCAAGTCAATTCCGGATTAGGATATATAGAAATCGAAGCACTCATTCAATAGTGCCGTATGAAATCGATCAGCCGTGAGTACAGTTAAAGAAGCAGGTCAGAAGCAACAGTTTAAAGTTTTGAGCAAGAGTTATGTTAACCATTTTTTGCGTTTTTATATTTTCTACCCGCCACAAATTAATTATAGTTGAACGCCAAAGTTTTTTATGAGAGAACTGTCACTTAACAGTAAAATGGTAGCCCATAAACGTACACCTCATTCTTTGTCTTCCGGTATGTGATTATCTAACAGCAACGCTCAGAGTTATTTACTTATGCGTTCACTAATGTGCCTTATGGGTCACAGAGATGTAATTCAATATCTTTTGAAATCTTACAATGTTTCAGACGTAATCTATTGGCTTAGTAAGTTAATGAGTTACAGCCGAAATATTTTTCATACTAACCATTTTGTTGAAGAAGACAATAATTGACCTTTTTTACCACTTGTTATAAACAAGCTCGTTTAGTACAAAAAAATCCACCAGCAGCATTCAAATAAACCGATCTGCGATGACCAAGAGATGAATCTCGTGATAAGCTAAGAACTTTCATCAACCTGATGAATGAGCAGAAGATAGGTCAATATTGTTCGCTAAGCACGATCTTCTTGAACACACACAACTTCGAGTTGATACACTGTAACATTGTGAAAGACTAACCAACTGGATCGAAATGGCAATCGTTTAATTAGGTGGGCTACGACACCAGTGTTGTTGGGTTGCTTGTCACTTGATTATCCTGCTCGTTCACTTGTGATGGGGATCTCACCACCTTGCTCGGCAACAATGCAAATGTGCACCAATACAAGCCTCCATTGGTTATTTTCTCTTACTAAACAGAATGCTAGTCTAATGATAATAGAAAATCGAAAGCTCTTACCTATGTTTGTCTCATGAAAGCGTAGTCGGAGTTCAAAATTCCAACCGCCGCAAATATATGTACTGTTGACTAGTTCTGACTGCAGCGAAGCTCGACTTCTAGAAATAGGCTGACTTGAAAATCCATCTGGATAAAAAAAGCTCGGATCGACTAAGGGTGGTATTCAATGTATATGAATAACCCATGTCGAACCGTTTTTTCTTGCTTTGTCACTAAACGGTAGGACACTGCTGAAATTAGCTTACTCTTCGTTCCACGTTGAGTTTGGTCTGCGGAGAACACGAGCAGACCGTCAGAAAATCGAATGAGGTTTGGGTGAGAAAGCTCACAGCATAAATCCAAAACTCTTACGGCAATTAACAGGGGTGTAGCGTAATGAACAAGGGTTTTCCAGAACTCCTTAGCATTCCAATAATTATCTAAGCCGCATTACAAATTGATCATCTGCATTCTACATAAATGTGCTATATTTATGATTAGGTAGACTACGAACGACCGGTATTTCTCGTGTTTAGTCACTGGGACCTGTAGTTGACGTAATCGCTGACCACTACACAGTTCGTAAATGCGCCATCAGATCACGAGGCAGCACCGTTGGAGTGCAACTATTAGGTCGACCGAGAAATTTTAGACGGCCCTCATTGACTTAAGTAGGGTACTGCCACCTCAACATTTTCCCATAGGTAGACAAATCTACGTAGGTATGTAGTAAGCGGGAAGCTGGTCGTGACCTGTGAAAATGAACTTCGAACTACGCAGCACAAGTCACTGTTAAACAACACTGACTTATCTTTGAACATGCGACTGCTGAGACTTAGCCTTAACAGACGTGTTTTCAAGACATTTAACTGGGAAATATTTCCTATCTGTAATTCGGATATGACTCTCTAATTCACCACCAATAGCAACAACTTTAATGATTTCTGAGATTTCTAGTTGGGAAGTTCTAATCATCAAACCATCAGTTAAAGTTAACAGGACAGTCGCTGTCTCCCCTCACAAAAGAATGTGATTAAGCGTTTGCATATGATAATTATTGTAGGTCATCAGGACAGCGGTAGAATTAGGATGTGAAGCGACTGGACAACTGCGAGACGAGGACTGCCTTTCAGTGTGCCGTTGCTGCTCGTCTGGACAACGCTTCTGTATCCACTACCCCCAGGGCATATGGCAGTTCATCAAGGAACGGATCACGACAGTAGTGTAGCGTTTTGTACAGCATTTTGTATTGCACAATTCCCATTGTTTTTCGCATTTTTCACCTTCTTCAAATTCACATGTACGCTCGTTTAAATCATGTGAGTTGATTCATTGAGCAATACAAAAATTGTTTTTCAAGGTCGCGAGCCCTGTGTCCTCTCTCTGCGTTCAGTGTCGCGTGCGCTCATATTTTTGGGAGAGTTAACGGCTAACGGAATCCGCATTTATTTCAGCACATTTGCAAACTCATCTGTCGTCGGAATTATCTTCGTTGTGACCTCTATAGTTACCTGGGAACTATACAACGGATCGTATCTACTGGATACTTCATTCAGTGTGGTGAAACTCTAAACGACGCACCTTCACGAACTACTGTGAGTCAGTTGTTTCCAATTTGTATCACTTTTTGATTTCGTCTTCACACTTGAACTGTATATAGCGTTTAGATCCACTACAGTAGCCACCGAGACAATCGGTATCGAGAGCCAGGAATGCCCGGACTGTTTCGACGACAACAACAACAAGACTATCTACAGCTTGGTATGATGAATGCAGTGTTTGTCGCTTCTATAATAGACCCGGACAGTGAAAGCAAGAGAACCACATTCAGGAGTTCTCGCCGTCAACTCGTCAACCGTCTTCGCGGAATCAAGAACGACTGTTGGAGGAGGCTAAGTGAGCTGATACAGGTCTACGCCGGTCGCCGACACCACAAGTAGTTCTACGATTCGGTCTATCCGTCCGGTCTACTGGAGCACTGATTTGCGGGGCACACCGACTCTTCGTGCACTCAGCCAGAGGACATCATGAAAATTTGGCACAGCCACTTTGGTAGCCTACTAAATCGTCCTGCTACTATTGACTGGGTGATTGTGAACAACTTGTTGCGACCAGTCGTCAAATCTCTACTTCCTTTCGCCTCGGATTACCTGGAGTTGCAGGGAACGATCGGACAACTGCGAAATGAAGAAGCTGAAGGCGAGGATAGCTCATCAAATGAAATCCTGAAGAATGGCGGACTGGCGATAGAACGTGCTTGGATCCAGCTGGTTCACTACGTCGGAGAGCAGGAAGAAATGTTACAATTGTTCAAGGATGCTCAGATAGTACCTTTGTTTGAAGGTATGAGTACCAAGCAATGTGCGGAGAGTTATCGGGGTATTAGCTTGCTGAACTCTGAGGGTAAGGTTCTTGTGAGAACTTCCTGAAATCACTGAAAGTGGACGTTTTTGAGGTCAATGTTGTTGAAGAACAGTGTGTATTTCGGGCGAGCCGCTGTAAGATCTACCTGGTGTTCGCTGCTTGATTGGTTCGGCAGAAGTGACAGAGAGGCAACCAGTCTCTGCATGCCCTGTTCGAGGACTTCATTCAGGCCTTCAGTTCCGTTAGCCGCAAGGCGTTATAGACGGTGTTTGGTAAATTCGGACGTTCAAGTTAGTTCAGTAATTTAATTAAAATGTTGCAGGTGAACCTGAAGACAATCGTGTGGATGGACCTCTGATGATCTTAACACTGTCAAAGGCGTGAAGCTGGGCTGTGTTCTAACCCCTGTCCCATTTAGTTTACATTTAACTGCTATGGTGACATTTGCTTTTCAGGACTCGGTAGAGGGTGGCGTTAGGATTGAATACTGGAAACATGGGCGCCCACTGAATATCCGACTTTTCAGCGTCCCAAGTCGGCTACACACCTGTGTTTGAACCACAGCCTGAAACCGAGCAGCAAGTTCTGTGTCTATTGCCCAATTGTGCTGTCTTTACTACCGTACGGCAATGAAATTTGGACATTGTATCAACGGAACGTGCGCTATCTGAGACGTTTCCATCTGCAATGTCTGAGGAGCATCTGGGGGTATTCGGTGATCGGACTTGGTTCTGAACACTGAGGTACTACGGCAAGCGGAAATGGACAGGATCGAGGCCTTGCTGACGCTGAATCGGCTTCGCTGACTAGGTCACCTTCGACGAAGCAGCCGCTGTATGGACAACCGAAATCATGTAAGCGAAATCCTGGTGGTCAGAAGTTGAGATACCAGGATGTTGTGCAGATAAGTCTTTCACGTTGTAACATTGATTTTGGATGTTGCGATGACTCAGCGTTGAACAGGACGGCCGGGAGGAATGTGATTCGGACGGGCGTCCGCGAATTCAGCGAACAGATTTTGCGCGGCCGAGAACGGAAACGCGCGGTACGCGAGGGAATCATCGGTGCCACGACTTTATGGCGTTGCAATGTGTGCGGCCACGAATGTGCTGGTTGTTTGGGATTAGTAGGTCACCAGCTTACTCACAGTGCACAGTCGGCCAAGAAACGACGAGTACATTAAGCCCAGGTAGGTCGTATCAGAATATTCTTTCTGTTTCTGCTAATGATTGCATCGACCATGACCATGGTCGTTTGGCAACTAATCCGTTCCTATTTTCAGAACACCGGGTGTCCACGGTCTTCTACCCATTCTTCTCCTCAGCTTTGTTGGTGCATTGTATGACGAGTGGTTTGCCTGTTCTTTTCGTAGTCCAATCTGAAGGCCTCACTCACACACCTACTGGTCTTATACTTTCGGGTTTACAGTGGATACGTGGTGTGTGGATGGAACCACAAGTGGTACAGCAAAAGCCAATTGCGGTGATGGTTAATTGCAGGTGTCTTTTGGCTTCGGTCACTGTGATAGGCTAATCCCTTTCCGATGCAGCCAACCAAGTATGTAGGTGTAGTGACGTCGAGCGATGGCGCAAACAGAGAAAAGTGCAGAAATTTATACACAAATTATGCTTTGCGTTACAACGTCATTTTGACCAATTTGAACAAGAAAAGAACAATGATACAAAAAGTTGCTATAAAAAACTGAAAAGTTTTTAGTTTTTGAAATATAGGAAACATCACAATTGTCTGATCACTGCAAAAATATCTCGAGTTCGACAGCCGTAATCCTTAAAAGTTTTTTCTTCTGGTTAATCTGTCGTATGATGGGGTCTAATCTAGGCTGAATACAACGCTCTGTTCAAGCGGGTAAGATACTCATAAGAAATGAGTCGGTCTGTCTGATTTTTCCCGCCATTCTTTCTCATATGTTCCATAAAATGTTTCACCTATTTTATGATCAAATAATTGATTTAGCGATCGGTTGATCTGCTAAATAGTTGGCGAATTAGTCAAGGTGGTCACTGTTCTATCCGAATATGCTGAACCTGAAATGTTTGTAACGAACGTTTGTTTAAACATTTTTTTATTAAACACTAACGAACAGAACACCTTTCGTCAAAATCATTGACTGCCTTAATTTTTAATGATCAGAAACACCATTTAAAACCTCCCAAAATAACTATAGCTAAGGTCTAAGAGATTCCAGTTTGATGTAGTATCCGCGTTTCTTTCTGCAGTCTACGTTGTTCGCACGTTCCCTAAAGACG
>JTDE01000084.1:235103-289065 GCA_014338405.1 Paragonimus skrjabini miyazakii
AAAAAAAAAAAAAAAAAAATAAATTTTTTGATTAACAATTGCACCTCTTCTGTGTGTATGTGCGCATGCGCGCTCACCTCCAATTTCTAGTTGAAGGTTACTCTCCAGTTGGTAAAGATTCGTAAATTTACGTGAACTTGACAGGCCCGATCAGAAGTTTTGACTATCAGACACTTAGTGGGATTGGGTAAACGTAGCTGACCTCCGAGGACACTGGTACTTCTATAGACATTCAACATCTTTAAATTAAATTTGTAAGGTATACTCGTCTGTTTGCTGTATATCTACCTGACTAATCTAAAGGCACGACCGTGCACCACTCTTTATGTCCAGGAATCATTGTTCCATAAAAGCCTGTTTCGTATACGGTTATTTACGTCGCAAATTAAGCGGAATTCTAGTGACCAGCCAATCGTAAAATCATAAAATCTGAAGAATATATGATAATAATTCGAATCAGTGAGCATATTGTGGAGTGTTTCGGGTGAAACACTTTAAATAGTTCTCACAGTTAAGGCGAACTTTTGCATACACGCAAGTAATCGGTGAACAACTTCAAAAAAATCACGGGTTTTAAGATCGCTGTCATTCAGACTTTTACTTTTTTCAGTTTATCATATCAGAACCAGCATCCAAACAGCATTTTATCTCTACTAAATGCATCAACTAAAGCGCATCACAATTGCACAAAGGCGGCTAGTGGTAAGAGGAAACCTTACACCCGAGTTCCGACATTTTGCGAGGACGAATCCTGAAAGGCCTCTTAACCGTGCAGGATTAGTAATAGTTATATTCGCATCGTTAGTGAATAACCATGATGGATACAATGTAGAGTTATGCTCCATACGACTCGCATATATCAACAAAGCCGTCCCAGTATGTACTGGAGAATGCGATTCGCTGAAGCTTTCTCACCCACATTTTTCAGAACACTCGTCGGGGTAAGTCTTCATAAATCGTCAAGGACACAATGCGATGTTTCCGGTTCCAACCTGAGCTGTTATGATGCGCTCACTTTTGACTCCTCAGCGGATGTACAAAAATACCACAGAAGACCTTTGAATAATCTGAGGCCCACATCACGTTTTCAAAATTCGTGAATGCATTATCCAGAAATTCATAGAGTGGGAAGAATATAACTCTATGTTCTACAGTGGCCGATCCAAAAGCTTGATCTAAAAGCACTAATCAGAATCCGCGGGTTATGCACAATATTGCATTCACCAACTATCTGGAAAATACGAGACTATCTCTTTAGGATCAAACAGACGGCCGGTGCACATGGCTCTTACTACTTAGGTCAGCAAATCAAGAGATTTAGCTTAATCCTGATGTGGCCAAACAAAACATATACGCACGGATTTGAAAACCACATGTTACGTAAGACAAATTTAATGTATATAGAGCCACATTGCTCATTGATGACTACGGCTGCGTCGTTTGCGCAATAACTGCCTGTAACCGCACACCACTTTGAATGATAAAATAAAATGATAAACGGTCTGTTTTTCGAAATCATGCATGAAGCCGATAGATTGCGGTAGCTTTGATACTTTCGCGAAGTAAGGTAAGTCGGCCTCTCGAAATCAGACTACTTTATGAGAAGAGAAATGATGTACCTGATCACATTCATGAAATGTTGATTTCTGAGGGGTATTTCATAATGTAGTTTATTTAGCGCTAAGGTTTACCGTACCAACTAAAACATCAGTCTTTTTTCAGTGGTTAATCATGCTTGCACGTTCTTTCTCTTCCGTATAGTATTGTTAGTGGCAACATGGAATGATACACATAATCTAACCGTATTTCTCAGAATTTTTCATATAATCCCTAGGATAATCAGACTAACACCATACCTCATCGAGCAAACACTAACTGGGTATGAGGTAGGTATTATGGATGAAAGCTGTTCGGGCGTTCTGATTGATTTATCGTAGGTCAGGCACCCATCAAAGGCCGTCTAACTGAGAGCAGTCTGACTCGCTTGCACGATTTATACGATGCAAACAAAAGTGGCTTGCTTAAGTGTTGAGTATACAATGACCACAATTTGCATAAATAGTGGACCTGCCGAGTTCATCCAGTGAGTGAGCGTGACGTAACAGACTATTCAACCTGCTTCTAGTTGACTTACCGTTAACCAGGTTTCCTTGTAATCTGCCCGATACCGGCCTGAAGACTAAGTTTCGGATAAATACACTGTTTTACAACAAAGATATACAAACTATTAACGTGCGTCCACATCACACTCATAAGCGTTAATATCAGCGGTTATAGAAAAGTTGAAATGTGATGCATTTGATATTGTTTGAAAATTGAATATCTGCTGATCTGTTTCAAAAACGATGTAGTCTACACGTAGTTACATCAACCTAACATCGTCCCGATGCAGTATATTCCCCATTTACCCAAGCAGTATGCGTGTGCATAACAAAGTTACTCTAGTAAGTAATGACATTATAGTAAATTTATACTGTGAGGTTATTCATTGCTGGTCATTACTATTCCAATATTGTATTCAGTGACAGATATATATATATATATATATTCATAGGGGCAACACTTTCTGCAACAATATTTAGCGCACGGCAAGTGATATTGACATTCAAATCAAATAAAAAGACTTAATAACGTAAGTGAAAATGAAAACGTTATTTGCTATTAACACCTGTGTAAACTACGAAAAATGACTTCCGAAAGTACATTTTATTCGATAGTTTTGTATACCAGTTTGAATCTGCTTTAATGCACGAGGTTGCACTTATAAGATACACAATAACTTGTGCGAATAGGTAAAACACTGTTACTGTTTTCAACTCAACCGTAGCGTTTGCGCTGAACATGGTTAAGTTGACAACAGTTTTTAAGCTATCTAACTAATTACCATATGATTAGGCGGCAGTATGGAATATGAGGGTACTCGCAAGAGGATAACGGCAAAATTTCAATGGTTGACTACAGAACTAATTGGTTTCTTATTCACTACTGCATCGGAATAGCCCTTGAAGGGTAGTTGGCTTCGATAAGTTCTTCAAATCAATCTAATTGATTGTTCCACCTGAGAGTCAACTGGCAAAGCAGTGAACTTACAAACATGGTGCTTTCACTGCCAATTACTATTTCCTTTTCCTACTGAAGGTCAGCACAGAATCATCGTTCATGAAATTTTGATCTGAAAATTGACTTGCAGTCAGACTTTGCACTTTCTGAATAATATCCCTTAATGCCTGGTCATAATTATTGATAAAGATAACGTTCTAATGAAGTTTTGGAATTATGCAATCTAACAAGTTCTAATCAAGATTCTAAGCCATTGGCACTGGTATTATTGTCGCGAATAAATAACCCAGATTTTGGGTGTTTGCTTGTCTGCCGGGTTTATAGTCACTTTGCAAACACTTCATCATCAAATCAGTCGAGAGTTTGAGCGTATAAGTGTATGTCTTATGGTTGGTAAAGATCGATGAATGTCCGTTTTTACACGCGACGACAGAATGACCTGGAATCTTACAGGCTACTTCTTGTTGTCGGTGAGGTCAAATCGATTACATCTTTCTGCTATGAGCATTTGACCTTAAATTTGTTCAGTCATTTGGGTTGTTTTTGGCCTTTTGACCTGAAGTCATATGGTTTACTATTGTCATTTTAAGAACTTTAAACTCGTCGGTTAGATTTTCTTTTATCCTTCCGTTTGAATTGCTAATTATTTACGACGAGTGATATTTTCATGTTAATCCGTTCAATTACGTGTCGATAGTTGGTAACGGCTAGGTTTGTGTCTCCTGGAATCTTTTTATTCCCTGGTTCGTTGATTTTTTCCACTTTTACATATTGGTTTGTTGAACCGGTTGCCAATACTAGGCTTCCGAAAACACTATGGTTTAACTGGTTTTGCAATGACAAAGCCTTCCGATGTGTTCGCGCTGAGTATGTGTCGTGTTTGATACTAGTAGCTGGAGTCAGTTGAAATTTATTGTGGCCCTAGAAGGTCAATTTGTGTTAGTGCAGTCGCACTGACAACTTTCGTTCGGCTTGGCTATAGTAATGCATTTCGCACTGAGTACATTTCATTTCGCACATCGCCTTCCTTCTCTCGATGAATTCGAGTTATTCTTTCATCTTATTGACATTGTATGCACAGTTGCAGTTGGTTTGTGTGCTATTGTGATAGTCTGGAATTACAGGAGTCTTATGGTTATTTTCGATGTTTTTGGGAAATCCGTCTTTTAAATATTTCTTTGAGTTTGTGATTCATTATTTTTTAACTAGGTTACACTCAACGTAACCGTATGTGTAACCGTAACAACGAAATAGCTGGTAAAGATACTTCTCTTTCTTTCAAATTCTGAGGTGCCGCAATATGTTTGTGCTTTCTCGAAGACAGCATGAATGAGGCTATCTTTGTAGTAATTTGAGTGGTTGCCAGGACAGTTGTGGAGTTGATTCTTGTGTGTTTTTTGGGGTAAAATGAAGTCACAAAAATTTTAAAAGATTTTCGGTTGACTATTACATTCGTAACTAATAACTTTTAATCGTTTTCAGCCTTCATGGAGAATTTGGTATCGTTGGAAGTTTTGTTCAGTAGCTTATCTATATCAAGCATCTCAGGGTTCTTGAGTATTGCAAATGTCAGCTCACCATACTCCAATCATAGTTTTGACTTAATCTCATAAAGTGTGACGTTTTCCAGCTTTTACATGACTGCCTCAGCAATAAATACATATATGGAAGTTCCGATTGTGGTTAATTTCACTCGCTAGTAGAACGCCAAAATCCCGGACGATCAGCTCGAGTGATCACGTTTATTAGCTTTTACAGCAATGACTAACTTTGAGTTCGTTTATCCATGAAAAGAATTCCATTGGCCTATGGTTTGTTTGTGGGATTGAGTCAAAATGAGCTCGCATTAATGAAGGATTACATTTCGACGGCTTTTAATTAGTAGTCTCTAGTGCTCTGTCGTTAACTGATATCTCTCTTGTACACACTTGTCTGAAAAATTATGAACAACCCTATGGGTCTCGACCTCCATCAATGCTCCTTAATTTAAATCATACTATGGGTAAAAAGATTATTCGTCGTGCGATACAAGCTGTCTAAAGCGGGTAAGGTAATCATATATTCATTGTTATTACTATTATGCCTTTCTCATAAATTATTCGAACACTGATTAAAATTGAGAAATATTAACAGAAAATATGAAAGTCGGGTCACTGGTGAGTAGTCGGGTGGTTATTGTGACAACTATAGTAGAAAGCATATCTGATCATGACAATTCTCACTGAGACTTATGACTGGGCGTTTTCTCAAAATAGTATGGTCATGCTTAATGTAAAGTTAGTGACGAATTGGCCAACATGATGGTTTTATAGAAGCGTTCTAATCCAAGTCGTGAAAAAGACATACACTACGGAAGAGCTCTAACAACAGCAAAACTATAACCTAATGTGGATGCGAAAGCTATAGTCAATTGTGAAGTCTGTACGACGGATGATTGTCGAGTCATTTTAGGTTTTTATAAGCTGTGCACCACGTACATGGACAGCAAGGTTTCATGTTACTCCGGATAAACCAGAGCGATCCGTTATTGACTCAAATCAAAATCGGTACACATGAGTAGGAAATACTTAAGATCACTTTTGTCGGTCAATATCATAAAAGAACTGATGCAGTTGCGCGAAATTCTGTAATACGTGCGCTATTAACCTTGAAAGCATGTAATGCTTTTTATCGGTTGCCAAACGTGTGACAGTTGTTAACCATCACATAACCCCAGAACACATCTGGTTCATATGGGTGGAATGTTGTTATATGAACTGGATGATGAGTGGAACGCCATCTATTAGACGCATTGGCTGTTTCCCACTAACTTACCCACACAGCAAGGTAAGTTAGTTCAAATATGTTCTTTCTATTGTGTGACCATTGTTTTATTTAGTTCAAAATCAACCGGCTGGTTAAACCAATCTGTGTACACACTCTTCAAACTTGTGAGGCGTCCTCACTGTGGTCATCCTTATCAGACTACGTGAACTGTCACGGCTGCAAAACGATTTGAGTTACCGTCCAGTTAATCGATAGTCCAAGAGGTGGCTCCCAAGTGCAGACATGTGCAGGCAGTTCTGAAGTTTCTGAACAGTACTGTCTAATCTAACGGACTAAACGTTCTGGTCTAAGTGGCTGTATTCGACGGAACACTGTTTCAGCACTGACTGTCATATGCTACTTTTGGTTTGTTTGAAGGGCAAACTAACTTGTTCAAATCACACGTGGTATTTGTTTTGCTGCGTTCCTGACCAGGTGATTGAGTAAGTCTTTCCGGACATGCGATTTCGAAGCATTGACAGCAATGCGATCAGTACAGCTGTTGCTACTTGATGACACGCAGCTAACTGTATGTTCGCTTAGTTGCACTCAGTTACGGTGTTTCTGAGTAGTCCCGAAAATGCTTGCACCAGCAGCTGACAAAATCCCGAAGTCAACCGGATTCACAGTATTCATTTTAAAATCTGCGTTCCATGTTTGGTTCCACATTATCGGTCACATTAAGCTGGAACACACAGATTGAGACTTCAATTCCCACACTTCGGATTATCCGCCAAAGATCTTCACAAGTGGGACAATGGTACTGTCACAGTAAATCAACCGTGCTACCTGTCAGTAATACGTCTACAGAAGCGTGAGGACTGCAAACCTCGTTTTGTAGATGGAAAACCATGAATAAACTCCTGGAATGGCAATGACCGCCAAAAAAGATACTGGTTAGTTAGTTATTAACCAAGGCCACCGTAGCATTTAGACATGATTTGTGATTACGAATTCTTGTGTAATGTATACCAGTTTCCATGGCAAATTATTTTTGGTACAAACAGCCTTTTGGACAAAACACCACAAAGCATACATTGTAACATACGTGAACATCGGATCTAATTTTCTGAGCTTCTAGCTCCGTTAAAGTTAGTTCGGGCAGAATCAGGACCATTTGCGGAACACTAGGTTGAGATGGGCACCTTCTGAACAAGCCCGATAGGTTCGTCCTTTTTAGTCTATTCATATGTTCCACTTCTTCTTCACTGCCACAATCTGAACGGATTTATTTCTTTACAAACTACCCTCCTTCCAAATCAACTATACAGCTGCTGTAAAACGAATGGTTGCCTACCTCCGGATTCTCTTTAATGGTGCTTCAGTAGTCGTGTGTTCAACTGCTAATAAAAAGTCATACCCTCAGCAGCATGCCGACCAGGAAAAGAACAAACTTTCCCACCAACTTCATCTCCCCCTCACCGAGTGATTCCATGTGTATTTCTATTTGATTATGTGTGAAGTGCACTTATGCCCTCAGGCTCAAATACACGAAATTAGGATGGTCGTTTGTGATGAGAAAACGCACAACAAAAGTTAATAAATTGCATTCTTGACAATTACACATGGACCACTTCAGTGACCGTTTTGAACATCAACTTCGTGAAACAGTCACTCTTGTTCAAATGGATGTTGGTGAACAAAGAGTGACCGGTTATGCTGTAGGTTATAATGAAGTTGATGCACTAATTCGATTTAATTCGCAAACAATACTGTATAATCCTACTCGTCATTAGTTAGCCACTAATTCAGACGCAACGTTAATAAAGGCTGGAACATTGAAGATCGCTTGTCTGGTCTAGTAGAACTGACCACAACAGACGTTGGGCGAAGCCGGTAAAGCTGTAACTCATAATTGGTCAAGTGGTTGTTGAATAAGAGAACACGAGTGGCAATCTCAAGCATCTAGTTGAAAACATCATGAAAGACTAGCAGAAGTGGTGAATAATGAAATCGCAGCTTCTTACCCATACTGAAATGGACGGACTCATCAGTAAGTATTTCCAGAAGCTAATGGTTGAGGAGCTCACAGGGATTCACTGTCATCGGCCAAAAGAAACTGAATTGCTAGCAAAAATTCCATTCATATACTTCATGACAGATGGCGACCACTTTTTGTAAATAGCTTAAATAACTGTTTTTCAATCACAGTTTTTGCAGTCACCCGTCGTCACTTAGCAAAAGTAGATATTTACTTCGTGTCGTGATAGAGCAGAATCCACCGTGCAAGAATGCGTACACCTCGACGGTCATTGGTCGCCAGTCGCCGTGAAACAGTACAACTTAAAACGTTATAATGTTATGACAAGTGGATAGATTCAGGCAAATATCCTGTCGTGACGATGAGAACTGATATGCTAATGAGATGACTAGTGGATAAAACTGGATTTTCAGTTTGTTAAACGTATCTAGGAACGTGGTGGACGACCTTTCAACGGTAAACCCCATATACGACGATATAAGTGGATGAAGAGGAACCACGACAGAAGATATGATCGACGCTCGCTGGGGTTATTTAGGTTGGAGTCTTAACGTTTTTCCAAGGTCAGTCCGAACAGTTGTTTGGAGAATTCATGAAGTCGAAAGTCGGATGCTCATTCCTATCTTGTTGAAATGCGAACGGAGCTACACTCATGACAGCAATTCTTGTGAATTATTTAACAATGAGACAGTAGTGGTCTGGACTGCTAAGTGGCTGTTAGTAAGTTAACTACCAAATGATCGTTTTCGACTATAACTTGACGCTTTAGACTAGTTATCTTACAGTTAACAAGCCTGTCCAAGTCGGCTCATACGTTGGTCAATGAATAAAGAATATTTTTGTTTCAGCGTCAACTGAGTAGGGATTAACTGTCAAACAATGAATGGGTATTGTTGTCCCTTCCATAACAAAAGTTTTCAGTGTAAAATTGATGCTTCTTGAATAGGTTTACTAATGGGCAATTTTTGTCCGGCAACGTAGTTTTGTTTATGGGCCTTTGGAGACACAACCACTATATCCACAATTAATGATGCATTACCTAGTACAGGTAATTATTACAAAACGCCATCTAACGAACAACAACAACAGGGCACTATGTCGTAATCGAGAATAAGCAGCACTGAAAAAGCTGTTTCATTGAAAATTTCTATAGTTCACTTTAAAAACTGACTGTGATACGCAAATAACAACAGCAACCTTAACTCCATTTAACATTATGAGCCACCATTTTAAGAGAATATCTAGTTAAGGATCACATGCATCCTTTTGCTGACAGTCTGGGGGACCCATCAACATTTTCTCAAGTCAGTCATCATTCGTTCGCGCCCACATAACAAGTAAACCACTACAACCACCGCGATGAACTTATAGTCTACCTGAACTACTGCCAATTTTATTCAACAGAAAATCAATACGCTCGAAACTATCTCCCTACACAAAGGCAAATGACGAACTTGTATAAAATAACTGATATCTGAAATTGGGAAACACTTGTTTATGGACTGCCAAACTGAGTAATCAACTCACAGATTTCATTCTTCCTCGTTGTATCACTCATATCAATCTCACTGAACTTGACAACCCAGGTTTATTATCACATTGAAGTTCACTCGCTCTTCGAATTCTAACAATATCAGCAAGCAGTGCTAGAGTTAAAAGATGCCGTAAATATTACGTCTACCCAATAAATTTGTACGCACGTGTAAAATTTCCCCTCAGCTCCACTGTTTTACAGCCCTTTAATCATCATTGAAACCGCTCATATATCTTGCCTGGCCTGACAGTTTGACAACCGAAGTTGGAGTTTGGATGGCATTACTTTTACCTCCACAGTCTTCCCAATCACTCATACAAGTGTTGTGAGTTGGCATACTGTGTGTAAAAGCGTGAACTAGAAAACAAGCCAGCAGGCGTGCATATGTATGTGCAACTGACGTCCATAACGGATGCCATCGCATTGTTCCCCCTGCCACGGTTCTGACAGCTGGACCGAGCAAAACAGAGAAACTGCATGCCACCTCATTGTAACTGTTACAACGTACACCAACCACATGCTAATCTGTTGGATGATGTGAGTTTGCGCGTGTAATCGAGAGAGTAAGAGAGACAATAACTACTAATAATGACAAATTCGTGCAAAACGACTAATGGTATGATTAACATAAAGAGCTCGAGTGTTCGTGCACATATTAAAACCACCACTATCGATGCATCGGTTATTACTACATAACTCCCACGAGTTTGTCCTATATTAAGCGCGATAATGACGACGTGGATCGTCGGGACACAAATTCAGTTTCCCTAACTAAGGGTGAGCAATAAAGTATGCTGTGTAAATGGTCAACTCTGATTAATTCACTAAAAAAGAGCAAGTTTTCAAAATGTTTACCCAACATTGTGACAAACAATAGTTAAAAAGACATGAGTAGACGGCTGAGCAGTCCAAACAGGTGAAGGCAGACTGAAGTTTTCGCATTGTTCGTCAACCCGGTATTCTACCACATATCTCGGGTGTTAAGCAGTGTTTCCATAACATAAGGTTCAGGCGCGTTTTCAATTCTATCGACATAAATGTTTCCGCAAAAGCGTGAAAACTTATAGGTGGGATGTCTCGTAAAATAATCAAGAGTTCGTTTCTGATCGGGGCTGGATATAAACTAGTCAGTTTTAGAATAAAGTGCAGTTTTACTGAAGCGCAAGCATCCTTCCTTGTGGTAACGATCAATTTTCAAAGTGGCAGAATAGCGTTGTGTTTTAAAATGCAACCATGAGTGAGCATAGTCAATCGACATATTTGAAATCAATATCATTTTCCGGTTGAGGGAAAGCAAACATTGGAAATGTTTAACCAGTGTTACTTATAATCAGGACTCTACAATTCGATTAACTCGTTTAACACAAACCAACCATCTGACAAAAAAATAGCGGTAATAATAGCAAACATGAAGGAAAATAACTGAACGAAAAAAGGAAAACTCTGATTTGTTTTCAGGTAGTGATCTTGAGTTGGCGCATATTGCAAAAGTATTCGCGTTGAATTTTCCGTTAAGCAGACAAAGTACGTCTCCGTATGTAGGAGCTAAATTGCAAAACCATGTGTATCGAAAAGCTGATGGCCCATACTGAGACGATCTCGGAAGGTAATCAATAAATATTTGTCATTTAACATTGTATACAGGTCTCAAATATGGCTACCCTAGTGAAGTACTCGGAAATTATACAGCGACGCAAGTGATCACCTAACAAGAGCGTCGATCCCATGCCAGTACGATTTCATGGCAACGGAACTGCCAACGACATGCGTAGATGTAACGCCACGAGTCGTATGCCTCAAGATGTAGCCATCAACCAACGGGAAAACGGGTAATCAACAAGATGATGTACCAGAGGGTGAATGGTTGGGTAGGTCAGAACGTGTGGTTTGGAATCACTGAGATACAAAGAAGATAGGTCGATTAGCGTCCTTCGTTCATAAATGAACAAGAAATTATCCTTGGGTCGGGAAAGGAAGAGTTGAGGAAATCTTAATGCATGTCCAACTAGGCATGAGCGTGACGCAGTTGGTGGAACAGTGCGTACAGGAGCGTCGGGAAAATCGGCGTAAGCACCAACTCGACACAGTTTCTGAGAATTTCTCATCACAATTAGGGTATTCCTCATGTAATGTGTTGTCACTTGATTGATTTCCAGATGCGCTGGTCGTGAGGGCTGTCTACTTTGCCTTTGACACATACTGGTTTTTCATCTTTCCCTAGGCTATTGTCAGTCTCCATTACTTCGAAGGAACGTCATTCCTCATCATTTCCACACTGGTTCAAGAAACCACCACAAAAGTACATTGTCACTGTCTTTTGGGTTGCCCATCACAATTCTGCGACCACATCATGATGGTGGCCATCAGTCTGTAACACGTAGACAGACATGGAAGCCCTGCTAAAATATACTAGTATAATGTAAAACAAAGTTTTAGCGTACAGACTGTTTTCGATAGATATGGAAACAATTTTTCCCCGTCCCTATGTCCCAGCATGATTAACATGGGTTACCTAGGACCGACTTCGTCTGTGTTCCTAATCACAACGAAGTAGTATTAATCATTTATCCAATCATATCGTCTCTTCATTAATTTGTTGATCAATAACTTACTAACTCGTCACTTAGTTTTATGCAATTGTACTAAGCAAAGAGGAGAATTTGTGGAAAAGAAAAACAGTTGATTCGCGATTGATACAGCGATTTTCAAACACTGGTATAAACCAAGGATACTTTAGTCTGCACGCTCCTATTGTGAACGAAATATTGAGCATGAATGTGCCGGTAACTTAAATCACTACGACGGTATATTGTCGAGAACCTCTGGCTGGTTACTCTATATATAATCAATTGTTAAATAACGAAACATACTGTTTTTGATAAATTCCACAAATAACTGATTAACTGCATGTGTCTCAAATCACTGAATGTTAACCGGATAAGGAGTATTACAGATAAGTTACCTAAAGCTTTGTTAGCAATGAATTACAAACCATTCAAAGTTGATCGCGGTTATCCATTTCGAATGAACAGGTTTTTTGAAGTTTCATTTAATTAGACCATATCTACAGGATACAATCACGTCTGAACATTGTCCTTTTACTTGTCGTGGTTATAAAAAAATAAAGTGAAAACTGACCAAACTAACTCGAAGCAAACACCATTCAACTCGTCATATTAGAGCACTGAATCGCAATAGTTTGTGAGTTACCGTTATTTAGTTTCACCTTGCCGGAAGTCCATAAAATGGTTGACCTTTTGACACAAATGTATGATTCCTAATTTGAATAAAATCTTCCACTTCGGTTAATGTAACCAGCTGCACATCGTATATATTCGACCAGTTTCTTTCTTTGCAAGCCAGACTTTCAGGTAAGTTATCCTAGAAAAAAGAAACATTAGATTCGAGTTTTGTTTCTGAGAGATTCTTAACACTGTACACTTGTCCACCAGACAAACGCTTGTGATATGAACACGTTGATCATCAGGCCACTGATGTCCTGTTATCCGAGTTATCACGAAGACTGTTATGTATAGAGAGCCTGTTGATAAATCGTTCTAACACCTCACATAAAACATGACTTGTTAGCCATGATCAATGGTCTAGTGATGCATGATTTCAAACGAGTGTTCCACAGCTAGTCTGTTGCCAATAAAATAGAACGGCAAGGAGGTGGACCCATAACTATAGCAGTGCACCTAAAGATAACCGTTGAACGTCAGCCATGAAATGAACTATGTAAAATCGCGGTTAAAACACTAGCCGAGAGAGTTGCCTTGAATAAGCATGCTGTGAATTACAACTGCAATACTAACTTCAGTAAGTGAGTAAGTATTCACGTCCGCCGACCTATTCCTAGTAGCGTTAGTGTTTACTAATGGCTCAATTCTTCATCGATCACTTGTATACAGTTTAGCTGTGTAAGTAAGCGACTGAGTGCCAGTATCAGTGGTTTGACAACTGCTCGTCAAAGTTCAGTAAGCTGGGTTTATCCTAGGAATTTACCAAGATGTAAGATTGAGCGAATTCAGATGGTTACTTTCATACATTCCGTTATTACAAACAACTAAGGTGAGATTCATATATGAGAAGCAACACTGATTAACTAGAAAGTGAACTGAACACAGTGAGCATAAATACCACAAGAGAGACTATTGAAGGGTCTTGCATTCACAGTCGTCACCTTGAATAATTGATTCTTTCAATACAATATTGGGCCCGATCACAGGAAGACGACGAAAGAGCTCAGGATGAAACAACAAATTAGCTCGTTCCCGTGGCCAATTTTTTCATCACAGTAAAGCTCCATCCACAGTTTCTGTGACTATCTTTGTCGCAAAGATCAGAACTTATGCCTGACTTAACAGGCTCTACTTAAAAACCAAAATAAATTCTGGCTGTATCTACTTCATGTATAGTTGAATGTCTGGGCAGGTATTCAAAGTAGTTAGTTGTATCAGGTGCACTGTGACAGCTACCACTTTTCTTAATAAACCTAACTGGTAGTCCTAACTTAAGCGTGTTCTTCTGTGATGGATTTTGTCCAACCTATATCTACAAGCCTCTAGGCTAATAAACCTACGAAGTCCATGTGAGGTGAACTGGTGTCTTAGAGAGCTAACACTTTCCAGTCTGCAAAGCCCATCCGAATGCAACACGATGGTGGTTCTTCATATCTGTCAAACAGTCAATAATTTACCAAAGAAGGGGAGCTGGTAACGATGCCGCAGTCAAAAAATCATTCGGGAAAATATTTTGAATTTACTATCCTGGCGTTAGATACTGAAATACTATCGAGTTTATATGACTCAATCTAATTGATTTTCATTATGGCTCCTCACAATTTCCTATCATTTTGGCTTTTAGGCTAACTTGCTTCTTAAAATCATAGTAAGGAAAACGCAAATTCATTGATTGTAGCAAGTAGACTGAGACACACAGATCTCTTGAACTCATTTAGCCACTTACCAATAAATTGGTGGCAAATGACCACTGTCTACCGATACTGGTACGTTTGCCTAGCGTAAGCTGATTGATATGCACAAGTATGCACGTGTGGGTGTTGTTGAAGTGGACTTCCCGACCGACTAGACGCAACCACCAAATCCACTTGAAAAACAGCGGTTTCATGAATGGGCCTGAATTATGAATTCCGTTTGATGCATTCTGAAGTGTCTACATGGATGCCCAGTTCTAAAAATGAGTCACACGAGAATCGAGTGGTCTGGGTACCAGCAGCTCGCTGTTCCCTATTTCTGATGTCCTTGGCCTTTTACGGGCGATGCAAACGAATTTCAAAAATGGACGAGTTAGATCCCTTAAAGGTTGCCTCTCAGATTTGGCAACACTCATGGGGTCAGGTCAATAGTCATTACCTGATGAACGACGTAAAAGTTGTCATCATACGCAGTTAGAATAGTAGGACGTACGGCGACATTTCACTCGGTCGCTGGGATTCGGTTGTGTTCCAGAGAACACATCCAAATGCGAGCCCGGTTGTGTTACAGATGATCGGTTGTGAGCTGACTTAAACAAATACAGACACATCTTTCTATCATACTTTTCAAACCTACACCAACAGAAAAGGTGGAGACGCAAACTCAAACAGGGTGGAATTTTTGTTACTTATGCTAATGTCTTTGTGACCTTCATGCAAAATGAGGGTAGTGACTCAGTATTTCTTCATTTCCCTGACGGTTATATGGCTTTTGAAGCCATTTGTTCCCTTCATGAAGTTGAATAAGGCAATGCGAAGACATAAATCATGTCTCTGGAGTAACATTTCGCACATTCTGATCACACATTGACATGTATATGACTATGAACATCAGTTTGCACACATATCAGGCATGCAATGATTAAATCAATAGTGGAACAAGTTACATTTTTTATATGACGCAAGTTCTTTGTGTTGGCATGTAAGCCTACAATTCAAGAGAGTTTCTAATCTTGCTAGAGATTTTCAGAAGTACAAATAGAAAAGTTTCCAAAGCAAATCAATGTGAAACACCATTGGGAATTTTTGCATGGTTTTCAGAAACCTTGGAATTGAAATAACTCACGTACGTAGGTCACCGGGGTAGGCACCCAGATTTTTCATTAAGAAGCGCTTCAGGTCCATTTAGAACATTTTCATCTGGCCGGCCGAAGATGACAGACCAAGGGTTTGGATACCTATTTGGCCAAATTTTACGTGTGCTCATAGTGCAAGATCAAATAAGTTAACCAGAAAGTCAAGTTTCGATCTTGAGGATGGTGAGTAAAATCCCTTAATCTTTGACAGGGTTTGTAATTGGCTCCCGTGACTATCGACCTCTCTCTTGCTGGTCCCACAAGAAATCAAAATAATTCACGTGTCACATTCGACCGTTTATAAATCACGATAAGGTTATCAATTTTCTGTGAGCTCTAACCAATATCAAGTGATTTGAATAGAATGTGCACAAGCTAGAAATTACGGTGCACATTCATTTCGCATACTCTCCTCAGTTGCAAGCGTGAAGCATGAAAACACTAACGTGAAAAAAGATATCAAGTGAACAGGACTTTTGAGGCAGTCTATGGGTGATACAGTAGCAACAGCGTACTTTGAATCTGGTACTTGTCTTATACGTAACCTATCACAGACAAAAAACCACACACAAAAATGAACATCATACGCAAATAGTGATATTTGCGCTAGATTGTGGTTTCCATCCGTTATCGTTTTTTATCTCCCAAACTGAAGTCCTTCACTGGTTGGCATTTTATTGACTAAGTACTTTTACCACTGACCTACAACTTTTATGGGGGAGCGGGCGGTACGGATTTTATTTTTTAGTTCCAACATAAATATCCGATCGAGTAAACGAAGTGCAACAGCAAACGAAAGTAACTCACATACTTGTCACGTCCGTTTAGTAGCACGTGGTTAAATAGACATTTGTCTGGATAATCATAAACAGTATATTATATTCATTCACGTGCGTTCTGTTGGTGGGACACAATTTACTACACTTCCACAGTGCTTCGCCAGTTGTCACTGGGACCATCTACTTATTATACTGACAGATTTTCTTCCTGACAAATGGACAGGAAACTGTGGTTGACACTAAACAAACAAACTACAGTGTTCGTTTTGAAAAGAAGCACTTGACGAGTTTCGCTTTCATTAGAGCTCGTCAGTAATACATATCCTTGCCACTGCCGGGACTAGAACTCCGGCTACGCTGTTCATGAGTCAACCGTGTCAACCACTACGCCAATGATCGCACCTTGGGCACGACCGAATTAACATATGTGAACGCTCAACCACTTTCGCTTGTGAGTAATGATTACAATATTCCTATAATTTTCTGATGCATGTTTCACGAAAGTTAAATGGTAAGCAATGTCAACATTTTTCCATTACCATCAAATTACAAATAACCCAAATTACCATCATAATGATAGCAACAGAGCTCCGCCTGTCAGTGTTGATAACGTAACGATAAACTGAATACCAAAATGCATGTCTCATAAAGTGGATTGATTAGCTCAGATGTGAATCCTAACTATAAAACCCTGTACAGTGGCAGTGTCACTACTAACACACTGTGGTAAATGCAATCAGCCCTAATTGCTCAAACCGATCTGCACGAGATACTCAACGGTATCAAGTGCTGACGCAGACCATCCCACAAAAGGCATACGGAGTCACTTCAGTGGGAGTTCATGTACTGTCAGACAGTTTCCTTCTCAAGGATCGGATAAATTTGACCACGGCGGTCAATTATACTGTGTTGTGAATCGGGCGATTGATCAAAAGCTCTCCCAGATGTTCACAGTTTACTTACGGAACTGGCGCGTCGTGCACTCAAAGCCACCTTACGAACATTCTTACTTTCGCCTATTGCTCTTGGTGTGGTATGCCACCAGATATACCGGGAATTCTAACGTATACGATAGTCAACTAAAGAAAGCCGACTGACGGGGCCAGTCAGAAGTGCCATCTTCTGACAAGGGGAAGAGCCCAGACCACGCCTCGACTCTGAGCATTACAACAAGAGTTGAGTTTTACTGCTTCGACCGTTTTAACTGTACTACTCTCTGCTGGATGGCATGCAGCCGATGGCGAATTTTATGAACCGCTTTTAGGATGTTCTTGTTACCGTTGGTGGTAAACAGAAGCAGTTTATTTGCATACGTAATTGTCTCTGACGAAGAAATAGAATGACTCGAGGCGGGACAACTTTATCTGTCACGTGCTATCAACCAAGGGTTATCGGTGATTTTTTAAACTAGAATGTCGAACGGTAAATAAAGTAAAATCTAAGCACCACATGCTACACAAAGTTTCATTGAAGTGAAGTCAAGCGCTGCCAGCAATCCATCGCCGTCTCATCAGTTCAAATGCAACAATGAACTAATAACATCAGTAACGTAGAACAGCTCGGACTGTCTACATAGAAATCAAGTCCTTTGCCTTTAGAAGACTGAACTACAGATTTTAGGGCAGGAAGCTATTGTGACAATGACTGTGGTCTGAGTAGGTAGAAAACTGAATAAAATTAGGGCCAGAACTGTGGTCCGTGGACCTACTTGAGGGTGGCCTCTCTAGGATCCAAAAGTTCAATGGAATCCCTTATGGGAGTGGATGTTCTTTAGGAGAACACGGTATGCCCTGCGCTCAAACCCGCTAAAGAATCAGCTGTTTGAGTTCTCTTCGTCTAGTTTCCTAAGTAGCGGATTGTTTTTCTGTTAGAGGTACATGAGCAACCCACGTGTAGGCCTCTGTATGAATACACATGTACCAACCATACTTCAAACGCAAAATAATCTAATGTACTTCTAATCTATTTTGAAGTAAAACCGACCAAATTTGAAACTAAGTAAGATACACCGTCGCTTTTTATCATCGTTACAACAGTTGCCGGCAAATCACCCAAACGTACACAACAAACGGTTCACAAAGAGAGGACACGTTCGTTGAGCGCGGATAAATAAACTGGATTATACTTTACTCAGTTATGTAAACCAATCAAAATGTTTGGCAAAAAATCCCATTTGTTTCAGGAATCTAGGATCAGGCGATTTAATAATTTCTAAGTCCTCCAGGTGCCCTTAGTAAGTCTTTGAAATAACCTCCGCAAGTTCACCAGAAGCAAACGGATGCTTGGCCGACAGTCTGCGTTCAGTTACACATCATCGAACTGATGTCACAACAACGTTTAACATAGTGGTTGTTAACCGAGCTAAGTGTAAAACACTGTCATTAAATCACGGTTGTAGATGGGATTTCAACAAAGTAGAGAAGCTGACACCAAAAGGTTTGAAAGATTTGACTGCAAACGAAGAATCGGTGAGCCTGACTAAGTGGCTATAGTAGGCACACGAGCTTGGATCGTCTATTCGAAATCTGACTACATCAGTTGAGTAACCAGATTAGGATATTCACACTTTCGAAATCGTGAAAGCTCACCAGTAACGATAGAAGACATACATTGCGAGACGTTAACATTTCGTTTACTCTCTTTAGTCACGAAAGTAAAACATTAGAATATATAGGACATGTGGATAGCAACAACAATAGAAACAATCAACGATTGGGTTTACATGAAACAAGGACTGTTATCAGATCCAGGGCAGACAAACTACGTGAGTCAACAGTTTATGCAAACACAGGACCGGATATGAAAGTGATAAACTGGTTAAAATGCTTTCCATGAGTTTTCGTAATACGAATCAACGAGATGCGTCAACTACAATTCATGTTTTTCAGAAATATCCCGAAAGATGCCTGGTTGTGCGATTTACATAATTCACACCAGAGCAGCAAGTGAAAGGGCAAATGTCAGAAACCGGCACAGTTAGACATCATATATCCATGAAGCATAAATATAGGATCGTATCGAATTCGATAAAGATGCACATTGACAATACTAGGGAGACTCAACTAACTTTCGTCTGATCGACGCTTACATAGGACGCCAATCCTGAGAAAATATGGATAAGCATACGGAGCTTAAGATAATATAAAAAACAGAAATCTACCGGTAAAAAAAGAAATTGATCAACATCGCTTCATAGTCCAAAAGCAAAAAACATTAGACAGAATTCGGAAGGAACAGAAAAACAAACAGTGTGGTTCAATTGCGAATAAAAATTAGGGTCAAAATCGGTAGTACGCAAAAAGTTAGATGATATACTGCTTAACCGTACAACTCGTTTTCATTCTTTCTTATTCAACGTGCTCCTAGGAATCACCGTGGTCTCACAACAAGATACCATCCTCAGAGTATATGTGAACCCTTTTCCATATATTTGTCCAAGTGTCAGTTCTTCGTGTGCTTCATTTCCAAAATTTCCACTCGTTTTCCTGGATCGTAATTGATATTCGCAGCTGAATCTATGGTATGCCAAGATTGACAGGCAGTTGCTTGCACAAAGCCGGCTACCGACGGGTGACATACTTGAGGATTCGTCAATTGTAGGCATTCACCTTATCCGTAAACAACGATGCAATACAGTTGATGTTGCCGGTGCTCGATAAGTACCTCAAGTAATAAGGAACAACGCGAAAAAGCAATTCAAGCATCAACCTCTTCTACCCAAATAGTTCAGTAATTTTTCAATACGAACAAGAAAATGATATACTATTCATGGGCATCTTGATTGGACACCGCTCAGATGGATCTACTTAATGTTCAGCGTGCTAAAAACCGTCATGAACAGAACAATACACAAATTTGGAATTGTGTTCCAGTTGCATACAAAAGGTCCCCAGTTCATACGCTACTTTGTAGGGCGTCAAAAATAAGCCCCGAGTATATACTACAAGCTGAGTAAACAATGTTACATGGTGCTCTCTGTGCTAACAGTTACTCGGAACGTTTCGTCTGGAAATGGAGTGAACTTCCTTCATCAAAAAGTGTGATAATGAAGGCGCATGCTGAAGCCGTCAGTATCAAACTTCCTTTTCGGAGGTTTTCTTTCAATGAACACCATTAGTGCCACAATGAAAGGTGAGCATAGTGTGACAAAATTTGCCCCACTCTCTTATGACACTGGTTGGCCTCCGTCCTCAGTCAAAAGGCGAATTGCTATTTTCCACCGGTCAGAAACGGTTACATTGGTATAACAGAAAGAACGCCTGAACCCAAAGTCAAGGAGCATACCCTTAAGTGGTCGAGAGACACTAGCCCATACGCTGGTGACTGACACTCAATGACGATGAAACACTGCTTCATCCACCGCAAGGTACTTATCCACTGCAGGTCGCAGCGGTTGTATTGCATCATCGTTTATGGCCGGAATAAATGGTCCTAACCAGCAAATTCACAAGTATGTCGTAACGTTGTTGGTCACCGTTCGGTAATTGACTATGTGTGCACCAAACAAACTGATCTAAGTATCTGCTTGCTGAGGGTCCATCTATGAGTATCACACATGATCCAAATCCATTTTCAGCTTACTACTTTAAGATCTCTTGTTTTTTCAAGCCAAAATGAAGACGGTGATATTACTGGTTCTTAGTAAGCATCCATAAAATTTTCTCCAATGATGAATCCCCAATATCATCGGAGGCCAATCTCGAGAAATGTACCACTGCGTTACGGAAATCAGTGTAAGACTTCTGTGTGAACGGATTTGCATGAGTGACCCACGGCCATGAGAGTTTTATTGATTTCACGATCTTTTGTTTGGAAAATGATCTAACACCAACCAATTTGGCAGCGGTTAACACTCCCTGCCTGAACAGTTTGGAATGGGAGGTTGGGACTACACTAAAATCCACGATAGACTCAATTCGGTGGTCAAATAGATCAGAAAGAAAAGTTGCGCTAATAGACTAGGATCATTCCGATCGGTCTCAGCAACAAAACTGCATGGTTTGTTCACTGTGCGCTGCTACCGTTGAGCTTAAAAAGGGGACTGATTACCACAAACCATTTCATGTTCGTGCACCCATTTTCTACCTATTGCACTACGGAAAGCTTGGACAAAACGTCTTTGCTGATGAATCAAACAACGTAATCCAGTAAGATGCAGGACATTTTCAGTCAGCAGCAACGGAGTAGTCATTGGAACATCAGGTCATTAAGAAGCATTGAGATAATTCCATCCAGACCTCTTGTCTAATCGCCAAATTCTTAACTAACGGTCCCAAACTGATCCGAATTCAAATGGTACCTATCATCAAATCAATGGTTGCTGAAAAATGCAAACCTACTATTTTTTCTCTCCATAAAATTCGTTTCTGTATGCTTTGCAGTGGCTGTAACCACAATTCATACCGTTAAACTTAACCCATAAATAAAATCTTAACCCCAACTCTGTGATGTGGATCTCAAACCACTCTCCAGTAATATTGGTGATTTTCCAGTTGGGTGATCAACTCCTGGTGATTGAATATTTTGTGCACCAACACAATGGTTCATGTGTCTTTCCTTTACATAGTTGCGCTAAACTGGACAAACATCAATAACTATGATGATGTTGTTGTGACCGCAAAAGACGCTTGGCCTGAGAAATCGTTTATTTCGCAAACTCCCTTATAGGTCATGTCAAAAATCAAACCACAAACGTGCACACTCATTTGCAAGTCAGACATGCATTCACATACATCATTGTCATTCGCCTTGGTGGGACTTCTGTCGTAACGCGTACACACTATTCCGATAGTCCCTTCTTGTCCGTCATCTTCCTGGCGTTTGGAGCTTAAAATCTGGACCCATAGGATGCTCTGTTCACCAGTTTAAAAAAAACACAACACTGCAGGGCTAATCATATGACATACCAAATATTGTCTTTTTAGCTCAAATGCAAATAACTGGGATTAGGATTATCATACTGTACATTTTTTGCCTGAATGCTGATAGAGTCGGCATGTTTTTTTCTACAATCTATCAATCTAGCAAAACAAAGCTTCCAAATTGATAGTTTTATATGAAAACAATCAGTTTCGATAGACTAGTATTATTTTGTGTACCTTTATGTATCACGCTAAAAAAATGTATGATCGTTTTTTACGGTAAACAATAGACTGACAAATATTTGTCGTTATACGAGTACATATTAAATCAAAAGCAAAATACACGGAGATAACATCACAAGTTAAACAATTCAATTAGATTGTATCAGTTGGAATGAAGAACAAAAAATCATGAATAATCATTAAAAAGTTACACAAGGTAATCGATAATACTCTACGAAGTAAGTGAATGCAAACACCTTATTCGCTTTGATATTACATACAATTGCACCGACGGTTGACTAATGTATATATGCATCAGGAGATAGTTCTATCAGCCAGGTTCTTCCTCGTTGAGTTGTGTGAAACACTCATCATTGTCACCGGTCTCATCGATGCTGGTTCCGATCAGATTACTAGTACCACGTAAGCCTTGACTGCGACGCAAGATAGCGGCTGCTGCTCCCAATCTTCGTTTACTAATCAGGCCACCACTGGGTGGAATTCTGGTCGAATTGGCTTTCTGTTTCAAAAACGTGTGTGTGGACGTGTTGGACGTAGGGTTTATTTCGACTGTTATTGTAGTAGATGGGGATGCACTGGATTGCCCAGTATGAGCTAATGAAATGGAAGGTGCAGAGACAGGACTGAAATGTAACTGGTTACGCCACCAGTTTTTCACATCATCGCAGGATTCTATCAGCTGCTGTCTAGAGGAGCTACCGTGTAGTCCATTTGGATTACACACTGGTAATATGTCGGTCACTGTTGTCATGTTGTTATCGATCTCTTCCGCATTCTGTTTGAATGAGGCGTGAAGACGATTTTCCTCTGTCACACTGCCTTTTTTATGTAGCATACATTGTCTGTCTGTCTTGTTAACCGGAGGTAACAAAGGCATTTTAGTATTTTCACCAGACAAATCGATTCGCTCCAGAGTAGCCGGTTGATTAGATCCTGTTGAGCACTGGTAGACTACTTGTAACTCCCCAAGCTCATTTATATCTTCTACAACGTCTGGAAGTTGTGAAATTTTCGTGAAACCAGATACATTGCGACGGAGTTTGAGGGGTTGTGGTCTTTGTCCCAAAGATGTTTTGGAATGATGTCCCAACCTGTCAAACACAGTTGAGTTTTCTTCAATGAAATTGTTCGGCCAGGTCTCACCTACAAAATTTCCCATTAATTCGGGATTTTTCGCAGGAGATTTTGGTCTAATATCAATGATAATATTTGCATCGGCATCACAGGTGTCCACAAAGGGTGGAAGAGGCTTACGTTCTGTGGCCGGAACTACTGACTGTCGACTAACGGTCATACTCAGATCATCTTCGGATTCATATTCTTCTTCAGCTTCTAATAAAACCAAACGTTCACGTTGGCTTTCTACTGGGCCCTTGCGTTGTTTCTTGGTTTGCACGATACCGACCGAACTTGGTCCAGCGGAGCTCATGGTAGAGAGTAAAGGAGCGCTGATCATGTTTGCGCGTTCGTTGCTGGCAGCCACTGGTTGTTCGGTAGCACGGTGGCTCTCTCGAACTGTATGGCTAGTGCCTCGTATAGAAGTTGTGACTGTCGGACGTTTTTTACTCGTGGTAATGTTGCTTACAACGATACGGTCGGACGGACGTAATGCAAGAGAATCCGTTTCGTCCACAGTAACGCTCATCTGACGATCAGCACTGGGATGCATAGTGAACTTGAGTTGACCGTGTTTCTATGAAAGTACAAAAATACTGATGTATGTGATCAACAAACCGCATTATTTCAATTCTATAATAATGGTGATAAAAAAATATCAAACGGTATGTCTGTTAAACATTATGTGCCGGGGGGAAAATGTTTGTTACAAAACAAATCAGTACGAAAGAGTAAAAGCCAACTATAAGCCGTGTGAATATTTGTAATGAGTCGGCTGATTGCTATTGCAAATTGTAATCTGAACTGCTTGGTAAAATCAGTGCACTAAACGTGTGAATATATATATATATAAGTAGTTGAGTACACCGTCTTGAAAAGGTGTCTATTCAGCTTGTTCCATGTTTTCACTATTACTGTAAACCATAAAAATACAATACGTTAAACGTAGTAAAAACCAGAGCCTGAGTTCAACTTCTCATAGTAAAAAAAATGCACGCGCGCAAAAAGCGATTCCACTGCGTTTCTTCGAACTGTGCTGGCTGAACAAGACGGAAGAACGCAAAGGTTGTTATCGAAGTTTGGTGTCAGCTTAAACCACCAATTCCACGGATTAGGTTTCGATTGCACTCAATGTTATATTAGTCAGGTAGTACACACAGTAGGGTAGTGGCCAACATCGTAAGTCCGCTTACCGTCGCGCACGAAATGAACCTCATCCTAATCGATATCATCAGATATGCTTGCCATGTTTCATAAACTTAGGATCACAGTCATATATGAAGGCATTTGGTTCAATCCGAAAGTTTTGTTTTGTTTTTTAATGAATACTCTATTGGTAATTTGCTAGGGTGGTAAGCACAAGCAAATGTACATATGGTCCATATGGAAGCATCCCTGAACGTGATTGTTTGGGCTCAGTTCTGATAAGCGATTTCCATGTAAATTTTGAGCCAGGTGTCAAAGTGTACAATTTCGTTAGATTGCTTGAGAGAAAAGTGCATCTTTGTGAAAAGTAAATATGAGCAAGTGGCCCGCAATTTAGGAACAGGACTTACGTTTACAATGGTGTTTACTCTAATCACGATCGGGTGTATGGATCGTTTGCAACAGTTGTGAAAAACAGTCGAAAAACTTAGTGATAAATCTGGACAATAAGTTATTGCACATAATTGAAGACGGATTGTCCTTTTGAATTCAGACATAAATACACAAAGGTCCAATAAGAAATATATCAAAACTCAATAAGTTCAGACATCAGCTTTATCGTAAAACAGTGAGCATCAGTTCTAATGGCAATTCTTACTTCGAATAAATCACCAGAGCTTCATCATCTACCACTGAATACGTTAATCCTTCAAAGGACAGATGTGCTGTTCCATGTCGCTTCCAAGTTTCTTTAAAGTCACCGAGGTCGTGAAAGAGTTCACGCCCGTTTAAGAAGAAGTCCTACGTTATTCGATGGAAGTTAGATTTTATAAAGCAGCTACCTAGGAAAATGAACGAAACGCGCGTCACACAGTGTACGGTTCAACTACCATCGAATGATGGCCTAATTATACCGTACTACAGGAGCCAACGAATCAAGCTAGTATGGAATAGCGACGATTAAAAGTCCAACGTACTGAAATACCTCTTTCTGAGAGCAGTTTTGTTAAACGCTATCAATTCACTTCTCTTGCTTATCCACATTGTTCAATATACATTGACGAAAATACCATTGTCCTAAACAACAAACAGTGAAGGTTCCTTAACGAGTATCGACTCCTTTCCCCATAAACTGTGAGTTTCCTTCACAATACGACAAGGTGAATAATAGTTCACAGGTCCAAATAACTTGACTGTACAAAAGTGATTATATGGCATGATCTAACCTAGCTATGTCTTCCTGAGGGTGTAATCGCATGAACGTAACTGCATCATTGATACCATAGGTCGGAATTGACCTGAGAACAGTAAAACACAATCACTTGATTAGGACGCACAGTAATTATCGGGGCATTCCATCTGTGCTGTAGGTCTGGTAAAAATGACCACAAAAGTGCAATGTTCTGTCCTTGATCACATGTCACTTATTTAGTTTGCTAAAACCTTTTTTTAAAAGTTTCTAAGTCATTTTAGCTCCATTTTTGAATCCACCAAATAAAGTCAAGTTAAATCAGCAAAAAAGATGGCGTCATCAGTTGATCCACAGGAAACGGAAAACAATGCAATCGCATTTGTTTAGCATGTTAGACCTCAACCGTAGTATGCCTTTCATGGCCCGGACCGGAGACTCAACTACGTCCATCATGCGGACTTAGCAGTAGGCATGGTTTAATCCAAGCGTTCGTATCGAATTATCCCAACATGGGTACACATCATGAAGGTGCATTAATACGAATGAAAATCGTATCCGCAGTACCTTCGGTTGATGTGACTCAACGGATTCTATCTGCAAGCGAAAGTCTTCAGTTGATGCCAGTTGTATATAATTTGCCGAAATCCAGTTGAATTTCGATGTTTACTCATCGCCCCCTTCTCTGAGTAGCTTACTCAGTAAAACATGGTCACCCAGATGCGCGTAAAAGCTGTTACTACTTCAATAGGCTATATAGAGAAACAGAATTTCGACTGTGTGGTGTCCTCGAGCACAAATACAACTCTTTTGTGCTTCAGTGTGTGAACCAGCGGTTATGGTCATAGTCCCTTCCATTACAGTGATCTGTCGATGCAACAAATGGCATAATAAATCATTATGAAAATACAACTTCATGTACTGTGTTCCCTCCTCAATGCTGGCATGGCTACATATGATGTGTGTTTATGCAATCTTACGCCTCCTCCGTTAGGTCGTGTTCACGAAGTGTTGATTACACAGGGAATCGGCTGAGCGATTATTGGCAAAATATGGGAGTTCACCTGCTGAGTACACATCAATCAGGTTTTTGGAAAATGGGAAATATATAATTAATTGGGAAAAAGATCAATGTGTGAACAGATTGAACAGACACTGAAATGGGGAGAGATTAACTGAGAATAAAGTTACAACCACGTGATTCCATATTTGAGTGAACACTGTTCGATCAACCATTGATTCACAAGTAAGCAATCTTGGAGAATTAGGAACTGGTAAGTGAATGAATACAACGGACACTGTTAATAACAATAACAATGCACAACTCACATGCAACGCACCTTCATCACAAGCATATTAGTAATTTCCTCTATAGAAATAGTCTTGATCAACACCATAAGCCAGCTGAATAAAAGGATCATTTTCATTAGTCAAGCCACTAAACTTGCAAGCGTTTTTTATAAGACGAGCATTAACAAACAATCGAAAAAATATTTGACTCAGCTGTAATCTGTGTGCCCGACTAAATGTACCAACCACTTCGCATCAAGTGACATAAATGAATGTAGGCAGATTGTGGAACGGTGAACTAGTTGGTCAGTGCTTGCAGATCGTTCTAATTGTGACCACATTATGAAGTAATTGCGCCACAATGTACCCTGACGAGTAACAGCTGAACATTCTATACCACAGTAAAACGTTTAATGGAAAACGACAGGTGTGTCCAACAAACAACCGTATTCCATTAAGTGATATGGTCAATAATCAGTACAACTTTTCTCTTTTGTTACAAAATATACCGAATTTAAGTACTGTGGAATAAACAAATCCATCTATATACTGTAATTTGGTTAATGGCACACGTAAAAGGATGATCATTGGATCTATTGTTAGGTAATCATCTAGGGGACTGACAGTAGAGAACAATAAGAGGTATTCATCAGTTACACTGGAAATTTGTTTCAGGCAATTGTCGTTCGTATCAGAAAATAACAATGAAGTTCATACGACAGTTTTAGAATAAACATGAATAAATGTAAAGGAACATGTACAATTGGCATATCTGAGTTCCGAACATCAACTTTCTGCCATGATAAATAAACCATGATCCCAATATGGGAGAGAAATGCGATCGATAACTGTTAATTTATCCGTATCTTTTGCTGCCGATACTCGTATGTATTTCATCAAATCAAGTTATTAGCTAACTGCTACACATTTTGCGTCGGTTGGTTATGATGGTGGCAATCAGTGTCCGGAGTGTCAGACGAATGGTTGATCTTCTCAATAATATGGACCAATCATCACAGAACAAAGGCAACCGATCACATTCGAGCCTCACTACCAGAAATACACTACTTAACCTGGCTGTTGATTAACCGCTGGTACCCCCTGTGAACCGACCATATTAGATTCAACGAAGCTCACAAAAAGGTCTCCGATCTGCCACCGCATTACTGCACCAGGAAGAGAAAAAGCAGAAGAATAACACTTTCACATATACGTCCAACAGAAACTTGTGAGCACGTTAACTTTATGGAATAACGACAGTTCTAGAACATTGGCGGGAAAAATCAGTTAACATTTCAAAACAACTCATCTCTCCTAGCAACCCACTGTGTGTGTGTGTGTGTGACGGAAAGCACACATGGATGGCAGAATAGCCTAAACTGTTTCAAGTTCTCTACCACGCCTACTGGCAGCAAGGTAACACCGCTATCATAAATGTCCTTTACGTAACGGGGGCAAACATGTTAACAGACACCTTTAGTTAGATGCGTTCATTCAGTGTAATTGGGACTAGAAGTGAAGGTGAAGCGGAGCTCAATGAATATAGTCTGTGTTGGATTATGAACGTTGTTGATACATACGATAATTGCATATTTTAATAACTTTTACACAGTATACTGTGAATATGCAATTTAGAATGCAAAGAAGACCAGAGAGGAGATGAAAGGGTTCGTTTAAAGGTAATTTAACCAGTGTAGAGGCTATCGTAAGAGAAGGACAAGGAAGGAGACAACACTCCTGAGGAAGGCCACCCAAGGTGGTTGAAACGTAGAGTATTACAATTTGCTCATAACGTTGTGTTATTCTTAATTCATTTATCAATAAGTTGATTTACACTTTCGTTACAATTGGCCTAGACATGGTTGTCCAAACCAACATTTGTCTTCCCACTTTGCGTGCACATCGCATAAAACTAACGTACCACATGAATACCATCATGCCAACGAGTTTCGTGTTTCAGCGACTGTCAGCCAGGGTCGGACCTGTTGAAAAACCGGGTTCATGCAACCGAAACAGTGACTGGTTAACCGACCGTCCCCTAACCCGCCTCGTCCTCTCGCCTAACGCCCTTTTGGTCAGCCCCCGCCCAGCAAGGCGTCCCACGAGACTACGAATACAGGCGTGAACTGGATCAAAAACGCACCGAACGGATTCCTAATCGGGGTGACAGGCATGCACGGTCGGCTAACAGACTGGAAACCCGGTCACCGGATATAGGTGGTTGCATGAGTGGACTGATTAGAAGCGAGCAACGGAAATAGATCCCATGCGAATGGGTGGGTGGACAGGTGGACAAGAGTGTTTAAATTTGTTGCAGTTGTTAACCCCAAAAAGTTGTATCAATGTGTGTGTGTGTGTATGTGAACTCGAGTCCCTGCCGGTCGGCCCAACTGACTTTACAAAGGTAGGCTAATTTAATCAAAGCTATCAAATGTGCCTAAGTAGAAGATTCAATTTATCTGGTTTGAATTGGGACTTCCATATATTTACATACATCTGGTTAGAAATGCAAATGTAACGGCGAGCATAGAAACTTAGGAAAATTGAGAGAAACAGCGGAAACAGATTACAAAGTTAGTCAGCCATCATACCATTTTGTAGAAGAAAAAATAAATCATGAATGTGGCCTGAACTGTGTTGTTGTGTACTAGATGAATTCATCTTTTAAAACAAACGATATGACGGGAATGAGAAGCAAATCCAAGTCAAGAAACTGTTCAGTGCATCTCCGGAGGTGAATGATCAGACAGCAACGAATGCAGCAAGCAAAGGCTTAACAAATTATTGGCTTGTTACTACCATCAGCTCTCATACAAAAACCGAAAGAATAACATGAAATCGTACTAGACAATAAACTATTGAAGAACCGTAGACATAGGTAACAGTATATAGAACTGTAAGTGCAAATAAACACTTAGAAAATGCAATTTCAAACATTGATAGTGATAAGATGCGGTTCTGAAAGCAAACGGGTGACAATTTTCGAAACATGGCATTACAAAACTCAATGCAGTTGGAATGTAAAATACCAGCACTGCTAGATAAGTGTTAGATGGATGCCCAATAGAAGTAAACATCCAGCAGAATTGAAACATGGTGTTTCACTGTGGACCGTCTAAATCTTGATTGTGCTTAATGCTACAAACTTCATCTGGAACCAGTGGGACATGAAATGCTGTTCAAATTACATTCGGTTTTAGTCTGAAAGTGCTTCCCGTGCTATGTGGATTTGAACACACCGCAATGTAACACATAACGCACAGGTAACAGCCCCGGGTTATGATGGTTGATTGCGATATATAAACGATTTTTGATTGGGACTGAAAGATTATCACCTCGAATTACGGTAGAAGGTTGGTTTATGAATGCTAGCTGGTAGAGCGCTTGCCGCGTTTGGGCATGGTGTTTCTGTCACTGGTTCGAATCCAGCCGAAGTCCAGATTTTTCGCAAATGGACCTCTTCGAAATTACTGAATTCACATCTACCTCCCTCCCTCGGTTTACAGTAACTCTGAATAAATAGTAAGAGTATGCATTTCTCCCTGAACTTCTAGCAGTGACATTCCGTTGCTACAAGCTGAGATGAGGAGACAATCTTTGTCTAGAAAGTCCACATGGATTGAACAATTTTAACAGGTCAAGAATATTACGCAGACAAACGCGGACTGCCTGTACCACTGACATACAGAATGCGTCTGATTTCTAAAAGAGACCGGCCAGAAAACGATTTGAAGTTTCACTGAAGGCATCGCTCACAAGTAACTCAAATCAGCCAAACAGCCGTTTCATACAAAATTGACCACTTTTCTGTTATTCAAAGACAGTATCACAATAGGAATGACATTTAGTGAACAGTGTGCTCAAACACATGAAAACAATTGTACGAGTCGATGAACTGGTGGATTGTACAAATGTTCGTTTGAAAATCGTATTGAAGCTTTGGTAATCAGTTCAAGGACAGTCTGATAATTTACATCTAGATAGATAATTTCCAAGTCCTATCAAAAACGCCCCCAATGCATGGAGGACTGCCATATTCGTCAGTTAGAGATTATACAAGAATTGTGCAACATTTTAGACGTTCTTTAAATGAGTAGTCAGTAAGAGGGAGGCACGTTGTCATTTGTGCGTCCGTGAAGCCAAATGAATTTTATGAACCTAAGAATGACGGCTGTTCGAAACCTGGTGAATAAAATGATGGAACTGCTATCATTAAGAAAAAGGGGGCTGTTAAACTTGGGATATTTCGAGGTATTACCGAAAGTGAGACCATACTTATAGATGCACCAGATACTGTTCGGAGCAATAACAGGGCTTAAATGGACTAGTATCCAAGTATATCAATTAGGTTAGCTTAGAGATGATCATACTCATATGATAATTAGAAGACAATGTTCGTGCTTGGTGGATGTTGTTTTAGTTCAGGAAACTTTACAGTGTCTGGCACAAATGTGGCCTTACAAATCACTAGGTAGTGGGTACTTTGTTATGTTTACGTGATTTATAATCAAAAGTTTCATAGTTTACTCTTCGCGGTTGGTGCCTGAACAACTGATACAGCTGACCAAACATTCAACTACGGAAAACCGCACCGATTTTGAACAGAGGACTTGTACAAAACCAGTCAGCTTGTCAAGTAAATAAGCGGTCTTCGATCACAAATGGTGACACACCTCAAATGTGTTAAATTTAAAGCTGGCAAACACGTTTTCTAAAAAAAAAGTGTAAGCCGGGCACCTTAACGATACAACAATAAGGTCAATTTTCCGTGTCTCAACAAGAAAACCCTTGGTTTGTTGGAATGACAACCGAACATCCGTTAGCCATTGGCAACCGATAGCAATAAACCAGGATCTTTAACCAGTGACTCAGAATGGTCTCAGCTTCCGACTGGACAGCAGAGGCGCACACAACTGTGTCAGAACAAGTGAACATGTTCATGTTCTCTAGATGTTGTGTGATAATGTGCATCGTGTTATATAAGGCATACATACATAACCAAAAATCTACCTACTGACCATCCCGATCAATTCAAACGGCATTTTCTATATTGGTACACCATAGTTCTCACCACTGACGCCGAAAACAACAGTTATAAAATGCGACAGTAACTAATTCAATTCTCCTTATAGTGTTAAACTACTGATGAGTAGTGGGGGATTTTGGTTTTCATATAGACCGGCGTTCACTAGTTCCTATTTTTGTAGCTCACACGGTGATTCAGAGCTCGTCAGCTATTTTCTAGACCCAATGTGATACAATGCGCACTGTTTAATTCATCATAACTTCATATAGATTGAAAATCACGCACAATTGATCGCAGCTGTCGCATTCCCATAGACTATCCAGTCGGCCCCTTACGAACGGCAGAAGCACTAGACTCGAGTTTCGCTCTCATTAGAGCTCATCAGTAGACACCGTGTTTCCTCTCGAGAAGATCGGGCAACCTGATCAGTACTCACAAGCGAAAGTGGTTGAGCAATCACATATGATAATTCGGTCGTGCCTAATGTGAGGTCAGTGATGCAGTGGTAAACACGGTTGACTCATGAAAGCGTGGCCGGAGTTTTAGTCCCAGCTGTGGCAAGTGTTAAACTAGTCCAAACTTCTGAATCATGGAATGTTAACCATATATCTCTAACTTGACTGTATGATTACTCAGTGAAGTGTGAACATAATAAGAGTGAAATCTGAATTCAAATGTTTTTTTATCCTTGTGACTGACTTGCAGTACTTGGGGGCACCACTTTTGAAAATGGACGTGTTATTCGGTTACTCGAAGTCGTGTTTGTTTGATAATGCTGCTTCGTCATCTTCTGGAGTATTAAAACTACAATGTGACCAACCCTGATGTGGAGCTGAATATCCCTTGGCTAGTTAATATCAGGACTAGAAGGTGGATTCCGGTGTTGATTTGGCTGTGAAGCCAGAGTAGATCAGCCAACTAAAACTTACATTATTCACGGGCAATCAGCGCAGTATTTCCGACAGATTCAGAGGTGACTCATCTCGTGTATGTGTGTGCAACGGTAGGTAAATAACACCGAGGAACGCAGCCTAAAGTGATCTTGAGAGAAATAATGACGGGTAAAAGTGCCTGCTTGCGCCACTCCGACAAACGCGATGTCCGTTACCTGATTGTGTCATTGTTCCATGTAGCGTGACACGACACAGCCGAACTGACGTGAAGTGAACACGACCGCGAATGACAACGACGACAAATGTTTCCATTCAGTGAGAATTGGCAGAAAAGGAAACGAGCGCCTTGGAAATGATTTTAAATGGGTTGTCGTGTCAATGAAAATGGGGACAGTTAGGCAAAAAAAAACAATATGAACACGCGCATGACTGAACAGTAGGCGCTGTGTAGTTCGGCATGGGCATACACCAGAAGCGCAATTTGAATGAGAATCCAAACGGGAACATCACACTACTTCTATCGCATTAGCCTATCAATGTGTTTAGGCCACGCAGGCAAGGTTGCTGGCGCAGTATGATAAACCATTGACAGTACTCTACTACTGGCCAACATTAGACCAGACCATTGTTGACTCATCCAGGCGAGGAATCACGACTGCTCTCTGACCAGATTTGGACAAAAGACTTGATAGCGATGATTTGGAAATAATGATCGATCACAAAGACCAGGGTACAGCGATCTGCACGTCACCATTCTCAGTCACATAGCGAAAAAGTTAATCCTCATCACTTCTCGCAATCGATACTAAGACTTGATTATGAGGGAACCACAAGATTAAGATGTGCATAAATCATATCAACAACACACAATCACAAACAATCAACGATTTATCATGTAAAGAAAATTTGAAACACTGGGTTCCTTTTAATAACTTCATCTGCGCAGAAAGAAGACATGTTGCGATGTGACTGCATACGTGTCCATACTCTATCCAACTTTATTTGTGTGTCATATATAACCCGCATGTTTCACGTTTGCGACTGATGACAGTAAACGAAATGTTTACATATCGCAACATATGTCTTCTTTCTACGCTGATGACCTAGAGAAAATGCGACGTCCAATGGGTAACTTTCATACGGCCAGCATTGTTTCAGCCATACTTCAGATATATATCCACTTCGTTGGGGATCGATAGGATGCTGTTGTAGTCTTAATGAACGAGCAGCAGCAGGGTTATGTGGCCCCTACCCCACTTGCATAAAGATGACAACGACAAAAACATGATGTATGGTATATCAGTGGATTACACGAGTAGACACAATCAAGTAACACAATCAAATTGCGAGATCCGTTCGATAACTAATCAACCAAGCACAAAATGTATCGAGTTACCTGTCTGTTGCGGAAGATACATCGCTCAATCCAAGCCGCAATAGTTTGACGCGCAACCTCTTCCTCGATCGCATATTCTAACTCTTCCCGAGCAATCAACTCTTCCAGTTGCAGAGTTTTTGTTATGTCAACCGTCCGATATGCGAGGACCCTGCTTGACGAGGACACAAAAAATGTACAGTATTATAAACTTTACGGATAAACAAGATTTATTTTCTTGTGTAATGCAAAAATGAGATCACTGCATGGGAAGAAAAGTTTGAGGCGGATCAGTGAATTACCTGAGTAAGGCATGTTAACACATTCGAAGGACAACAAAATGACAAGGACTCCGTTGATATCACGGATTCAATTCTGTCAAGTGGACACCGAAAATGGCAGCCGTTACGTTTTTCACAGAGCCGAACAACTCTGAATTGAAAGAGTATCAAGGTTCTACGATGTGACACGAGATGATACCTACAATTCTGCCGAGAAACCGTAGTTAGAAAACGCATCGTTGCTTTGATATGACCTCTGGTCTTCTGTGTGTAGTTTTACTGAATCCGTCGAACCAGTGGTGCCGTTTGCCAATAAAAACATGACAACTGGTGGACAGACGGAGAGTTCAAACTAAACACCACGCATATTTGACAGCAGCGCTAAAAAACTAGGGCAATTCTTTGTCTGGTTTACTCCGGTAATAAGTGTTACCATATAGTCTCGCTCGCTGTTTACATATCATCACTAATGCATAATCCTGCCGGGGGGACGAGTGTTAAACTCTTCGTGCATGTGAGGTGGACCAGTCGATTACTACTCAAATGAATTTACACTACAATGGACAAACCGAGTAGATAACACGTCAAATTTGTGCCTGAAATCTCCTCACAGCGATGAGCTATCGGGGATTCTGACCGTCATGAAGACGTTCACGATTCGTTCGCAGTTTTGCATCCAAGTAAACCGGTCTTTGATTGGCATGCCTTAAAACAAAACCACAGACTCGAGTTCCGCCCTTGTTCGGGCTCACTGGCGGTGTTCATCACTGTCCGGACAGGAAGTTAGACTATGATGCCTACGCTTGTGAGGCGGGCGTGTTTGCACCATCTTACCG
Source organism: Paragonimus skrjabini miyazakii (assembly GCA_014338405.1). NCBI lineage: Eukaryota > Metazoa > Platyhelminthes > Trematoda > Plagiorchiida > Troglotrematidae > Paragonimus > Paragonimus skrjabini miyazakii. The sequence continues at coordinate 270,591 of JTDE01000084.1, forward strand.
TTGGCCTCATATTGGGCATGGCCGAGTCATTCGCTACAAACTATTGACGATGACCACTTAGAACAGACCAACTTGACAAGAAGTAAACTGAGTGACATAATCAAAGAATTGATACACAAGCAACATCACCACAATTCAACTCGCGGTCCGGAAAAGAATTTCTGTAACTGGAGCGCAGCAACAGGTGGAACGTATCTCTTTTTGCGAAGTAGGCTAGTCTAACCATATGCACATAACGCCCGGAAGACACCCCGTGATCACGTCCACAATGTGACGTAAAGACATTCATACAAGTCACGTAAAAAAAACTGAAGGTAGCGACCTTCCAAAGGAAATGACAATACATGACGAAATCTACATAACATGTTGTCGCATTAATTTTGATACCGCCTCACTGAGCCATTAACTCGTGGCCACATGCGTTCATTAACTTCTGCAGTATCATGGTGAACTTTTTGCTGAATGGAACCTATCGTCACAGAAAGCCTACTCGATACCAGAGTAGCCGAACGACATTGTCCTCGTACCGGTTCATTCTGTTGACAGAATAGACAACCGAGATATGATAGAATGATTCGGCCTACACTGAAAACGCCTGACAATCTGAATAAATTAGGGAGTTGATAGAGCTGCATTCACAGACTATCTACAGCTGTTTATATTGGCAAACGATACAGGAAATTCGAGGGCAACAAATGCTTGAGGAGAAACGAAATACCGAACTAAAAGATAACCAGAACAACTTCCACACATTTAGGAAACGTACATGAGTACATCATGAAAACTGACTTCCTTGTCGCGTCCACCACGTAACATTTCTACTTCGTAACACATTTCTTTGAACAATTGTTGATCCTTTTTACGAGACAAATCAAAACCCACACGTTCACGAGGAATTAAACGTAACAGGAAACGAACATAGTAGGCTTTCACCACTCCCTGTCAATGAAACGGAATAGGAAGGAAGCGGATAATCACAACGTGAAGGTTCAATGTGTTCAAAATGCTCGAAGTTGGGAAGTGTGATCAACAGGCAACTATCTGATAGCAAAAGGCGATACAAATTCAGTAGGTTTAGTCAAATCAAGCGTTATAGAATCGAAATAATTGGTTACGATAGGTAGTGTGAAAAACTGAAAAGTTGTAAAATATAATTAAGATCACCAATGAATATTTCCAAATTTCCGTGTAAGTTGAGAGTTTGTATTACGATAAGTAACTGGCTCAGTTGATACCGCACTGCGGTGAACAAACAGAACACTAACATTATTGAGCAATACGTTGAAATTCGAAAGTTTGTTAACTGTATACTGTAGATATGATAACGATCCAAATGAATGATCATAATAAACCACAATGCTATCAATTAATACCCAGCCTTAGGCTCCTTTGCTTCATGCATAGGCCTAGAATACAAACACAGTTAATACAGATGCTTTGAACACTCATACCTTGAAACAGATAGGTTAGCAGGTCGCTGTGGTATAGCCGTTAAACTAGTTGAATGTTGACGCCAATTGCATTTCAGAGGCTAGAATCTGGAACAGTAGTTAACGTATGGAACTGGTGGTACATACACTATATACTGGTTATAAACTCCGGGTGACTCCATGGCCGCAGCTATCAGTCAGGCCAGTGTAGTTCTCATCACAACGGCAATAACCACACTAGCAGACTGGATTCCTGTCAAAAGTAAACTCTGTGTGGTTAAGGTTGATGGGCTCTGTTAAGACCAGCTCTAGACGCATAATCTTCGGACATCTTTTCATTAAGTCTACTTATGCTTCAAATGACTGTAGTGACGTCGGTGTCAAGCACGAAGTTTACCCGGATCTAACCTCTTTCCTTCGGTCGACATACGATTCTAATATAGTCATTCTGGCCGAAAATATGAACGTCCAGGTCGGCCATCTTAGTGAGTCCAAATCTCGTTTGGGCGACAGGTTCAGGATAGCATCACACCACCCGAATAATGGCAGACAGCTGTTGCAACTGTTCGCCGAACATCGTGTGCACCACTGTTATACCTGGCGTCTGATATCAGATAGACCACACAGCTGTTAGTCATAAGTGGTAGGGCTTCATTGAGAATTATCGTTCTTATTGGGGCACAATCTTGGACTCAGACCACACGTTGGTAAGTTGCTGGTTTGGACCTGTTCATGACAAGCAATGACCTAACCGACAACGGCTGGCTGTTGAGAAACTGACTATGACGTCGGTAAAGCATGAGTACCTGACTAGCCTAGAAAGCAGGCTTGGCAGTTGTCACCCTGAAGATCCTAATAATTGTTGGACCGAAATCACATAGGTCATTCATGGAGCAGGTGCTGCAGTATGTGACACAGTGGTTCATGGGGTGAACAAACATTGGATTTAAGAGAAATCCTTGGAGTTGTCAGAAGCCAGACAGAATATTCCACCTGGCAGTTCACATAACAAATTTACGAAAGATATACGTAGGAAGCTGAAACGTAACCAGATCACTGATCGTAAGACTTGGCTAGTGGAGAAAGTCAAAGAAATGAAAACCGCTTTTGTTTCACAGAAAAGTGCCAGACTGTTTAAGCTTACCCGTGCTACTGGTCCTAATCGACCGTCTGTCAGTGAAGTTACCAGCGAGGCAGATAGCACACTCATCTTTACTAAGTCCAGAAGGTTAGAGCGCTGGTCAGAACACTGAGGGTAACCTTAACTGGCCTCCTGTTTCTACTGTGTTACCGTCATAAAGTTAAAATTTAGCGTTCTGATCGGTAGATTTAGGACTACTCACTAAAACTGAGATCCGCAACCTAATTTCGGCTATCAAACGTAATAGGGCTGTTGGCCCAGATGATCTTGTGCCGGCATTTTTCAAAGAAGTTGTTTCAACTTGTGTGGACGATAGAGAACATCCGTCTGTGATAGGGTCACTCGTTAATGATTCTTGTATTCAAGTAGTAGTAGGGTAGGTAGTAAGGACCTTTCCCGCAAACCACAGAGGAATTAGCTTGATCCCAGTCATTACTAGGGGTCTGGTATTCATTATACTTCGTCGACTCACCACAACTCGGGACGCAGATATTAAGGAAAACAATCAAGATTTCACCCTGGGCGAGGCTATATTGATCGAATTCCCATTCTTCAGCCAATTCTGAAGCAGCATCATGTATACCGCTTACCAACAGCTATTTTTCTTGACCACAAAGAAGCGTTTAACTCGAAGGATCGGCCTACACTTGTAGAGTCGCTTAAACGCAGAGGTGTACTGATCAAGCATGTGAACGTATTGTCGGCGCTTTATTCCCATACTTCAGCTCAGATTGAGGTTTACGGTAAATCGTCTGGCAGTTTCAGTACCCTAAACGACGTTCGTCAAGACCGTCCTCTTTCACCATTTTTGTTGAAGTTCATCATAGCTTAAATCATAGAGGACCGTTTCCGGAAGTAATAAGAGGCTGATGTGGACTTACTCTTTGATTAAGGGTTGACTGGTTTTGATTATGCTAGAGATGAGTCCCAAACAACGCAAGCAATGTTAGAGGCAATTTCTTGCCCTGTTAAATATTTCAGAATGCGCTTTGCAACTCCAACATGTAGAGTGCAAGAATGCATGATTGTCGTGGTTACCTTGATTTATTGCTGGACAGTAAAGTTATGGAGATTATTAACTGGCTTGTATACTTAGAAAGTGACGTCAGCGGCAGCAGATATATGGGGAATGAAGTAGAAGCTCGTGTCTCCAAGGCTACGGCGGTATTCTTTAATCTAAAACACCACTGGCGATGGACAATCAACCCTCTAAACTGTAAGGGTCACGTATATAGAGCGACTATGAGGACTGTATTAATTTACGGCAATGAGATTTGAGCGTAGAGAATAGAAAACGTGACCCGTCTTTAGCCATCTGACCTTTGATGTTTGTCCCCGATCACTCGCACTGGATGGCATCAACAAGTAAGCAACGAAGAGGTTCAGGAACCAAGTAGGTAAGTTGGCACAAACAGATGGTTAGGTCACGTTCTAAGGATTTCATTTAGTCATCTGCCACACCAAGCACTCGTTGCCGATGCTGCAACCAAGTGGCGTAAGATGTGATGTGATGACTTGACCTAAATAAATGAAGTCGTTTACCAAGATGTTGGCCACTGCACGTCGAATTCATCTTCCGGCCTGATGCCCTCGTGAATTACAGAGTCGGTGGTTGGAGACTTTAGGTGGAGTGGCAACCAATCTGGTTCAGTTGCCTGAATATGGTCCAGGTTCCGTTGAGTTTTTAGTAGGGCAAATGCAACTGGTGACGCGGGAGAGTAAATGTCGTAAGGAAGTTAGTTTGGTGATAACACCTTATTATTAATCACAGCTAGATTGCTTGCTTGCTAGGTGAGGGCACCTCAACGTTGTGTTTGAATACAGACAGTTAGTTTTAGTAATCAGGTCCCTCTTCCTCCCCGTCTTCGGTTGGTTATCGTGCATGTATGCGTATACGAGTTAGACAGCATTAAGCGTGGGTGCCTAAATGAGCGCTAACGTGTTTATATTCTCTTCAAGAATATTGACATTTAGAATTCATCAAGTGGTTATCAACTATTGGGCCACACATCACTAACCCTGACATGTTTGCCGTACTGTGCCTTTCATGAACAATTTGTAAACGAAGCGGGCATCTCAAAGTGCTTCTTGCTATTTTTTGCGGTTAATATTGCCGCCTGATCATTAGCCAATGCAACAGCTTCCAACTCCATCATCTTCTCGTTTAAAATACCCGTTTTCTTCTCAGTCTAATAGGCTATCAAAGCAATGTATATTTCAGTCAGATAGCAGCGTCGCCAAATTGGGTGTTTATTCTCAATCCACAACTGTGGATGTCGTTCACCTTTCAGATAGAGAGGTTCTAGATCCAACTAGCCCTCGACACCAGCGAAGATGAAGTTCAAACAAGTCATTAGAGTTGCCAATGTAGCGATAACAATTGATGAAGCCGAAGGAGACAAATGTCCTGTAAGTTTGTCATATCTTAGCCTCAAACAGCATATTTTGATTACAAATTGTGATGTTTGCCATGAATGTCGAAAATGTGGAGAACAATAAATCAAGTTTCACTAGTACCCCTATTTTCAGCTCTAAGCTGCAGAATTCCCTCCTCTGTGTTTGTATGGAAGGCAAATCCTAGTAGTACACGAAGATTTATTACTATCGATGAGGATGATGAGAAGGTAGCATAAAGAGTTTGAAATGCTGTGTGATTTATATAATACAGAAAGACTGTGTAAAGTTTAGAACTATACACCACAAAATCAGTACGTCTTACTGAATCCTACACTCCCAGAGTTAATCCGTTACAAACAGACTGTGAAACCAACAAAAGAAGGAAGCATGTTCCTCATGACAAACCTTCCGATTGACGTCAATTATGTTCCAGGCCAACTGAAAATTGCGGATGTCACTGTAACTCATTATGGCATCCTCATCATTCGAATAGAATAGGGAAAAGTTCTCCATAATGATGGCTGGAAATAAGAGAATTCGTACAAAGTGTATGTAATGATTGATATGATAAGGACAGGCAATCGTTATTCTTAAACATCAAATGTTAAACATGTTTTACGGATGCAACATGGTGAACAGATCCGAGAAAAGCCAGCCCGTCCGGTCAGCATAGTAGGCAACTTAAAATGACATCAACCAAACGATGACAACTGAATACGATTGCTACTGAATTCGCTCATAAAGGCCCTAACGTCTCACCCGAACCAACAAGTAGTACTCAGCTGTGAAAATCCAAGTAGTTGGCCCTCACGTATTGCGCGAGCAGCTAGCGAACCTAGTCGAGATGTATGTCAGCAGAATTGGCGATCCCAGAAATTCGTCACCAAATGTTTGAGAGCATTTCACTTTTGTTGAGTGGATACATGGGTTAGCTTGTGTTTTGGACAACAGATCTGTCTAGAAGCCTTACAAGAGAGGTTAACTTGAATGTGTTTTATTAAGTCCGGTACCATGAAATTAGAGAGTTAGTGTCAATGTGACGACATTACACATTCTAGACATAATAGTCTTTAATAGACTCTAATTAGGTGAGTAAAAGTTTGATTGTGGTTCGTTTACCATTCGTTAGGTTGACTGAATTATGGACGAAAATTCGAAGATAATAAAACAACTTTATTTGAGCTTAATCTAGGATAGTATTTCGCGTCGAATTATTGTATTTACCAACCAGATGTTGTTAAAAGATATTTGCTGGTTAGCCAGAAGTTCTCAGATAATGCGACAGTTTGAATCTGTAAATTTCCCAAAGCCCACTTGGAATATGAATAACCAATATGATTTTACTTATTACGTTACACTTATCCTAAGAGCCATCTATACTTTAGTTCGTAAAGTTTCCATTACGGAGACTCGCAATCAGATTGAACGGATGAATTCGAATCCCGCGATTAGTTATACAAATTTTACAAGCTGAATTTAGGTTAATAACATGAACGCGTGTGAATGACACTCAGTTATATTTGGCTTTACTTCAACTAACACGAACTATTTAAGATCATTTGCGTTTAACTTAATGTATGGTATTTTGTTCGACGGTGTTATGACTCATAAAGATACTTAATAGAAATAAATGACAGTTACGTAATAAGACATATTTTAGACCAGGCCAATGCAGACAAACCAATCAAGATGGCAAAACCTACAATTACCGTAGCTGTGAGTAGCAGTGCTGATCGTAAATCATACGTAGTGGTTGAACAAAGTTGGATTCTAAGCAAAACAATAGTTTGTTACACAGTACGTTTAGAATTAATGACAACTGCTTCTTTCACAAAACATGAAGCTTATTTCTGTCAAATTACCCGTGAAGATCGCTGAAAAATTTGTGTATTCGTGTGCCAGCATAAATTAAACTATAAATTGGTGAACAGCATCAAAGATAACATTTCGAGTTTGCCGAAAGGTTTGGCTGATACCTCTGTATTAATATTACAAAGTATTGATTCCATAGGTGAATGAGAGTGTGAAATTTGCAGCATCTATCAATCAATTAGTCACGTGCATTGCAGATACTCAGGTACATTTTATAACTGTTAAGAAGCAACCTGATAAATAGTTTGTTACAATCGCTAAGTAATGCGCTGTACATGTAATCTTGAAAAAGGCCTTGGCAATGAAAAATGGGTCAGCGTCCCCCTGTGTTTCACCTCCTTTGTACTTTTTTACGGAAAAATCCACAAACGTAAACAAATTAACGTGAAAAGTTTTAAGCACAGCCTACAAAAATTGGGAACCGTAGCAGATGGGGGTGAAAAAAGTAGTGAAACTCATATAATTGATCGAATAAGATAGTTTTAGCATCCGTCTTCAAGAATGAAAAAGAATTGCAATCCTCATTAGTCGATAAAGATTATTCAGTATCATCGATGATTTGATCAGCCTATCTAACCACCAACATGAGACGAGTAAATTGATCCAACACCTACCACCCAAGAGAACGTAACCTCCACTTCTATTTATGGTATTCATAGCTCTGGTGAATTGTTCGATCTTTGCAAATAAATGTTCGGGTGCTGATCTAAGCCAACATTTTTAAGCGGAGGCGATATCACCCTACTGGATGTTGATTCAATCCTCAAGGGTAATTATTACGTGACTGTTGTTGTAGGATTTGGCGACTGAATTATAACAGCGTCAATAACAACGATGATCAGATTCAACCAGGTCAATGAGCGCAATTTTCCATGACAAATCGTAATTTATTCACAGGTTTTCAGACAGAATTTCCCTAATAACCATATAAATATAATTTTGGAGACTTCACCTGTTACCCAAAGGACAACTCTCACGCCGCGAATCAGTGACTACAAAAACTTACTAATTTTGTGCGTGCTTCGATTAAGACTGTAACAGAGAGACATGCATAGAATAGATCACAGTGAACTCGGAGAAGCATGTGGTTATCGGTATTGGGCTGCAGAAAGCCAAATGCCTTATCTGTTCTCAACGATAACAACAACAACTGATCCCCACATCGGTGAGCAGCTGATGGTCGAACTGACGTTTGCGATGAATGAGCTGACAGCCTACGTCCATATGATTTGCCTAGATTGCAGAATACACTGCATTGTATTCTCAAGGCATACCTCTACTGGTTTGTCATCTGTATCCCAAAATGCCAACATACGTGAAGGTGTATGTGGAGGCGGTTTCTAATTTCCAAAATAGTCCCACGCAAAAATATCATTTCCCTAACCCTTTAAAATCCTGTTTTTGAAGTATATTAGAATAACTGATGAATGGTTCGCAGAATACGTTTACTGATTAAGTAGTCCTAACTGTCAACATTACACCATTTTCACTGAGCTACAAGACTTAAGGCATACAGTATCACAAATTGATGTCACCAGTTGCTAGTATGCCTCAGAAGTGATGCAGTTGTTAGGACGAAGCAGGATATAGAGAGAGAGGACTATTGTCGTTGGTTAACTAAAGACCCGGCTCAAATAGGTTCAGAATCGAATCGAAAACTGAACGCAAAGCCATTCTTCATTGGCTGAACTACATAAACAACAAGAGGTGCAGACATACACGACAAACAACAAGGCGAAACAAACATGTCAAGGTGATATGACTCATGGATTAGGTAGTCAAATCATCGCGGTGCACTCGAGTATTCAACGTTCAAAAAGAAGTACTAGATCAACAAAAATGCTTACACAGGACGACTGATACATCTGAACGACTAGCCTACATGTACATTTTGATATTTGTCAGAATGAATTCTCACAAGAGCCTACCTTAGAGATTGTCACACAAAATAACAACCCTTGAGTTACAATACACATCCATTATCTGCTTATCAGTCAAAGTAATCGATGAAGGATACTGTGAAGATAATACCAACTACAGTTCGATTAGGTGTTTAAATATTCACCTCCATGTGTTAACATGAAGGTGGGCCACATAGCTTTCAAGCAACATCGATGAGTACTGCCAAGTTTTCTCATACTCCCATCAAGTTTACTATCGAATCAAATTTGAGTTAAACATTCCAACTATTCGAAAGTACACATCTTCGCCCAGCTAATGTGGATTGCGGCATGGCTTTATTTTAGTAAACTATGCCAGCAGCCCTTCGATTCACAAACAATATCCAACAACGTCATCAAAAATGTTGCACAATGGACGGATTAAATGTCTGTCAATTTATCACGGGGACGAGATGAGCTTGTGAGAAAAACTCATGAGAGTCATACACGCTGAACAGTTTGGAAATAGCATCAACCCTAGATCAACGGACGCTCCAGCCAAAAACAATTGGATCAAGGTACTAACTAGGTGGCTCCATAGTCTGTGGGCGTCTTTGGGAAATGAATGGATTCAGGGGGAAACCATCCAGAAATCCGATCTACATAACTAAATACGATCTGCTTTTCACTTCTCCACTGTTCCAACACCGCCTGCAATAAAAACGATGTCCAGTCTATTGTTCTGCTCCATAATGAAGAAAATCAGGCAAGCCAAGAGAAGGATTCTACCGGGTGGGCAACCCAGACTCTCAACATCATCCATTTGGCTTTGCACTTTAAGGAATAGTTTTCCCTAAAAAGTAGTTGTCCACTGTTATATAGAACAGATAAAAATCAATGTTTGGTAATCAAACAGACAGCATCCATGTAACGTAAACATTCGTATGTACGTTCAAATACATGCACATGTCAACAACAAACTGAGTTCTTAATGGGATCATTCACAAAAATTGTAGTGATTTAAATGGTATACAAACTTACCTACAAGTACATTTAACATCACATATGTGATGATCACGTAGAAGGAGCAAAAGTAGATAAGAGCTGCCCGAAAATTTCCACAATCAGTTTCCCAAAAGTTTGGTCGCATACGACAGAATGGTGGTTGGATCATACAATCATGCATGATTTTATTCCAATCTTCACCTGGTACAGAAACAGTTGAGAATGAAAACGGATTGTTGAGACAAATGTAAGACGTGTACAAACAAAATGCTTCGAACAGATCCGGTGATATTGTTAGAGCAAGAACCTCTTCTATATAATTCTAAAATCAAACGTGACAATCGTTAAAAGTGACAGCGGGTATGCAAACGGTCTCAAAGATGAAACTATTATGACCTCAGATTCCAACTAATGAACAGCAGGAGATTGGGACGCGTACGATAGTAGTAGCTGGTGAACAACATTCTCTCAAATCTATTGCACATTTAGACTGAACATAAAATTCAAATAGTTTATGTTTTAAAAACCAAGGACAGTGTGACATGAAGTGAGCATTACTCACAATCAAAAGCTGTTCTTGCAACCCTACAGACTTCCCAGTCAACCCCTTCCGAAAAGAAGAACAGAACCCGAGTTTTGTCTTTGATATGACTTATCAGCAGTGAGTACCTTTGCTGTAGCCAGGATGTGAACTACGGTCACGTTTTGAAAAAACAAATTTATTGTTCGGAGTAGACGGGACAGCCATTATCATCTCTCAGCAGGACAGGGGAATTTGAGCGTTACTCACAACCGGATATGACCGAGTGTTTGCATATGACAGATCAGTCGTGCCTAATGTGGGGTCAGTGGCCCGGTGATCTAGACGGCTGACTCTGAAAACACGGTCGGAGTTGAAATCCTGGCTATTACAAGAATGTGCACTACTGGAGGGGAAGGACGAAAGCTCTGGATACGAAAGGGCTGCAACTAGCTGTGAATGATTTTCGACTTACATCAACCAGTAAACAATAGAATACATAATATATCGCAGACTACATACAGTACATATGTATATTCTCTTGTGTCTCATTGTAACGTTTATCCTTCACCATATAACCTTCTACCTTGAGGCGCTGTATACTCTTGAAATACAGTAGCTGAAAAACTTCAGACTGCCAAGGGTTCGCCGATCTGATAGAAATGCTGGACAGGTCGTACAAACAATTTGAAAGCCTCTTTCGCTGTTCTGCCAAACTCAAACTCATTTAAATCGAACGATAATGAACATAAACACAGACGATACGCAAAAATCTATAACGAACCAGTGACTATGCGAGTGAGTAAGGCCGTGGCGCGGAACGCATTGTGAAAGTTGGCGTGCCGACCCAAATTGTCCCCATATTTCACCGAACCAAACAGAGTCACGCCAGCCAACGCGTACACAATCATGAGCAAGAACATGCTGGTGATAATGAACAGGGACTTGTACATGGACATTATCACTGTGAGCATAAGCATTTTCAAAGTAACCTAGAAAAGGACACCAAAAATGAGAAGAAGAAAAAAATTCCTGATAGCTGACATAGAATGCCGTAGGGCAACATAAGGACAACGCATTGAGAAAGACCAGGTGAATCGTCTGTTAAAGTGAAAGCATCAGTTGTGGTTCCGTGAAGAAGTCACAGAAATCAACACTTGTTGGTTTAAATCAAACGCAACTACATCCAGTTATTATTTTTCAGTTGCATTCCGATTAATTCATTCTTTTTCTATTTATGACGCTCAAAAAACAGCGTGGGCAAGTATACGAATGGGTAAACAAACTAATAACCCGAAGGTACTGAACGTCAATCAAGTAACGGGAAAAAACTCAGGAGATAAACAGATTATTTTCATCAAACAAAATTTCTATGATTGAATCACTGTATCATGCTTCATTAAAGCACGGTCTTTAGTGTGAACGGCGACGACCAGGTTTGTTGCTATTATGGTGCGCATCACAAGACAGCGGAACCTAGATCTGTTTACCGCTACTTCTTGTTCCACGTGAAATCAGAGTGAGAAAGTAGGTATAAAATAAGATGTAGTCAGTTTTCATGTACGTTTGGTAACGTAACGAGTAACTTTCGGTTAACTATAAAGCAGAATTTGCAGACCGTCACTTTCAGACAACGATGAACACTTACGGTTGAGCGCAGTTTTTACATCAAGATACACTTCTCGATATGTTCACTCCAACCCGAAACAATTACAACTTCTAATCAACAAACAAAACGTTACGATGCGGGTTCAAAATTTCTAGCTAGAGGCAAAGTTGATCATTGGGACTCCAGAAGGAGAGATGAACACAACCTACCGTTTCTAACTTATTGGTGGCTGTTTTCATTCTCTCTGTCAGGTTTTCTACAGCCGAACTCCTAACTTAGACCAGTCAGCTGGAAACTCGGCAAAGAATGCACAGCATGATAAACGAAGAGCTGGTATTCTGATTACATTGCTTAACCACTAGAATCAACGCATCTTCGGATTAATGATCAACAACCTCATCTTACAGGCACGAGGACTGGAAACCAATTCTCGGTTCAGACAACACTACGCCCCACCGATGAGCACCAAAGACACAAGGCTTTCTTTGAAAAATAGCTAACGTTTAACTTATATTTCAGTGACTGTGCTAAGTGTGTGCAACCGCACGAAGATAACGTTCGATTACTGTTGATTCACACGCGCAAGACAAATCTGTACACAAGACAGTCTTATGGAGGAATTAGAGTTAATCATGACCATACTACAATCGAATGGTTATCCAAAAAGTTTCATAGAAGGGCACAGTAGACCGAAACCGCCATCCAAACAGATGGTCACTGTAGGAAAGAAGAAGGTTTACACAAAACTGCCTTTAAGGACGAGTACAGTGTGCATCAAACAACACAAAGACTGATTAATTCAATTAAACGAACATCTAACGCAGCGGATCCAGAAACTGCCTGTCCCTTCAACCAAAGGAGATCAGCCTGTCGGTGCCACCTGCACATTGAATCGACCAATTTACGTGCAATTGCAAAGAAAGTTACATAGGTAGAACCGAGGGGTGCTTAATCACCAGAGTGATAGAACATTTGCTTAAATGAGTGCAGAACTCCGTGTTACCAAAGAACGGCAATGTCATTGAAACACACAAGCAACCATTTTCCACAGTCGCAAGAGAGTCTGACCACTGGTCACGTCATCGACTCGGTTTGTGCATCCAGAATCTTATTACGTCAGCCCAGTCCACTATCTTTGCGGCTTGCAGAGGCCGTCACAATTAATCGACTGAAGCCGGCCCTGTGTGTTCAAAAACAATTGTTCGTGAACTTGATCTCGCGCTGGACTTAGAGACCTTTCTTAACACATCAATCGATTATCCATCCAACCCACCACCAGCTATCCGATAAAACAAACCCTTCCATGTTATTGTAAATTTGGTACTGAAGAGTCAATATGACATGCCTGTATCTACCAGTTTTCGTGTTCTAACGGTTTAGTTCAAAACTCTGAAGGGAACGAATTATGTTAAATCGGTCGAAAAGATTAGTGCAAAGACAGTCATGTACTAAGGATGTCAACTAGCCGTCTGCCACACCTGGCACTCGTTGCCAACGCTGCGGCCGACTGGCGCTAGGTGCAAGGTGAACAGACGGTTACCTGCCGTACAGAAATGAAGTCGTTAACCAGGGTGTTGGCCATTGTAGGTCGGGTTCGTCCCTTGGGCTGAAGACCTCGCGACTCACAGAGTCGGTGGTTGCAGACACTACATGAGATAGCGGTTAAACTTGCTCAGTGGCGTAAATGTTCTCGTTTGTTTGATCGAGTTGTCTGCAGAGTAAGTGTAATTGATAACGCGGGGCAGCGAAAGCCGTATGAAAGCTGTTTTGTCGAAGACGCCTTATTGTCACTCATAGCTCGGTTATTTGTCAGCAAGGTGTAGACACCTCAATGCTGAATGACTGCATTTTGATATAGCTACTTTCAGTCGTTAGGTCCCTTCTTCTCCCCTTCTTTTTTCTCTCCCCCTGTACAAAGTTTGCTTTTTACATCATGGCTATGTGACAGTTAAGCATCAGTGAGAACCACTGATGTATTGCTGTCCATGAAGGTGATGTGAAGAAACTTCAAAAAGCTGATTAACTTCCAGGAAATCGAAAACATTTGGAGGTAAGCAGATAACAACAGCGAGATTGCGATCAGCAAGGAAGCTGAAGCAAATCATTTGACAAAGAAACGTTACCAAGAACTAACGTGGTAGCTGAGAAAAACTATAGTAAAACCATTGTATTCCCTACATCATCGCACCGTGTGGCAGGTGAGAATGGGTAATTTCGGCCGTGTTTACGAGTGAATCACGGAACCCCTGAATATATGAAGCAGTATTTATTTGTTTGCGACAGTAAATATGCATACAAAAGAACTGACAACAGTTCGATAGTCTTCACAAAGTGATGCCCAAAAAGGAGGACCGTAATGGGTTAGCGAGTCAACTGTGGTAGAAATACTAAGTAGGACAAACTAACTTACGTCTGTTATGTTTGGGTGAACGTTTATCCACATGAGAACCGGCCGTTCAAAACCATAGGCACGGAGAAAGCTGAGCAGAATTAACCAAACGATTTGAGAACCTTGTTTGCTGTTAGCAGTCCTAATAAAAATCGACGCTGCACTGCATGATCGAATGAGTACATAATTTGGTTGGAGTCCCATGTAAGCCTTGGAAACAAAAGTTGAGCCCACCTGATTCCATAGCTTCATCATAGTTTTTAACGGAAATAACTACCAGTTACTTATCCATCCCCCTATCTCAACTAATCAAATAAACGAACCCCGAGACACCACTCCATTAAAACTGCCCGTCCAATTGCTTTTGATGTCTAATAGGTGCTCAGAGTTGCAACTGCATCAAAGATTTTTTAACTATGAACAGGCTTAACTATGATAAATCTAATCTTCAGTTGAACTCCAATCAGTAACGGGAACTGCGTGTCTACTTTGACAGTGAGTTATGCAAAAAGCTGAGGAAGTGACATTTGCACTCGACTACCAAACCATTTCACTGTGTGATATAGAGTCTGCTAAATCATTCAGGAGAAGACTGTACAAGTGAAGTTTCTGGAGAAAATAAAGTCGTGATCCACCAGCATTGCTAATTCGTCATACCTTTGACGCATATTAATGAGCTGATATAACATATACCAAATAGAGGCATGTAAGTCTCACTGCCAGTTCGAATTCAGCAGAATTGTGGTCAATGGGCCTATTCTGAACTGGAGAACATTTGCCATACTAATTACTAGTACGGTACAAATATCCAAACTCCTGATAATGATAAGCATACCAATGGAAGCAACTAACTCAATAAGAGTCAAGAACGTAGAAGAGATGTCAATCGTTCAAGATGTGCTGTGGCCAGAAAATTTTACAATTTACTTTGACAGTGATCCCGAAGTGGCCAACTTCCCGATAGTTATAAAATTCTTTCACGATCTAAAATTGTCGATGTAGAACTTCTTTTGGATATTGAATCATAAGTTTGTGGCTATATAATCAAAGTTACAGTTCTACACGTCTCAATCATGAGAAACACGGTAAAAGCGTAAACCAAGATGAATGAGATTGTCATGATGATTAAGCATTGGATGTGTTTGTCAGGTTTTAAAAGATACTTCATGATAACGCTAAGCAACTGGGAGGAAATGGATAGATCGAGCTGAGTGATTCACAAACTTCACAGATATCTAGCATAAGCTATCGCAAAACTGGAAAACATGTGATGTCCAAAAGGTAAATCAACTGCAGATTAAACAAATTAGCTGGTTAATGTTCACAGAAAAGAAGGGGAAGCAAAACAAATCAAGCATACCACAGGTTGCACCTTGACATTTGCGTCCATTGGTGCGAGATACTTTGGAAAATTGTGAAATAACCATAAAGAACGAAAAGGATGACTCAGAGAAGTTGAAATTACGACGGCAAGTATACAGGTCTAACCACAGACGCGTGTAGTGATAGATGATTGAGAATGCACGCTGACCTTCACAAAATCATAGCTAGTTCCATGAAATATGAGTTCCGTTGAAGAGCAAATACATATTGCAACAGCAATGTAACAATCTGTGTTGTCGTAAGAGAAAAATTCTTAAAATACATAATGCTATTAATATTCGAGTTGCATAGTACAATACAACTTAACTTAGAATGCTGGTCTGAGTGAACACTTCACCTGCAAGCTACTCGATGCAATCTATCGGAATAAAACAAATCTACCTTGACGTGACTGACCGATAAATAGACCGTTCAACGAAACACAAGCGTGTCATTATCCTAAAGTGATTTGCAACTGGGTGCAAATAGTCTGATCCGAATTTCATTACCGGTTGGCCTCCCCGGTGTTCAGGGTGGGCTGACTGTTGAGAAGCAAAGTTCGGCACTAAAATTATATACGGTTCTGATGCATATTTTGTACGTTATCACCCAGGAACTATGTAGATCCCTTTGACATTTATGATAAGACGAAATCCTCGTTAGAATCATAGCTCAGCTGAATGTTGAACAGTATAGAAACAAACTTCTCAATTTACTTCCATGTGATGCTGTACGCATCAGCGATGCCAGTGTCATCAAACCACATTGAACACATGATTATGATATTCAGATTTCTATTACACTAAGTGAAAAAATAAGGCAGGGTTTCGGAGAAACCGACAGACATCACCGAATGATGATTAACTGTAGACATGGACACCAACTCACAACTACTATACAAGTTTAAAATGTTCAAGCCAAATGCAAAAGGCTTTAGCCTACAGTAGTGGAACGTATATGTCAGTACATTGGTTTCGTAATGTGAAACAAATTCAATCATAAGCTGGGTTCATCGTTCAAAACAGCAACGCGAACAGGAAGCGAATGAAATGGGCTACGATGAATAGAAATCACCTAGTGTAAACTATCTGCAATTAGGCAAGTGCAAAACAAAACTCCTCACGCCCACACTGTAAACTATAGAGGAACAAATCTAAGCGGGTGACAAACATGGCAGGGCTGTCTATGAACATGTCGTCATTCCGACCAAAAAATATGGTTCTATGGAAATGTATGAAATTTTCTATGAAATTTTCAGCTGCAAAGACGAAAGTCGTTTTTCGGTTATAGTGTATCAGCGATGGCCTAAACAATCCGCAGAAAATACATTTCACACATTACAACCGGCTTAACTGTGCACGACTGTCACAGAAAACAAAACATAATCAGCTGGTTTTCATGGGAGGGCGCGGAGCATTTACCCGAACAGAACAGAGTTGAAATTTCGTAATCAGATCAGTGAACACAGCTAAATTAGTGTTTTAGTAAGAAGGGAACAACATAAGAACGTGGTTAACATCTCCACCTCAAGTAAATCTGAAATAACCCTTAGAAATGGGGTATCTAACCCATAGTTGTTGACATCCATAAGATGCGTAAACCGCGTCGACCACCATAGAAAAGCCTCCATGTGTACCATGAAAATCTGACAGGATAAACAAACCTTCGTGAAGATGAGGTGATAAAACTGGTTGTTTATCCTTCAGAAAACTACCGCACACGATTGAGCCTTACTTTCTAGAGTAATCATAATTTGTCTAAAATCAGTGCTACTCAACAGGTGTAAAAGATGATCGCTTAGTGTGGAAGGTGTAGACGGTCTTAAACATTCAATAATCGATGTTTGTGTTCACCTGTGACCTTAAGCGACGATGGATGAGTAACAGTTAGCTTAAGAAGCAAAGGAGTCGAATAACACAGTCCTTAAAAACTTCTAGACTGAAACGGCTAGATAATGTACCAAACACGCCATCTAATCGTCTGTCAGACAGAACGTTCATATTCGATACTGCGGCTGATGGCGTAAAATGCCAGCAGCACAAACCATGACAGATGAGAGAAAGTTTGTCGCATACTAGCAACCATGAGTCGTAGGCGTCTCCAAAGTTATGACCCTCGTGACCACGAAGTCCGTGGTTAGAGATATTTGAGAGGAGGGAACACCTAATTGAATGCAGTGGCGTAAATGTTTTAGCTGTCTGACTGGATTGTCAATACAGCGGGGACAATTAATGAAGCCTGGCAGTGAAAGCCACGAGTTGCGAATACCACCTAATCGTCCCTTACAAACTGATTGTTTGCATGCAAGGTGCGCATAGCAGGGTGCTGAATATGAGTTCAAAAATACGACATTCATGAACAATATCTTTTTTTTACTGAATTTACTAAAACTGACCTATTTCACATACTTCATTCTCATGAATATATGGCGGTTGAGCACAGTCACCAATTACCGCAACACAAGACGGAGAAGGAGAAGACTTATCGAGACAATGAAAGACTAACACATTCTCATTAGACGAATAACGCGGTTATTCGTATAGAATTTCACACCATAACAAAGCCAATCTACAAATTTACTCACGTGTCTGCCAGCAATAGTAAAGAACCGAAGTATTAACACAGACCAGCCAAAGTTGTTCGCAATTGACTGTCGTTCCTGAAAGTAATAGAAAGTAAACTGTTCAACACAAAATTCCTATGAACATTCTCGCAGTTATTCGGTCTCCCATCTAAATTGTGAAAACACGAAGCGAAAACACGCAACACACATCAAACGCCAGTCTAGTGTTCATCGGTTCGCATCAGTACACCTATATGACAGCTCCGATCAGCTGCAGATGACTTTTGAAAGCCAATCGGCTGTTACG
>JTDE01000084.1:289252-320958 GCA_014338405.1 Paragonimus skrjabini miyazakii
AAACAACCCTGACTAAATGTGTTTGATGGGCGAGCGGGAAAGGGTGTAACACAAAATGGAAATCCTTTCACCATACATAAATGCCTAAGGATGCCGATTTACCATTCGATGAAAAACAACGCTAACACATAGAATTAACTAGTACAGATATGAACAAGTGATTCGTTCATAATATACAAATATAACACTGATGTAAACCACCCGCCTGTGTGTATTGTTGACAAGATCCAATCTACTTCCTGCTATGCTTGTGTTCCGTTATAACTGAATTACGTGTAAGCATTTTTCAATAGCGAATGAAAACCTAGTCAGAAAAATATCACATAAACTATGTATTAACAGAATACATTTCGTAGTAGAGTTTTTCGACTAACCATCACCCGCAAAAGAAAATATTCGTTAATAAATAATAACAAAGACTTCATTTGCTTAAAACGACTTAAATTGTGTACAGTGAATATATACGGACCCTAGAGTTGAGTTGTGCATTCGAATGGCAAAATGGAGACAAACTGTAGCTTGAAACACAGTAAATTTTAACATACCGGGTTCCTTCCGAGGCTAAAATGCAAGATGATCCATGTGCATCCAAGAAGAGCAACAAGCATGTCGAAACGATTCCTTCGCGATTGCCAGTAACCTTTGAAACTCAATGCGATAATTTTGAGCAGACATTCCAGGCAAAAGAATAATGTGAAAATGATTCCGAGAGAAACTTGGACTAGATAACGCTCTCGAACACCCGGTGAACGTTCCGATCCGGCTTCATTGAACTGAAATATGTGGATAGGTTGAAGAAAAAGTGGAAAGATACTAAGTGTAACTGTTTAGACTTTCATCGTGTTTATCAATTTCAATCTTGTCCATTGTGTTTTAAAAAAACGAACAATTCAAAACGTAATTCTGAGTAGCTTGTGTAGAGACCATGGGTTGCTCTATCATCAGAATCCTAAGTTTTTATGCTTGACGTGACTCATCTAATAAAAAGCTGTATATGTGAGAGCCCTACAAGAAAGATGTCTAAAAGAGCACCAAACCGTCTTAGCACGAGGTTAGGGAGAGGTTGCTCAACAGAGGTTTCCATTTCTGAAGATACCCTCAAGCAGTACTCTCGTTTAACTATGGTTGTACTAGGATCAATACATATGTTGGCTGTCTATGTTTCTGTCCAGCACCGGGTATACCCAAGAATTTAGAGCCAGATGCTCCTTCCATTTAGGCCTTTTGCCAATCAACGCCAACTGGTTTAGTATGCTCACACAGTTCTATCCCCCAGGCAATCAGTCACGCCAAGACAGCTGTTTAAAAAGACGAGTCACTAAGTTAGGGCCTTGTCCAGAACGAAACCATGGATTAATAAATTTCTGCTTGAAAACCCAACCAAGGTAACCACAACGATCGACATACAACTGGAGAGGAGAGTATGTGTATCGTACTTCACTTGACTTCGGACTAAGCAGGACGACCTTCTCAGTTTGGAGTCAATGACGAGTTCTTTACATAGCATAACTTTCAGTCATTCAGCACAGCTACCGCGGTGGTCTCTGGATAAGCACGTTTCTTCACGCTAGAACATCCATGATAGATAATCGACCTTGCTGAGCAATACCAAGGATTAATGAGAAATAACGGAAATGGAAGACATTCAAACGACTTTCCTTATGTGCGGACAAAGGCGACGTGTTTAATAATTACTAGAATCGGAGAAACAACATGCAAATAAAAACGGACAACATTGGAATAATCAGGACCAGTGATATCGAAGCATAACTTACAACAGGTACTGCAGTGTAACTTGAAAAGACACAATGACAGAATAAGTACTATTTTCTGAGGCGGAGGGACATCATCATAACCACACACAGTAACATATGTACATGATAGTATGCATATTAATGTATCCGGATAAACACCCTCTACGGCCTTATTTGCTGCTGCGGCAAAACCAATGGTGATTCACGTACACATTCTCTGAACATTATCTGCAGATACGTGAACACGTTGAATGTTTGGTCTTGATGATAAGTTTGACACAACCAGTTGTCACATCCACACAGAAACGGGTTGGTCTCTTGAACTCCAAGAACGTGGATGAGATCCAGATTAACGCTCTGGGTGGATAATATTCACATTACACTAGATCTGAGTAAGTAGAAATATAACGCTGATGTTTTGTTGCCGTGCTAATATGACAAACTGTGTTACTATATATTTGTGTGATGAATCAACAAGCAACACTATGGCTACTAAAAATCACTTTAATACCTTGTAGAAGTGTTTAATTGATTCAATAAACAGTTTATGCTGTAGAAGAAGAAGCTCTTTTGTCTGACTACATGCACAAGTGTTCTAGGTTTATAAACTTGGTAACTTGGTAACAAGTAACTAACAAGTAAATAAACGCAATCGCATACGATGCAGTGAAGAGACAGTGTTCTCAGTAGCGCAAACTAAAGGGAGTGTTTGAAAGAAATAGCTTCGAACATTCGTGCATGGCAAAACTTACGAATTTCTTTCACGCTTATGCCTTAAACAGGACCGATATAGTTCGCTCCAGATAAAAATATTGATACACTAGGCAACAAATTCACAATACTTATTGGGCTTGGAGGTGGTGAAGTCAACCTGATCGATAAATCTTGGTTACAAACCCATTGGTAGAAATCAACACATATGATAATCACTGAGTTTACGCAGGAAATAATCGAGTTAACCTGGACAGTACTTGCAATTCAACGAGGTCGAGCCTGTTTCGAACACGATACCCTGGTCACGATTTAATGTAGAAACAATGAGGTAGTAAACATTATGTTTGCCTCGCAAGCGCGACGGCATGAGTGCAAGTTCAGGCTGAAACAAGCTCATAATACATAGCAAGAGCAAACTTTGGATATAACGCTTTCTTTTGAAGCGACCTGGTAGGAAACGTAGTCAAAATATGACAAGAAGTGATCAACTGGAAACGATGTTATGATTATGATGATCAAAATCCTCAACCAGTCATAAAAAATCAAATCACATATGCAAGAAAAAGTGACAATTCACCTTGTTTAGTAAACATGCATTTGAATAATTTGTCAACTCCGATCAACCTACCGGATAAAAAAGGAGACCACAGTTGGCTACCACCAGAATGGCAGAAGCGCGTTTAAAAGCAACGTGTTGTGTGATGTCGTAAATGAAGCAGCGAAATTTGACACTCTTCTTTTCCAAGTTGTTTGCAGTGTAGCTGTTGTCCTGAGAGCCCGGTTCCTGGCGTAATTCTGAATAACAAAGTAACACTTAGTTAACTAAGTTGGGAACACGATTTCCTTGTTACGTTCCGAGTGATGTATCAGAGAGTGATTGAAGTGATCAACATCGTTTAGTGCAGAAACAAAAAACCACAAGAACACTCAAAATGAATAGTATATTAGGTCGCAGGTAGTGCATCTTTTTTGTCTAACAGAGTAAGGCCAGCACAGATTACAATGCTACAAATTCGTTCAATACCCGATTAGTTTAAATGCACCAGGTTATGAAAGTTACAAGGAAAACGTGAGCAAAACTTTCACTTTTCTTCCAAAAAGAGCCGATAGAACGTATTCCCCTTCTCGACTTCAGCAATGCAATACGGTGTTTCCACCTATGTTTCTGGTAAGTTAATCAAAACGAGGTCCAGTTGAATTGTTTCATTCTTGTCTTTGACCTCCGAAGCGAAGTTTTGGACGGTGGCAAGCTTGTTAGGCGAGAACGCCTGAGAAAAATGCTTACAATTTGTTAGAACGAATGACTAATTTAAAAGGACCAACGCACCCACACCTGCATCTGAAATCCCTTATCTACCTCAAAAAACATTAGTGAATTTCAATCATCAGTCGTTTTGCCTAAAGACGCCTTACTCTCTCACGGCACGTCAGCACGGTTTCTTAGCTCAGAAGCATACAAAGTGAATCTCTATTTTTTATCAAATATTCCCATTGAGGGTATGCATGAGAAATGAGCCTAGATATGATCCAAATGTACTTACTTACGTTTCTGATTGAGGAATAATGTACTCTCTAACTTGCAATAATTCAACCGGAAACATGTTTATAATGTCATCTATAAAATTCTAATGTAAATATCGAGCTTGACTTTGATGTACTGTACAACACGCCAAATGCAAACACAAAGAAATAAGTACTTGCTTTGTTTAGATGAAGTCGACTGTTTTTGCTGTTGCTCAGATGTGGACATGGAATTCACAGGAAAGATCTGATGGCGTGCCATAACCTCTACAGTCATTTGCTAGCTTTCTGTACGCTCGAACACACTTGGGCGTAAAATGAAACTTGTTATTTTTCAAATTCACATACCGTTACAAATTGTCCCATGGTAGAAGAGGCAATAGTCATTCACCGCTGACGATCTCTGTTTAAGATTACGGTAACTGTTGGCTATTCTCTGAAGTATCACTCTAACAAAGAAGAACTCACTCCTGATGTTGGTAATTTCTACAGGTGACACGTTCATATGAACAACGAGCGGTGTTTAGAGAATAACGGTAATGATGTCCATAGAATGGTCTTGTGATTGAGTTGAGGAAAGTTTTGTGACTTTCTACGCCATTTTCACTACCGTTAGACAACAATACATCAGTGATTCACAAGGATGCCTAACTAACGTGAAACCAAAAAATACCTACGTTAAACTCAAAAAGTCAACATCAAGGTGCGTACAACTTGAACTCATACAGTCGAACTACAAATGAAGGCCAGGCTTCATCAGTTACATAGCATTCTACCTCACGTCATTAGTTACATTCACTTCACAGACAACTCAATGAAACGATGACAACCCTTACGTCGCTGAGCCCAATTAGCAACCAGTTCTCATAGAGTTACGACAGCTCCAGCCCGAGAAACGAACCCAACTTGCAATAGCTAAAGATTTCGGTTTTTTACGTCAGCTTGTCGTTTCACTATTTCACAAATTAGGTCACCTGTCCGCAACACTGACGGAAGTTGTTTGTTGTAACAGGCGAATAGCCGTTATTCACAATGCACGACACAACCACCTGAGCTGACGGTCGGGCAAAAAAACTGGTTTGACCCCCACTACCAAACATCTGCTTCCTAACCTCATAACTGTTTCTCCGCGAGTACAACTCAGCACAGGTGAACGTACGCAGACATCGGTGGTAGAGTATCTGGAAACGGTTCATCTGTTCTGAGTAGCTGTTTTGCAGACTTGAAACAATATGGTTCTAACAGTCGTCTGATTGGGAAGAAAATGTGCGTCAAATAACTCTCATTCTGATAGTTACCCAAGAAAACTAAGATTTCGTTTAACGCAATAACCTGACACAACTGTATGCAAAAAGAAGCTCATGCTGCGGAATGTATATATCCTCTCTAACAATGTGTTTGGAGGTCTGGCAAAAAGATCACCACCAGACATAAATGTGCAAATAAATCCGGTAGATGATTAACACAAAATTTGCATTGATCTTTCCAGAATTGCATCAGTTTTGTTGGACAACTTAACACTTGGCATACACAATCACTTCCGCGTCGTAAGCGGTGAGTATGTTTTCCCTCTGTGCAATAATTTTTGGGACTACTTCGCACAACCAAAACAAACCGAGCGAATCACCCTCGGGTTTAGAGTGTATTGATAGGACGACAGGCGACAGTGTTCCGCATACGGCAACGTTTCCCATCAAGTTTATTGAGCACAAATAATCGCACAGTACCAAAATGAAGTTTGTAATACTCGCACATAGTTTATTAAGCATACTTTGCCAGATGAGCTCCGGCCACACTTGGCAGTGACAAGTTTCGGTACAATTAACGTGGGTTGGGTGTACTCATTGATGCTCAACAGTGAAAACCCGTAAATATGTCTTATCGGCCCAGATCAACTTGCCAACGTGTAGAAACGTAAAGTTCATGAAGGTAAACCTGTTATTCTGAACTGAGTAATGAGTTAGAGCGGGCAGTTGAATGTGTACAGAATTAGTTTCGTTCAAGCAGGATTGTAAACAACTTTGGGCTTGACAATTGACTGTTCAAAAATGGGGATAACACATTTAGTGTAAACTATCCATTTACACGTAACCTCAGGGTTCTTTCAAATAAGCAGAGACAGCGGTACAGTGAACCATCACTAATCGCAAGTTATGTGCCCACATTTCGATTAAAAACTCTCGTTTCGTGACCCCGGAAAAACAAACGTGAGGACTCAAAAATCCGCTGTATGATTAAATGAAATAAGATAGTGCATGTTACTTGTTACAGTTACATCAAGGAAATATCTATCATTACATTTTTTTATATTCTGCCATGGCTGCAGTAAAAATTAGGATAGCAAAAAAACCTTGAAAGTGGTATGGTGGTGTATGTATCAAAGTGTAAGAGTTGTGCTATTGAGCAGTGTGAAATGTACTTATTGGTGACTGACTTCAAATGCGAAACCACACATTTATACTCTTCATCGGTCGTTCTAAACAGGCTTAGAAACGAATTATTTTTTTCAGGCAACATGTAATTAAAGTATCCACAAGATCCATGGTTAGAGTCGTGTAAACTGAAACTGCCAACACTACAAAAACCCTCAACTGCTTGTGAACTATGTATGAACCAGAAGACAAATCATAATGGAGTTGGCCTAAACTATGCTCACTTGGTCTCGGAGGTAGCTGAAGTGGTTGGGTCAGTTTGATTCGACCTTTCAAATCTAGCCAACGTCTCTGATCTACAGTAAGTAGAGCAGTTCCCTGAAACAGAATGCACAAAATTATAGTTGAAATGGTTACCAGAACATGAAAGAGCAGAAATTACAAAAAACAATAATCGAAAAATGATGAACACTGAATCTGGTGGTGTATTTTAACATATAGTCTTTGACAATTGGGTGTTTCAGTTGTAAGTTTACTGAATGTTGTTCCTGATGCCTTTGTTGTTGTTCCCGAATCAATGTAGCTCATAAACTAACGGAAGAGTTGGGGTAGATAAACTGCTACCGCTTCAGTCCACGTGACCCTCCATTTAGTCTGAAATAATACATTACCAAATATGAAATAGTCAGGCTGGAAATCTTATTAACGTGTGAATGCTTGATGTATTTCAGCATTTCATGCGAACCGCACAAATATACTTCCTGATGGAACAGACTAATGAATAACTCACCTTATTCTCACTGTAGTTCGCGATTACCACACCGACAAACAGGGTCAGGCCGATCAGGCAACCAATGAACACGAATAGATGGATGTAAATCACGTGACGCTGAGGAAATAAATAAAGAGCAAGTGTAACCAAAATTAAGTAAGATCATGTGCCGTTAGACTTCCAGTGCAGTACGGAAAAAAACTTACAGACAAGCATGGTTTTTTTAGTGAATAAAGACTATGATGAGAGGAAAATGCACGGTCGATCCTTAGTGTGATCAGGTGAAATCGAGGCAGGAATCAACATTTACGGTGGTAGATACCAGGAAGTTTGTAGAATGAAAACGCGAAAAGTACCGCAAAAACCAAAACTGATTAAAAGAACCTGAAGTTGTCTGGATATTGCGCATTGCAAGACACCACGTCACGTAGCGCTCGAGTGAGCACGAGGCTCGCGCACTACTAAATGACATGCGGTAATTTTCTTCAATGTAACAATCAGCAATTTATCACATTGCTGTTTGATCACCCGATACCTGTATTCAATCGCTAGTGATTTCGATGAACAAGGGTCGGGTTAGTGAACGTTCAGGTAACATACAGGGTATGTGGTCTAGTGCACATAGACTGTATATACATACATACACAACTTGTTTGATGATGAGGTACCCAGAATCTTCCAAAATACGCTCCATTTAGTGTTCACAAATTAACGTCAAGTCTGATGAAATCCATGAAGTGTTTGTGGAGCTAATTTTCAACAAAACGAACTGTACCCTGACATACCGGTCCAATACGTTCTTTGATAACATCTCGTATCTCGACCCAGCCTTCCAATGATAGAACCTCAAACAGAGCCAGCATAGCGTTACCAATATTGTCAAAATTGAAATTACGCGGATTGGCCCATACTCGTGGTACCAACAATTTTGGTCCGTCACCTTTGACACTTTTGAGTTTAGTGGCAGCAAGTTCACGTCGGAATCGTCCAACGCATTGTTCCTGTGACATAAAACGATGAAAATACGACTGATTTGGCTAAACAGCATATGTGAACACAGGAGCGCGACTACAGATCCGGTGATTATAGTATATACAAACAAAGGTTAAAACTATCAGTTACCTTGACAGTGATGGTACGGTCGTTGCAAATGGACAGGCGTCCTCCAAACAGATGCACCCCATAGACGGCAAAAATGAACATAAAAACGACAAGCAGGACTGATACCTAAGAAGTGAGAACAAAAGGGAAACGGTTTGACTATTTCTGTTTCAATGACAAAGAAACTAGTCCCACCATAACTACCCATGAGAACAGTTACGAACTGTCCCGAACCATTTGATGTATATCAAACAACGGGTTAAAATGATCGAACCAGTGCTGCGAACCCATTGGGCAAGTACTCAAAGCTGCCAAATTGTTCGGATTTATTACTCAAGGATGTAACACTACTAAAAGATAAATTAACTCTGCCAAGCACAAATTACCACTGTGGTTGACCGTTCTCAAAAAATAATTGAATAATAACCGGTCATAAGGGAAAAGCATAATCTTGAATGTCACACATGGCAAGTCATCTGTTGAAACAATTATCTAGAACATGAACGACCCAATCTGTAGACGATGCCACGCTCCGAGTATCTGATACAGTGAATTCCGGTTGATCAGAGCATACTGGGACAAGTATAGTTCGGCCCAATAAAAGAGTCGAAGTTTTAACCAAAGAATCAAAACATCCATGCACGTGTCTCTTGTCGAGTCAGTAGCACGAAGCGTGTAGTCCTCAAGAGCAATTTTGAAAACATGTGCCAAACATGGTCTGGTATATTCTTTGTAATGGTTGTAGCTAAGCAAAATCAGAGCAGATATTTGAACTTGACAAATTACTGTCTTTTTATCTTCCTGTAAAGAGCAAAAAAGTCGCAATTCAGTGATAGGCTTTTGTGTCTCCAGAATAGTTAACTGTTTACGTGTACTAGCCCTATCTCTTTTCTGATCCTCAGAGATCTCCAAGTATTTTGCTACAATCGATTCAATCACGGTGCTTACATACATTTTTCACTGTGAAATTGAAAACTACACTCAATGCACAACAACCCTGTGATTTCCGACTTGTTGCAGTTCCCAAACAAATTAATATTTCCATTCCTAAAACTATACTAAACAAGGTAGACCTGAATAGCTTTTTTTTCTGCAGACTACTAGGGTCAACAAGCAGTAAACCTTATAAACTGGTGACTTGTGCACACATTCTTTTAGACATAGAAGACGAGATAGACGGATGTTCTGTAATTATCTCGAGACGACTTTTATAAAAAATGTCCACAATGTTTCGTTCCATGATTCCCATGTCTGTGGGCTTTAACAAGGATATGATATCAGCATCGAAAGATTTTGGACGAATATGCTTAAAAACATAGTTATTATTATCGTCATCAGTGTACACAACTCTGAGGACAAACAAAGTATCAACGCACGACAACGAAATAACCACAGTCAATAAAAAAATAAGCAATTAAGACAGAAAGAGAGCAAAACACAAAGTACAGGAATCCTTTTCGTCAGTTCATATTGAGTGTGATTCTGAACTTCCATTATTTCTTGAAGTGGTGCATACAACAATAGCTAAAGACATACTAGATAACAGTACTAACAATACTCCTGCCGCTGAGTACGGTTAGCTTGAGTACCTTTCAGCACATCTAATCAACAACACAGCAACTTCTGAATAATAGTCGGGAGGCTAAGTGAAACCACTAGATATCAAACTGCATGCCGGTTTCTTCATACTTTTACGTCAATACACGGTCTGTTCATTGTGTAGTTCCTTCAAGCAACACATCCAAAAATTATAAACTAGGCTGGAGATGGTAGGTGTTGCGTAGATTGTACAACATTTGTCCGAGCTACCCTGATCAATAAAATGAAGCCATCCCGAGTAAAGGAAGATTGTCTGATCTCAATGTCTGAACGCGTATATATCACACCGCCGAACAGAGGTAGCAGAAATTAGTTTGGCTACTGTTGCAGTCCTGTGTCACAATTTAGTAACTATTTTAAATCATTATCTGACCTAGTTAGGTAAACTTGCTGATACAAAACGGAGCCGGTAAACAATCGAATGTGAGCCGCTTAAAATCTATGATGTACGATTGACAGGACAAAGAAAATATACTCGAGTGACACTCTAGAGGAGGAGAGACAATTCATATTTAGAGTACTAGTTGAAAATGGCTATCCCGAACAGTTTGTTCACAGGCATATGTCAAACAGTACAAAGTTGAACAATCAGGACACTGTAGAGAAAAAGTCTGTTTATATTTCATTACCTCTTAAGGGCGATAATGCCTCAAACAATATAAGCAACAAACTTAGCGTAGCCTTAAGCAAGACCTATTTTGCAGCGAAACCGCGTGTTCAGTTTAATTCCATGCCGATTTTGCGCCCTCATTTGAAAAATACATTGCCTGTTCATGCTGCCTGTTACTGTATATACCATTTCGTTTGTTTCTGTGGAACGAGCTATGTAGGCCGCACAACACGGCGATTGTCTGAACGCATTCGGGAGCATCATGCGGTGTGGCTAACTCGGGGCTTGGCAAAATCTTGCTCGTCTTCCATCACTGCGCACCAAATGGAGTCCAACAACTCAACCAATCCCAAAGAATCATTCCGGCCTATATATCGCGCTCAAGGATTACAACCAAAACGGGTTAAAAAGCGTCTGTTGGCAGTCGCAGAAGCAATAGCCATCCGCTTGTCCCCCCCATTATGTATTCAAAAACGCCTCGTCGAAACACTGGTCAGATGTCCACGTCCGGACCGAACAGGTTACGTAATCATGACCGCTATCGTAACAGTCATCAATACTTTGTACAATCGACGTGATCTTTCCGAAACTGATAACAATCCGTTCGATTAATTACCGTACATTTTCTCACTTGATTTAACTAAATAAATGTGTTGTATTTGGCTTGCTGATGAACCACCGATAACAGGCTTGTTCGCTACGTTCTTTTAATGTTTAAACGGGTATTTTCTTGCGATTAAAACAACGTAATTTAACGACTTTCAAAAAATCTACAGTTCCTGTTTGGTAATGCCCGTTGTGATCGAACTGTCCTACAAAAGTAAGCGACCGCTTATCTTTTTCGATCCTGATACTGTTGCTGTGAACTGTCCAGAACAGTACGGTAAAACATGTGGTCTACAACTTTCGTCCCCTGCAAGAACAGCACGGTGACCCAAACGAGTACAGTAAACCCACGTTTCAGCCATGATCCCTTTATATGCCCACTTTTTTTCTGGAATAGCTGTTATAATAACTAAGACTCAGCTGCGCTTAATGAAATGTTCACTTGCATAGCTCTTAGAAAATGCGCCCAACCGAAACACATAAGCCTGATAATGATGTCGTTTAGTACTTTACCTGTAGATGGTGATTTAGGCAACAAAACTTCCCATAGAAATGTAGTTCTCTACCCTGATTGTACATCAGTAAAAAAGTGCTTTGGAACAATCGATTGTACGAGATACACCGAGCCTCAAGGTGACTTATGCGAGGCTACGATTACACTGAGCAGAATTGGTCATTTTCAAATGGCCGATGATAGGCGTTCGTCAGACCAACTAGTAAACTGAGATTCTAAGTTATCGGTGCGTTCAAAGTGGATAATCAAATCAATGGATTGACGGGGTTCTCATGAACTGCAGTATGGCGTTGATATGACGTTTCTATTTATGCTAAAGACGAAAAACATTAAGTATATCGCCAATTGTGTCATTAGGGTAGTTCTACGACATCGCTTAATATACGGACAAAATAAAATAGCCCTTTCATGTCACAACCTTCTTGAAAAATTAGGTGAACAGACATTTATCACTTGACGTTCACTCGTTATAACTACTTATGCTATCACTCGCTTACAGGTTTCCTCCATCAAAGACAGAAAAATGTACCACCGAACTCGCTTGTATCCAAACCGCTCATAATAAAACAGTTTTGAAATTAACAACTATAAGTAAGAGATGGCCAATGTGCTGAAGTGGTCTAAGATTTCAACGATTTCACTTAGATTTGGCAAAACTCGACTACCGGTACAATAGTAATTACCTATAGTCTGAACCTATCTCATGAACCCTGTTTGACAAAGATATTTATAAGATGACCCAACATTTCAACAACGATGGAAGCGGTGTGATATAACATAATCGTTCAGATAGCTTGGGGAATAATTAGTCGTAATACTGAAACATGAGTAGTCATAGCAGAAGCTAATGACCACCTTCTTTTTTAAAAAAACATGGACGTTCACAGTAAGAAGTTGCATGCACAGAGTCGAACTTAATGATGGCGCAATATTAGATTAATTCGCATTTTTGTATGTTTCCTTGAAGCAGTGAAATTATTCGGGTGTCTTTGTACAACGTCTTACCAACAATTACAATGAAAGGCTATGAGTGAAAAAGAGAGTATAGAATAGTAAACCGCTCACCATGAGAATCTCACGGAATCCACGAACCAATTCGTACACAACGCGGCGCATTTGTGGAACAAGACAGAAAATGCGTAACGGACGTAGGCATCGAAGTACCATTAAAATATGTTCACCAGATTCCGGCCCGATTGTCTCTGCTCGCATCATGTAGCTAACAAATATGAGGCTAATCTAAAAAATCAGTAAGAAAATAACAGTGAAATGTGGTCAAATGATATACGCAAAAGATGAAACTGGTAGACTTTTAGACATTTTATCGGTTTCGGTAAAATTTCTCTCGAAGTGAACCGTGGATCACTTGCGGTTATGTGAGCAAGACAGTTATACTACTGACTAGTAGTTCGATTTATACTGTGAAAATTACGGCGGAGGTTGTTGCCGGTGGGTAGAAGGGTATTTAGTTTATATGAATTGAATATCACCCACAACTGATCGCAGCTGTCGCATTCCGATAAACAATTCAGTCAGTAACATAAGAAAGACGGTACTACACTCGAGCTACGCCCTTGTTAAGGCTCTTAAATATTGCATACACTTGCCAAGGCCGGGACGAGAACTGTGGTGATGCTGTTGTGAGGCAATCGTGTTGGTCAGTGCGCCATTGACTTGACATGAAGTACGATTGAAGTATCGTAAGAGAACGCTAAGTCACACCGTTAAAAACAGTTCACTTGCGAAGCTACTGCTAAAACGTTTGGGTGAAGCAATGTATAAAAATAAAAAAACATAAAAATACTTTATGCAAAATGTTCTGTTAACTACAACGTTCAGTTGACGTGAGCTAATACTGAACTCGGTTAACTAAAACTTGACTACTACATAGTCCACTCACGAAAGGTTGCCCAAATGGTATCTTCTGACACTTATTGGGAGACAGATCCATAATTTGTTCATTATTATTGCTCGTTGACCAAGAAATCACACAGAACACACGATTGAATAAGGTAAGGATCGTGATTTTTAGTGATTTTCTATAAGCCCTTCTAATTTCCGCAAACCCCTTTTAAAATTCTCTTAACTGTCGTGGCAAACATACACTTGATAAATGTTAACGACAACGGTTCGTCGTTAACATCAACTTTTTAGCAAATGTTCTGTTCACCACCATCAAGAATGATATCCGTCTCGGTTTATTTGCTATTTGATGTTTGTTATAAACCAAAAGTTTACATTACCTCAAACAATTTTATGATGTATAGTGAGTACGAACCCAAGAGTTGTGTAATTATATAACAGTTGACCTACACCAAGTAAAGTCACTCTACTACACTCCAGAAGTATGAACAATACCAGGATAAGCGTCTTTCACACAGCTTTCTTCTTCCCTTCACATCATCTTTTTCAATTCAAGCCAGGTAACATGAATATTTAGGTTATTTCAGGTATAATTAGGTCAGTAAACAGTATCGGGCGTATGTACTTGAAACAGAAAGTATATCACATTACGAGAAATCACATCACTGATGGGGCCAGTGAAATGGCCGAAAGCGTTTCACAGAAAAGTCATTCGTAGTAGATGAATTATTCCGGCAACCAGGAATTAGCATTTTCATGTCAGTATTTTGTGATCAGAATATCTACTTCACGCTAGTGAGTAGCAGATACGAATGGGCTATGTGATTATCGAGTGGCAAAAAACCTCCTCAGATTAAATGCAAATTATTTTTTAATGTCCAAAAAAGCTGAATGGATATCTTTGTTTTTTGGTTGCATGCGTAAGAAAGAACCATTTTAGTTTGACATAATCCATTAGGAGTATCTCGCCTGTTTACTTTTATCGACGGAAAATAGTTTTGGATTTTCTACGTGTAAATGCAACGCCAGAGAGTTGCACTTCTTTTACATCGTCTCTTCATGTTACAGTTCTACTTTATGAATGAAAAACTGTTGTTGGAGAGCAAGTTATTTAATTGGGGCAAATTCTTCACAAATTATGATCAACTGAGATTGAATAGCCTTCCATCCTTGAGGTAAAAAGTGCACATCCATCGCTTAGAATATGGCTAGCACTATGAAACTTTGAAGATATTGTAGCGTACTGACAAACGGCACGTGTACAATTTTGTCAACATCTCTAACCGCGCACTGCTGGTGGATGACAAATCAGCGGTTGGTTTACTATTCATTTGTATATTGGCCGTGGATGTTTGAACTCCATTTTGACCTTTACTGACTTCGAGTATTTCATCCTGAACAATTTCCATATTGATTCTAATTCACTACTTGAGCCCTTTCTTTCAAGAAAGTGTTTTTCTGCAATGCGAGCAGCCCGTTAACATCTGTGCAATCAAAGGTGGTTTTCGGTTTCTCCAAAAAGCCAATTACACAGATCACATCTCACTCGGCGAATGACCTATAGTTCCTGTAACCCGTCAAAAAAGCACTGATCAAATATAGTAGTGGTTTGGTAGAACACATGAATCCCAAGATAGATGTGCACAAACATTGTGCAGACACATTACAGCCTAGTGAGCACAAATCGTAAGTACCATAAACAAACACAGACTGACGATTTGGTTGATCTGAGAACTTTATTCATTTTGCCGAGCTCCATTTAAGCTCACGTTAGCAGAAACATCAGCTGTATCATATGCAGGCTTAGCTAGAACGACCAAGTGCTGTCCAGTCGGTAGTTATCCACATATGGAATAAATTGCGTGCTTATCCCATCGTCAAACGTTGCAACTCACTCTGTATAGATTTCAGGTCATTGGCTCAACGACCCAAACTACTGACGACAGTTGTTACACTCATTGGGCGCGAAACAATCATAGGATTGTTACTTTTTGAAGTTGTTTGTATCGTAAGCTCCTTGTGATATATACTGACCTTAAAGTCGGTTCGTATTCACCCTTATGGTTTTCCTCACATGCGTTTATGTATTGAAATCCGGTAAAGTAAACGACGTATATCGATTTCTCACAAAAAAGATAAGCTTCACAGGTTGAAAAACAATCAAAATATTTAAAAAAATTCAGCAACTTCATAATTATTCCTCCTCCCCCCTAACTTGCCTATTGTAGGAGACTGAAAATGTTACAGTAATCCTTTTTGAGAGTAGGGAGATGACAGCTCAAAGGATGAAAACTCAATAATAAAGCCCGAGAGACCCGACAGAAATTCTCATTAGTCGAAAAGACCTTGTCGAGAGAGACTGCTGTGTTAATAACAAGACCTTTTAAAAAAAATGCTTATCAATTGAATCATAAAATATGAAACGTACAATATAATTGAAAAAGTCCAGAAAGCCACCAAAGTCTTTCAGCAATGCGTTCGGTGTGAACAGTAGACCATTGGCGAATATTTTCAATGCCATCTCTATCGTCATGGTCACAAAAAATATGTACTCGCAAATCTAAATGAAGTAAACGGAAAAAATGATCGAAAACAGATCAACAAACGTGATTTTCACAGAGTATTAACAAATATTACGTTTTAATTATTATGTCCAAATATTACGCCACAGATATGCGTTCATGGACTGAATGAACCAAAATTTGGACAGGTATCAAAGCTTTTCAAACCAAAATGAGCAGGATGATTTGGAGCGTTCACAGCGTTCCAATTATATCACGCGCAAAAGGTGACCAACTGACATCAAACACATCCATGAACCAGGAATGTCAAAAGCTGAGTTGTTGGGAGCCTGTGACTTCCCTTATTTCTAAGAGTTGGAAATTCCCAGAGTACATTGGTGAGTTCGTGGTGGCCGGGTGAAAACAACGTGCACTAACAATCACAACCGTCATGGACTTAATCTACGGCTATCGTGATTGTTTCTACATCCGGATTACGTACGACCCAGCATGTCACATTACGGGAAATAACACGTGGCGAAAAATGAGCGATCTCCCGCACGACATTATATCAGGTAACCCATTAGATGACAGTCCTCAGTACATCACTGTCAAGCAAATCGACATACAGTACGATATCTCCATCGATAACAATTAACTAAGGGAAATAGGCGACCTAAACCACGATCACCAAAAGCGAACGATTTACCTGTACTTTCGGAGAATTCATCAGTCTGTGATGTGGCGTTTCAACAGACATGGAAGCACAAGACAAAACGGTAATCAAGATGGCCACCCAATCCAGATAGGTCACGTGACCCAGCAGTTTACTGAAAAGAAAAATACAAGTGTGCATAAATCGGAGGAACATTGGGCAAACTGTGACCAACTTTGTTTGGAAGGTTCGAAGTGTCTAGATATGGCCAGAAATGCTCTCTACGCCCAGTAGGATCAAACTAATCAACATGGCGGCTTCCACAACCCTTCAAAATTCTGGCATTTACTGAAAGTTAAAACCAAAATTTAAAAACGACACCTCAACTCAACATGAGTCAACGTACTAATACGGTCGACACTCAGATCCTCATATATGAATTATTTGCTGCAACCACTGTCTACTACTCATGAAACACTTTCAATCGAAGATCGATCTGAGGGAATTGACGTTTCATCATATTTCACCATTCAGGCCTTAGTAGACATGTTACGCTGGGTAGTACATCAATTTGGTTGATTTTACCTCCGCAACAGAACAACAGTGTCTAATGGATTTTAGACCTAATGAAAGCACCTTCCAACCACTCTCCGTAACTATGGAGGTAAACAAACACCTTATGGCACAAAATTACTTAAGCTGGCTGTGATCACTGTTGAAGCTTTTCATTAAGGCTCCTGAGCTTCAAGGTCCCGTTTGCCCATATTGTCTGTCAAGCTTGCAAGAAACCTCCAACAATGTGGACCTTTGGATCATAAAAAGCATAACAGATTTCCCACTGTTTGTTTGCCAGATGTTGAGTGTTCTGCTCCAATGATTAGTCTGCCCAAAATATTCAGTTTTGTGGTTCACTGCGCCATGGACAACGTTACACTGCCCAAACAAGTCTCGCTTTTTACGGGTAACATATAGCAAGGAAGTAAAGCTAGAGGGCTTGCACCGTAGACCTTTGTTAGACAAGCGTCTTCAACGTAGGTATACTAGGCCGATAAGTTGTACAACTTGTGTAACGTAGTTCTGCGTCGTTATTGACAGTCGTCTGTCCCTTCTGATGGACATTAGACTGAGGACAACTATTTCCTGCACTGCGTTCATAATCTCCCAGTTTCTGATAACGTCCGATTCCTTCCTTTGGATTTGATCTACCCATCTTGAACTGCATGACAATGCCCAATTTTGGTCAACTACGCGTTTGCCTTTCGATAACTTGTCAAGCCAGCTAGTCGTCTTCTGAGCTGTTCAACGTTTAATTATCGACTACAACAGGCACCAACAAGGATGGATCGGCAAGCGAACGACAAAGTTTCGGTTTGGAAAGGCGTTCAGTCTAGATGTTTGCATGATAAGCCTAAGAAGTAAACAACTGTAATATAGAAGCGGGAGAAAAATATGTAAGCAGAAGCAAACCGCAAGAAAAAGTTCGGCCCAAGTTGAGAAAAGTTAAATGTCCTTTGATCGTATGTTCATTTTTGAATAGTTTGGTTTCACACATTAAGGTGGTGATGATTTGGGAAGCGGTGAACGCTTACAACAAAACTATTGCCTTATTTGTTCTCAAAACGATCGTGCAATCCAAAAGTTACTCACCAGGATATATCCAATGGAATATCAAAAGTGATGTGGTCAACATGTTCGCTTCAAATGTATATGGAGTGAAGCATAACCCTCGGCAAAATATAGATAACGTTCGGCTTACGAAAAACATCGCCAATCTCCAGTCAATAGTTACGTATTATAAAATGGGAGTATATGGAACGGGAGGCATTCACAATGGCCATGAGCTTGACCAGAAACTACTACAACTCGGTCTGCCGCCTACTGCGGAAGTGACGTAGAACAACTCAGAAGGAAAATTCACTAAGAATCAAAACAGATAAAACAAGGTTGAGTAGAAGAAATAACAACGGTATGGATGCGAGTACGTCATCGGCTGCGGCACACTACCATCTTCAGTAACAATTCCCGTCAGCAATTTGAGGGATCACGTCGAACTCAGAAAAGCATGTGACTCTTATCCAGTTTATTCAATGGGGTAATCAAGGTCATTTTATTTGGTGGCCACGTCGTCGCCTAGTTCCCACTACGTGGTTTAACCCAACTGTTGTTGGTCTCAGTATTTAATGCTTGGTATGGCAATCGTTCAGCTGACATGCGGAGTACGTGACCCAACGATCACAGGCTGTGCAGCGTGATTAGTTGACCAAATGATCAAACATTGCGAAAGTTTCGAGGCACACACCGTCGAACGGCCGCATTGCTCACGCGAGCATGCCACCTGGTATGGATTAATTAGCAAAGACACGGATAGCTAAATACAAGTCTGTTGATAATTTAGTCAGGGGCAGGTCAAGTTTCTTCGTCATAGAACAGAACAAAATGCACACATCCACTAAACACTCTTCTTTCCAACTATAAACGGACCTCTTGTCGAATCCACTAATGACGCAGGTTGGTAAAGACCACTCGTGCCTTTGCTATCCTAGCCGATACCTTCTCGTCATAAGTAATACAACTTGACGAGATAGTACTACCCAAGTGTGTGAAAGTGTCCACAATCTCAAACAGATTGTCGGCAATAAAGAACGTAGCAGTGGTACTGTCGAATTCTCGAAGCAGTACTTTGCACTCTGAGGGTGTGGAGAGCATTCCACACAAACCAGTCAAATATTACACTTATAAGGTTGAAATATTATAGCGTCACCGCTTTTACCGGTCACTAGGTTATGATGGACGTAATCAACCACATCGGGAGTTTCATGTGTTAGTTTATCAGGATAACGATAGATCCAGATCTGTCTTCAGTGATCAACGGTTCATTGCCCTTCGAAGTAAACCAGTAGAATAGTCTATCCCAGGGCATAAGTTGCCACTCAACTTGAGTGATGTTTAGCTTGCAGCAATTTATCATCTGTAACTAAATGAGTTAGTTAATCAACTATCCTAATACTTTATGACGGTTAAATGAGAATTAGCAATCATTACAGTTCGGAACAAGAATAATAGTCACCAAATAAAATATTTTGTATTGGTAGTACTACCGCTGTTTATTAAAGTGGTCTTGAAATCAAGTTGAGCCTTCAAGAAAGACGAACGTTGATCAGAAACCAACGACATAGAGTTGCAGATCTAGTTGACAATGCCTTATCACAATAAAGTGAGATATGGCTGAAGGAAAGCATAATGTGGGTTGAAGACGCATACGTCTTTCTCTATTTTCGAGCGATTTGATTTACCCATGGAGAAGTGGTAATCGACGTTGTTCACGGTAAGACTGAAACAGACGGATGCAGGGCCGCTGCTTCATGTCAACTCTGAGTAGATAGAAGTACCAGATGAAGACCGTAGAAAAAGAGGGACGATTCTGTTGGTAGGATACGTATTGCACTATATCGTGTATAGTGAAACCAAACATAGATAGATATGACACAAGGGGGAAAAAGGTATACACGTAATAGGTAGAGAGCTTAATTTGTATTGACAGGAAGATTGAGGACAACCCGACTCAAAGTATTGTTTGGAATCACTGCGTTCTGGTGTTGTGAATTATCACAGTGTACGTACGGCTACTTTAGACTTGTGCACTTACTTGACGTCCGCATGCCAACAGTTTAATTCCGACGCATTTGACTCTATAGAACTGGTGGAATAGTGTCATAGGAGCCTGAAGTTGTAATGAGTTACAAATGTTCATTTGAAAAACGTCAAAAATTAGAACATATTGATTAATGTGTTTATGAATGAAGATTTTAGATCATCCGACAATTGAACCCGATGTAAGAGAACTGAATTTAACAGTATAGTTCACAAGAAAGTGGAAACTCACTGGAACGAACTCTCATTATCATTAGTATCCAGGGGGTCAGTACTCTTGTGACGAGCTTCGACTACCAATAAACAAAAGCGACGGAATCGATTCTCACGACCCAAAGCAAATAAAGGTCGATCAAAAAATGGGTGATTCTCACGCAATTCAACTTCTTGCTGGGTTCTGAATGGAGTGACAAAATGGAAACACGATTACACTTGGTAGTCTCATAAAAAGCCAACAACCATAATATTAGACTTTAGACAACTTATAAACAGGTTTTACAAGTGACAAACTACTTCATGGCTGAAAACACGATAAGAAGAAAGCACCGTCAACTCAGGGATTGATGGCCCTCATTGGTGCCTAAGATTGTAAGTTGTGATTTAAAAAACGGTGAGTCCTTTAATAGCAGTCAGAGAATAGGGCAAGTATGTTTTACTAGACAGAGAGGTAGCCAAAATTAGAAGTATCATAACAGGTTCAACTGTACTTATGACAGTTAATTTAGGAAGATTGAAAGTAGTGTTGCGTATGTTGAAATAATCGAGTATACCTAGTGACGATCAACTGCTCAGGATTTCAGGTGCAGCTTTGGAAACGGGTCAAAGTTTATGTATGATCGAACACAAATCGTAAATATTATTTGCCTGTTCATTGTCAAGTCAAATTAACAAGTCCTGTTTGGCCTTTGAGATGAAGTGCAAAAAACTGTGATCAACACAACGTTCCTACCTGTACATTCAACCATACTTCTTTATCAGACAATACCTGAGCTTACGATTATTCTTGGTAACTTGGACTTTATAATGTCAACTTCTGGCATAAGACTAACTCTACAATAGGTAGTATATGTGTTAAATATTTTTCTATCAGGGGTCAAGATACTTCCCCCGGTTAAGGAGGCAATAAACAAAGAAAAATTAAACTCTGTGTAATATGCGAACCTCACATACGGTAAGGAAACCTGGAGTATTTGTGAACTCCAATAAAAGCGACCATTTTAATAATGTTCTCATTTTCTACTATCAGTCAAAATTACTCCAATTGAGGCTAAATTATTGCATGCGTTCAAACAAAATTGGGTTTTAACAAATGAAAACCGAAATAAGTTTAGTATACACACTCGAATGTAGAAGATATACGTGCATGTGAGTTCAGCTTAACTTGGACAACACAGAGAATTGGTTAAAACTGAGAACGTTCACCTTTTTATCTCTGCCATTTGTGCCTTTTGCTGTAACAGTTTGATATCTACCCTACTCGAATTGTCACCGGATGTAGCTCGAGTCTCCGTCTCTTGTGGAGCGGATCTCACTTGGTTGGCACGAAGTTCACCGTTAGCACGATACGGTTTGGTACCGGCTCCAACGGAATTTCCGGTCCGTTGGCGGACACTTCTGTGAAAACGAGAAGGAGTATACCAACTTCTAATGACACGATTGCATACAAATACTTAATTATCAGAAAGAAACACATCAACGATGCTTGAATAATCAAAACAAATACGTTACTTGTGGTTAAAGAAGAAAGGCGAACGATGATTTTCCTTAAAAGGTTGTGAAAACATGTACACTTTATTAGCCAAGTACCTTAAGTAAAACAGCATTCATCCTCCAGAACGTGTCTATTGATCCAGACTAATAAATTAACTGAAGTATGAATGAGACATACTGTAAACTGACTCGTAAACTGACAAAAATGTAGTAGTGTCAAAGAACAAATCCTCAATAATGGGCTCAACACGTGTTTATCCACGAAAGTCAAATCTGAGAACACAAGCAGAACTTGTTTACAGAAAACTACACGAAAGAAGGGTCCACTGTAAAGCGGATAGTTGAGCGATGGTAACAAAAACAATTTGCTGTCAACTGCTACCTTGATCCAGAAAGGACACTCTTTGGAAACATAAATAATTTGGTGGTGCCACCGTGGCAAAGTATTACACGATGCTACAGTACGTAACGCAAAAGTCAACATACGAATGACCATTACAGTGCATTCCGGACAAACCCAAAGCTACCTGCTGTCCATAGACCAAACGCATACTATAACCGTAAGACAGAGAACATGCATACATGAGTCTGAGCAAATCGTTTGTCGTACTATGAGGACGCAAGGGACTGTCTGTAAGACGCTACTAACAACCATGATTCAGACACCAGATCTCAAGTCTGCAAACGAGATTTAACTATACTGCGAATTAGTGATGGTATCAAGATATTCATATCAATAAACCTATACGCTACATTCTCTCGACAAACAACCTCACATTTAGTAGAGAAAAGAACCTTGTGTGTTCAGAAATAAGCGCACCCAATTGCAAGATGCAGCCAGCTTTGAGCTGAATGTAATTGGTACGACTGCAAAACGAAACAATACCTCAAAAGGCCAAAACCTTTACTTCAGATATATCTTATGCACCATATAACTATTCACCTGACGGTATATATGAACATTTAGTTAACAGTAGTTCGTGAGTGAAAATGCATTTAGCATGAACGGTTTCTGGTCAGTCAGGAACCAACAGCATTTGTGCTAATGATAGCCAGTGTTTGGCCAAATATGCATTGTTGGTCTATGAGAGAGTGAACTTATATTCATTCCAAAT
Source organism: Paragonimus skrjabini miyazakii (assembly GCA_014338405.1). Lineage (NCBI taxonomy): Eukaryota > Metazoa > Platyhelminthes > Trematoda > Plagiorchiida > Troglotrematidae > Paragonimus > Paragonimus skrjabini miyazakii. The sequence goes on from JTDE01000084.1 coordinate 312,311, forward strand.
AACGCCACCCTGACATCATCAAACAAACTACTCGTCAAATCAGCCAGCAGTCAGGGTTAACTAAGAACAAACACTAACCCATTGAGAAGTAAAACAAATTACCTTCGATCCAATCGGATTTGATGTTGAGTAGACAGAAGTGATCGCGTTCCAGTAGTGGGAGTTTGTTCGGTACTCAGCATTCGCGTTTTATTTGATTCACTAAAACAATAATACATACGTTACATGGAGCAAGAAGAAAAAGTCAATTTATCGAGTGGTGCTGTGAATAAGCCCGGTATAGGGACAGAAAGAAACGCACATCAAACGGGCCTACTTTCTGTTAATTCGATCGAACACTGCGGCGTCGTCTATCATGAATAGGACAAATCCAAATGTGCACAAAAGCTAAACAAATTATAACGCAACATGGGGCTGACTCGCAAAATGGCAAATAACGGTCCTGGTTAATGGACTTTCCACATTTTAAATTATTAGAAGACTGTTTTCCATAGCACTCTCAAAGTTCCACATTCAATGGTAACAAATCATATCGTACATCGAAAATCTGAAGAGGTTTTCAATCGGTGACTCCTTCCCATTTATTCCCTACTTCGTATGCGAGACAAATATCCCGGCTCTGGTGTCTGTCTACAAATCGACTGATTAGATTGTTAGACTTCATTTTCGTTGTTTCTGTGCTGTCGCTACTGTAAAATATGTCTCAACAAGCTCTGGTATTTGCATTTAAATATCTTGACAATGTTATTTTGTTTCACAACCTGAACACTGACGATGATTGTCGTTTTCTTAGTTATCGTGAAAAATATCATAACAAGCTCTGATCCTAATGGACACAAACAAGCTGAGAGACATTGTTGTACAGTCCAATTTAGGCAAAAATGACGAGAGCAAAATTATTACTAACGTCGAATGAATTTTGTCTCGGTAACCCTTGTGACGTAAGTAAAATTTCATTTGAACAGACAATTAGATTCGTAAGAATTTAAAATAGTCGCCTTGTTAATGATCGCTATCCAAATGAGTTGTTAAGACACAGGTTTCCCCAGTAATAAACAACAGCAGTAACAAAATGTTTCATCCATTCTATCTGAGTGGATGTTCAAGTAAAGGACGAAATTATTAGACGATACATCTAATGGCAAAAACCAGTTGAATATTCAAGGTAGAGGAGGAAACAACAGAAGTTAAACGTTACGAGATTAGCTGCTGGCTAAACGTAATTTTGAATAACATCGTTTTATGTTTTTCTTATAGGAGACACGTGATACAGAGAAGCACCGATATACTATGTGATCAGAAGTGTAAGCAAACAATTATCCGGTGTTGTCGAAGGCTAAATTCTAGGTGTACATTTCATGAAGATTATGGGATGGAGCTGAAAGAAACCAACACACCATAGATGAGCGGAAGCACCGTAGCACATCGATAAAATCGATTAAATTTCACTGGAAATGAATAGATGATTAATTGAACGAGTTGGAACAGTGAAGCATTTTGCCCAGGGTTTGGCGAATGCAACGCTTGCGCACCTCGATGAGCTATTGGGGTACACCGGTTGGTGTGGTGATCACATCAACAATCGCTTGTGCAAAGCAAACCAACAGATCTGATGAACCACAACTCTCTGGTGCATAAGACTGCAAGAGGGCTGGCATCTTTTTTCGGCTTTTGAACTGAAAGCTGGTTGAGTACCCTAATCCTTCTCCTAAATCCCAGCACCCTGTGAATACCTTAGCCAATATACAGCCATAAACAGTGACAGCAGTTGATGAGCAAATGCAACCGAAGAACAGTGAAACCAAACAGTTAGTACACAAACCACACCAGGTAGTTTCAAACAAAAGCTGGTAAGGATTTACAGCGATGGATAAAGAGAAATGAACCGTGAACACTAGATCCAACGTCAACAACATGTTGTAGCTAGGTTATCAGTAACGATCTGCCGAATTACTGCACTACTACGGTTATACCCAGTGTAATCTGAGGGTTTCAAGCGGAATTTCCCCTTAGATTGACCGGGCGGAGGTAGGTCATGGTTCAACCAGATAAAAAGTATTTACGCAAACTTTTAAAGGGAAACACTTCAAATATACACTCTAAGATACATTCCAGCATGTGGCTGTCACAGTGAGCGGACGTACATTTCAACGCCCTGATTTCATAGTTAGTTACACCGGGCTACTTCCTCCAAGCGTGTCTAAACTGGACCAATTCGACTATATCTACAGAGCGCTTTCTAGCAGCAACTGTATGTTATGAATGTGGTGTACCGTTCGGATGTCATAAATTAGGAGTATATCCCCGTTGCACTGCCCGCTTTGTACCCTGCAAAGAGGCAATTCAAACCCTTTTCAACGGTGTCGCCATTTTTGTGGTCGATTACAAGGACGACTAAAGACCGCTTGAACACGGCGACAATCACAGCATACAGGAGCCAGCGATCGAATCCCCGCACATGTTGCGCGAATGTCACTCTGCACGGGCACGTTTAATCTATTCACCAATCGATTAACATCCCATTGGTCAACCATATCACGGCCATTCGAGTGAAACTCACCCCCATTGTGCATACAACCTTGAAGACGGGTCAGCTACCACATCAGTCACTGGTTCAGGACCTGTAGTCACACCTACGTTAAACGGACTCCCTGATTGGTTGACATATTTGTCACTGGACTACTTTGCTTAGCCCGCATAATACCTTCCCAATTCCGATCGCAAGGGCGTCAACAGTGTAGTTCCTATTCTGATAGTTGGTCGTTTCTCTACGGCATGTGACGGCCAAATTTCGAATGGAATTCTAGGCCTAGTGCCTACGCTTCGGACTCGCTACTGGCAGCGGGCGTGTGAAATAGCTGTTGCTGGCGTCCGTGTTACGGATTGACGGAACTCTGAGTATTTTTGTGTGCATGTTTAACTGTTAACAGCTTGTGTTTACCCGTGGCAGACTGACTCTTACAGTATAGCGATCGCCTAGTCACTCACGTCCTTAAAGTGGACGGTCTGCGACAAGGGGATCCGCGAGAACGGCAGGACTCTAAGCTGGCTTCTGTGTAAAACTCAAGCTCACATAACAAAAATGCACTGCATACTGCTTTACTGAAGTTCAGGAAAGAACTCCCAATCAGAAAAAGTTACAACGTCTATCGAATCGAGTGAGCGCCTACTGCTTCTACAGCAGACTGACTACATCTATGTTGAGAACAAAAGGCACATCCCCCAGCTGCTGTAATTTCATACAGTAACAACTGACTCCAAAACTTCTTTTGTCAGCTCAAACAATACCTCATCCACTGCCGATCATAACCAATTAGACAGACGTTCGCAACCAGACTACTCAAACTATAAGACAATCACTCAACTACAGTTGACCTACCTTGGTACAGTGAAAGAAAATAGGCAAGGATAAACCCAGTGCATTCACCTTGACGAACACCGTGAAGCAAACATTAAAGATATGGGCGCCAGCACACACAGGATGGTACCACTAAAACCACACATAGTTGTGCGTCTGTCAATAAGCGTGTTCAGTCTGCTTAACAGTAGTTCTACAATAGTAGTCTATTAGGAATACCACGACAGAACAGACTGCAAAGTTGTCTAAACAGTTGGATTATCTTAATACCGCCCCAGTATAACTTCAGAGATTACAAAAAGACTCTAACCTTAGGTATGCCCTCCTGCCACCTCTGCTACGTGCTACTCTTCCACCTTGACGTGTTTTCCACCATGTTCGCCCACACAATCCGCCGGCACCTGGAAACGACCACAGGCCTGTCGTTTCTGGCACTTATTGAAAGTGTTCAGAGATAGTCCATTGTCAGGCTCAGGAAAGTCCTCTACCTGGAATGGCTGGTAGAATTAGGTCAATTCCCAAAGAATTACACGCACCTCAGAGGAGATCTGATTCATACCTATAAAATAATCCATATCCCGGATCATCTACTAGCAGATCTTCCCACACATATAAGGATGAACGTCTAGGAAGTCACTAGCTGAAATCGGTTTGAAGAACAGGCAAGTTAGTCTGCAGACGAAACTGCTTCATGGTTGGAGTTTGTTCACACTGGGACAAACTGCCGAACTCTGCAGTCAATGCTGATTTGATTGAGAGACCAAACCCTTACTTGCTCGACACATACTTGGAAGAAAACCTACATTGTAAATGTCCAAATAATCATTCTAGCCCAATCCCAACAGGTGACTAAGTGCACATTTCTGACGGAATGTTATTTCACTGTGTTTCACTAATCGTTGTTGATATGAAAACACGGTAGCTGCTTCATTAAATTTTCAGTTCACTTACTGTTATTCAGTTTTTCTTCACAGTTATAAGCCATCCAATATAATTCCTACCCGACTAACAAAGAGAAAGGAAACACAAACAAAGATTTCTATCCCTCCGAGAACAAATTATGAACGTATAAGTGAATATAAGAAAACAATGCTAACCTATCCCAGTAGCCTATAAGTTGTCAACCGTCAAAATTAGATTGCTTCTATGGTATAGTGTGCTAGGAGGAACGTTTACATTAGTTCTGGTCAGTTGTTTTATAAGCTATTAGCAACTGTCGTTCGATAGCATTCCTCAAAGCTAACAGCATGTGTGACCTGCCTATTGGTTCACAATATCATCAAAATGTCTTGATGATCTTACACAAATTTTCAAGTTTTGTTTTCTTCAAATTATTACAAGCCTACCGACTAGCCTCTTTCAGCTGGTCTTCTCACGGGAGCAATATGCACGCCTAACTAACAGTCCCCACAGAGTATCAATAGAAACCACGGGGCACTGAATAAGTGTTCATCATTCGACGTTATTTGTCTCTTGGGTTTACGTACCGAAAACTTCGACTTCTTCTCGAAATCGACAAGTAGTATTTAGTGGTGGATACACATTCACTTCATTCATGTTTTCATGCGTAAGCCTTTGTGTGTTGCTGCAAAATGTGCGGTTAATCAATAATTTTAAACATGGCGTTCGTGAACGGCATCTATACTGTGAAAATATCTGTATCTCACGTTTGAGGATAACCTGTTTCTGACGGCTTACTATGTCAATCTAGTGATGCTACTAAGGAAGCCGGTTTTCACGTTTTACCGAATTGTGTGATACTGTAGCATAGAGGCTAGCACAGTGAACTCAGTAAACAGTTTTTAATAGACCCTAGTTCAGGGGATGAAAAAACGATGCAACTTCCGAATTTACTGTCAACAATAAAAACGTAACACTATAGGAATCAGTATCACTGTTTGACAACCTATAGACTCGTTGATTTATGGGGTTGAATTAGGAAGAAAAGAAAAAAAGGTTAACAAGTTTCTGTCTTTGTGTTCATTGGAGAATAAAATTTATTGGATGAACGAAAAGCAGTTTCTGGGACAGGAAACTAAATCAGGAGAGAAACATTGGCGTGTAGCACGCCAACACGCGGAACCAGCACACAGATACAACCGACAAACATGTGAACACACATCAGCAAAAGCAAGTATACATACATACAAACGGAAAGTAGCCAAAAACAAGCGGATACAAACGGACATTAGGTTTGTTATCAGCATCATTTGTGAGCATTCAGTTACAACACTGATCCTTCAAACACACTTGAGATCTGATCCTAAATGCTTTATAAAGATTTTAAACAAGTTTCAAGCAATGTAACTCGTACGGTTACCGTGTTCAACGGGGCCTGAGAAACGCAAAATGTGTCTCACACTTTGAAGTGCATTCCTATGAAAATTTAATCAATCCAATTTATCAAGATTGCGTGAACCAAACTGTACGAGTGAGAATAATAATCATGTTGGATCATTCAGATTATCCAGTGAAAATAAGCAATCGACTTCGCTTGCAGCTATTTCTTCATATGAAGACACCGTTCAGTAATTTGATATTAGCACTACTCTTGTTGATCGACTTCAGAATCCTCTATAACGGTCAAAATATTGAACAAAAAGACTGACTCAGCCGAACAAGTCGGTAGACAGCGAACATTGACGAACAAAACTGTAGTTATAAATAGTCTCCACCGTATAGTTATTGCATTGGAATGGAAAGAAACAAGCGCAATACCATTTATCGTTCGGCATTTATCGATATTTTCAAAACAAAACAAAAAAAGCTTACTTTAATAAATAAATGATTGCCCTAACTTTCTCTTGACCATGCAGTCCATGTACTTTTCGCTTGATGGCTCGTATCGTTTCCAGCTGAGCACTATTTCCGGCCGGCTCGAAAAATCCTTTTATACGGCTGGCCATACCCCGATGTGACGCTTTCCGACCCATAACGGTTTGGGCTGGCAATGCTTTAGTAGGAGATCTGGCTATATTAGCAAGCATTTCTTCGATCGTTTCGTCCTCAACCTCTTCCAAAGCCGATACGGCGGCGAACTGCCTCATAAAGCTGTCACGGATTCTCGGCATTAGGAAGTCTGAAACCAGTCTTGTAAGTTGAAACATCTGTGGTCGATTTCTGCAACAAACCAGGAACGTTAAAACGCACCGCACTGAAAGTGTATCTCATTACAAACGGGTTAATAAACGCTTGACCTATTACCGTGAATCTGTCAGTCAACCGTATTTCTCAAGTACAAGTTCCCATCTGCCAGTTACTCGGATATTCTACCTCTACACAATAGTTAATACCGTTCAGGTGTTTATTGCACGACCACCAAACCACTGCCTTTCAGCCAGCTGGGTACACACCGGATACGACACAATCTCACACACAACCGTGGTGCCAGGGTAGATGACGAAGGAAGGTGCGTATGTCAGACTGCTAGGAGCTCGATGCACTTTTGCACAGATTTGGATGTAGGTTGCAAGTAAATGACCGGTCAAATTTGAGGTAGAAAATGAATTTAGTAACTTCATCAGAAGTGGACACGAGGTTCTACCTGAGGGGGCAAGATTCGCCACAAATATTCGATGAGGCAAGTACATAAAAAGGGAAAACAGACGGTTACTGTGGGGTCGGTAAAACAAGGTCAATTAATGATCGGACGACCTATCATGTGTGTCAGCTGCAATCAATTATGCTGACGTTAACTTATAAACGAACTTGCTAAACTTCTATAAAACAAAAAACATGAACACTGAACAAGTTTCCAAGTGTTCCGCTTGGTATCAAGACGTAGCTAGGAGCACAGGTTCTGGAGTAATTCGAGAAGCGTCATTCCATCATTTCAACATTCCTTCAGTTATCTATTTATTCTGTCCGAATAAGGTTACCAGAATGCGAGCACATGTAATCTACACAAGACTTCATATCACAGGTTCAACGACGAAAATGAACAAGAAAACGACTGTCCCTATCAGGTGACCGATAATGCAATATTGCAAGTAACAGTTTGGTTTACTCAAATTCAGAAATTCAAAAATGCAAACATCCATAAAGAAATTGGCTGTGTGAAACTTACGGGAATTTTTCAAACACCCGAAGACGCATAGGAAGCTTCTGTTGGGTTTCTGCACTCATCTCCCGTAATTTCAACTACAGGAAAACGGAAAATATTCATAGATATCCGTTTGAATACCGTTCATTCCAGTTTACAACTACCTCTATTTTTCAAGATTTGTAGCATTGTAATCCTATTTTTCAAATTATACAGCTACAAACTAAAATCCCTCCTAGATGATGGTAGTCTTAGTAATCCCAGAGACTTTTTCATATGTCTCAGCTTTATAGATTATCAAACTTTCACATGGACAACGTTTCACTATGATCAATTTTGTCGATGTCTAACACACACAAAAACACGTTAGCAAAGTGACTGGTTAGCATAGTGGGACCAGTGGGACAGCTAACGGATGAGCGTTCGCCAGAAAGTTGTGGATAAATCGGTGGCGTACCAATGAAGAGTCCTTTAGGACCTATTCTGGCTGACATTTTATGACTAATCTTGAAAACCGAGCGCGAGAAACTACCACCAAGGCAGATTTATATTCTCTGATACACGGATGACATATCATTTGTGAATGGCAGTGATGAACATATTGAATACGTTTTGCTAGAAGTACACGGACTGCATGCCAACGTCACACTGAATTCTACATACAAATGTGATTATTCTCTTCCGCTCTTACGTATCCGCACTACTTGAAAGATTGACAGTTCGCAGGAACGCTCAGTTTATTAACAGTACGCCTGAAATGGCTAGTATCTTCACTTTCGACTCCGTGGCAAGGCAGTATGAAAAAGGCTATGCTCAACGGAACCAGAAAGGTTACAATCAGGACACGATCCAGAGTAAACTGCAATTAATCAGTCAGGTTCTCTTAGACAACGTACATCCACAATTATTGATCTCCAGGTTCCTCAAAAAAAACTCCCCGAGCAAACAGACATGTGTAGAGATTTCCTTATTTTTGTTTACAAATGATGCTTCATTTCTGTACAACAACCTTTTGTATCACCTTTGCATGTCGTTCGAATTGATAAAAAGTGACCTTGTAATACAATACAAATTTTGTGCACATCGATCTGCTGTTCTCTCCGTTGTGCAGTCGTCTGGCGTTACTGCACGGATCTATCATCCAAGTTTTTAGCTCCGATGTACTAAGAACATCGTCGCATCCCGGAACGCGCTTTAGCAGTCCACAGCAACTCCGTAATATTCCCTACTTCAGGATACTGGTAATTT
>JTDE01000084.1:321493-331812 GCA_014338405.1 Paragonimus skrjabini miyazakii
CCTTGTTTTCCGTTTTCTAATCTCCTATTCTATAGTACGCAACTGATAATGTACAGTGAAAATCGTTATATCACAAATCGTGCACATTAACGCTTTTGACTGCTCTATTAAAATGTTTAGAGAAAATGCTGCTCTATATAGTCGATTTTCCTAACGTCTTTTGAATCAGGGATGTTGCCACACAGAATTAGCGATGTACCGGCGGGTAACAACATTGCTCGTAATAATCACTGTACCGTCTATAAAACAATGTGTGATGGAGAGTGAACAGCTGGTCAGGTGTGATACGCATCTGCATCAGTTTTCCACGGTTAATTTTCTCGAATACAAACTAGAACGCAAGCCAGTCATATCGAGAGTCGGTGTAACTGTGACGCGGTCAACCCTTCGGTAAGACGGACAGAACGTTGTCGCCGTGGTCGATAACGATGACAACAACCGTAACGAACGCGATAAACGAGTCAATCGAACAAGAGGCAATCGATAGCTTGGCAGTAACTGTGATCTGATTGGAAGCAATGGGAGTAAACAGAATCGGGTGAAGGCCGTGTGGGAAAAGAGTTGCCTTAAGGCCAGATTTTAGGGACTTTCGTTACATAAGAGAGTAACTCGTAAAACCGAGAAAGTATGTAAGTTATTGGGATAAAATACATTCAAGCCGGTCTACGAAGGTCTTTCCGTGCATTTAGATGTGGGAGTTCAACATGAGAAAGCGAATTGCGATCAAGGACCGAAATTTTTGTAATAAAACCTTAACAATGAAGTTGGGTGATTTTTAGTAAGTAAGTTTCGTAAATGGGTTGACCTGATTTACTTAGGGGATAGAACGTGGGGAAATCGGAAATACTTGGGTGAGAAAATGGAACATTGCAGAAGCATCGTAATTGATAGGAATGTCAATACTTAGGTAGGCAGGCGAACGAGTTGTTGATTGGTTCGATTATAATGAGTACTCGTAAGCAAATTGATAAACGATTGTTGGTGAGGATCTGTTTGCTTTGGCTAGAATCGTTTCGAACGAAGTGATAATCGTAACAATCACCCAGTAACTGAAAGTCACAAGAAATTAAATAAAAAAACGTAACATTACTCAAACGTTTTACCTGTTTCAGCTTTTTGATATCTTCGTCCAATTCCAAGTTATCCAAAATGACTGCTACAAATAGACTAAGGACAATCTGGGATGTGAGGGAAGAATGGGTTGGGCACAATATTAGCGTGAAATTGTCAAATACAAATTAAACGGGAAACTTCACATAGTTCAAACTTTAAGACAAACGACGTGGATTGTGAGCATGCCATCGAATAAACTCTGGGGAAAATCAAACTTGCGGTATAATTACTAAACTTCTGTTTGTGATGACTGGAAGAACTAGTGGGTGTCATTTTGAAAAGTGTTTCCTGCCCATCAAGAACGTCTGGCCCAGGACTATCCAGGACAAAAACTGTATGACTTACAAAAAAGACGTCGCTAAAACCACTTACTTACCGAGTTGAATTCATCCAAGTCTCGTCCATAGACAGTACTGATGATGTTCAACTTGAAAGTACAAATACGGTTCCGTACAAAGCGTACATTTTGTTTCCGACTGAAGTCATATGGTTCCCGCCCACCAGAAGCTGCCATTACACCCATACTAGGAGCACTGAGTAAGGCTCGATAAGGATATTTCTGTACTACCGGTTTTAGTATTTTCATTTAGGTTCAATCTCTTGAAAACGAGATCAGATGCTTGAGGTGAATATATATACGAGTGATTGCGTACCTACAATTGATAACGGTGTGAGCATTCAAAGTTCACACTACCTAACGGAAGTGCCACAATTTGGGGGCCCACATACATTGTGTGAGAACTCACGATTTCGCAGAACAACGTTTGTTCGGACTAACTTAGATAAGTACAATATTCCTCCCAGCCCATTCCGTGACTCTACCTACTCCATTGTCCACGGCCTAGCCTATTAGTCCTCCGCTATGAAGGTATCACGTCCGCCACCCACCCTCCACTTCTAGTGACCGTGTACGTTCGTACGCACGTTGTTCTGGCCGTATGACACGTTTGTTTCATTGGTTCTTCACATTAAAATGTATTCTGTTAGCTACTTTATTCAAGATCGGGGTTCAGTCACTGTGTTCTCCTTCGTTTGGATGTTCTCCGTGTAGTGATGACACTCGCTTATGGTCCCCGTTGGTGATCGTCTTCGTTTTGCTGGTGTCACTTACTTAGGACTCTGAACGAATCAGGATTTGCATTCGCGCATTCACTAATCGTTAGACCAAGCGTAACGTCTATTCCTGATGGACCATACAAGGGTGAACAACGATTCAAGCAGTTAATACTGTCCACCTGCTTGCAAATGGTTGAGCCAAGTGAACACAACTGCTGAATGAATACCCACATGCCTCAATGTTCGGTTTCAACTGCGCTGTCGTTCATCCGGAATTAATTCAACTGTGATTCCAGCCTGCAAACTTGCTTCCAAATCAAGTTCTTTGCAAAACAACTCCCATATACATCGTTGTGCGAACTTCGGTAAACCAGTGACTCAACAGTTACACCAAAAGAAGTCCTCTGCCATCCAGTCAACTAAACCACAACTAGATTGAAGTCGTCCCATCAGAAACAACAGTACACGAATCGTTCGCACTGCTCCTTAACCATGCAGAAAGAGGCAGGTCATATCAACAGGGTGGAAGAAATAGGATAGAGAGCACCTAGCTACCAAAAAGTAACTACTTTTAAACTCAAGTATACAACATCAAGATGCTCACACCTTACAAAAAAACAACTGAGCTATGGGGGAAAGTAAGCCGTTATCAGCAAGGCAGCTCCCACAAGGTTTCCACTGACCAGCGTCATCGATTGAAATTACCTCACAGACAACTCAGATAAACAACTGCAAGATTTAAACTACTGAGTCCGACTAGCATCCATCTCATCTAGAGTCTTCAGCCATTAACTCCATGAGCCGCGAGGGCCTGAGCCTGAAAGAGGAACCAACCTTACGGTGGCTAACCTCCATCTCCCTATGCTAGGTTACTATCTGTCTATCCTCATCTTACGTCAGTCGACCTCAGAATCAGTGACGAGTGCTCGGTATGGCAGATGGGTAGCTGGTACCCTTACTACATGGCTTAACCACCCATGTCTGCGCAAACTTAAAGAACGAACAAAGCAACCGCTTGATAACCATTACCAATTGCATGCGTTATAATCTCTTCATTGTTAAACCGATGGGAACACTTACTTCATATACAACTCGGACCATAAACGGTAAAATTCACGACAAAGACCCCGATCGAATGCCACTTTACCTGAATACACCAGCTACCGACGGTGTAAGTCACGAGGACCTACGCCCAGGAGGTCAAAATCTAGTTCGAACACGCAGCTTATGGATTGGCCCGAACTGCTGTGCGAGTGACCGGTACAATCTATGCTAACTGGGGATAACCATATGTGGCATCACTATTGGTGAACTCAGACGTTCAATACAACAAAAAACTGTACATAATATAGACCAAGCCAGACTACGCTAATGTGCAGCAAAGTAAACAATGAAAATCGGCTATCCGTTTTCGTATTCAGTGCGTTCGCCAGCGATTACCCACTTACCAGAGTGACGACAAGATGATAGAACACAAAGTAGATGGCGACACCAGTGATCACACCTTGGTTATGAACTACATCCATCGTATCGTGCATAACAGCGACCCAGCCTTTTTGTGTGAGGATTTGGAACATTGACATGAAAGCCTGATTACAGGGAGGAATGAAAACAGACAGATGAAGCGGGATAAACAGGTGGTTGTGATGGATTGATCAATCAGTATTTGGCTATGTAAATTAAAAACTGAAAAAAGGTAGGCTTAAAAAGGCATTATCTGGCTAGGATGTTGCCTTTTCATCCAAGGAACTAACTCGATACACAACCGCGAGATTGCAGGTGACCACTTTTCTTAAGAAGAACATGATTCGTTCACCTTTGACGGCGCAATACTGTGCTACCGTCTGTGTAGCCGTAGCCAGTAAACGCATAAGTTGTTTAACGATCTAGAAGAAATACAATCAGTCCACTGGAAACTTCCGTGGTCAGACTGGGAGTCACCATTGGGTCTTTGAGAATACAGATCATATTTTAGTACAGCTTGTTCATTCCCATAGGCAGATGCATTGTTAACGCAATCTAATCGACAGTCTTCAATAAACGGTACTTGTATATTTAGTTCCTTTTATTCCGTTAAACGGTGACTATGAGTAACACTGGATCACAAAACGTAATGTTGTTCACATGTCTAGAGGCATTCGTTGAAGAAGAAGAAAAAAACACGCTAGACACGGACTACGCCCAGTGAACAGAGCTGACACGCTAGGACAATCAACTGGGCTTTTTTTTACATAATATGCTTGAAGGTGTTTACAACACGCTTCATAAGTGGCCTCGCCTAAGTTTTTCTTTATTTTCCGACCATGATGGTCTACATACAATCACGACTTATGGAAGAAACCAGACAATGCAAACGCCATCCAAACATATTTACCGGTGAGAAAAAGCAAAAGGAGTTCTTAAATATCATTCGACGGTTTTCCGTTGACGTGTATCGATAACGCCATGTACATCAACCATCACGTACGATTAACCATAAGAACTAAACGTGTCATCCAAGATACACTGTTGTTCAGTTTCCAAATGTCATAATCACACCCACAAGGTCCTCATTCAAATTGAAATAAGTTGCACTTAGGTGAGCAAAAGAGGTTGATCGAAATGGTTACCCCAGGACGCACTAGAGGACAGTGTTGGTACAGACCGACAGACGTGAGGGCGGCAGTAATATTGATGGTGCGTGAAGATGGCAAGATTTTGTGATTGTCATTTGACACGCTATGGAAAATTGAACGATCAAGCACTAAGCTCCTACGACAACGGTGATGCGCAGACAGTCTCTGGACAAGGTCGATACATTCAACATCTTCTAGTGTTTCATTTTTTCACATGCCAAAGGAATAGTTTTGGTTGGTTAGCCATGGCTCTGGACAAAAGTAATGTGCAAGTTAGTCTGATAAAAGTCAAAAAATATCTTCGAACGGTGTCCAGAGAACAGGAATGTAATCCAAAATGTCCAGTCCTTTTTGGGAGCATGGGGGCTATCCCCTGATGAATCTGACTTTTGATTTATTGTGAACTTTTCAAGCATCGATGAGTTGAAGTAGTCGTGGACAAAGTTGGTGGGTCTTGTGGAACTACAGTGTGCTCATGATGTGTGTGGTTGAAGCCATTCAGATAAATTTTTGCGGAATAGTTACTTTAGTGTTTGTATGGCGTTTGATAATATGTATCCAACTAGATTCTTTGAGCTATGGAAAACAAATCAACGAGGCACAAAAGGTTGACTGTACCAAACGAAAGTCAGGGAATACGTTCCGCATTTATGAGAACTGATTGAGGGTTTACGTTCAAACAACTACAGACCTAATTTTCCGCGGATATTGAACAAACATTTGGTGTCACCGGTACCGAGTGCAAATGGATGTATACTATAACAAATGAGTCCAAAAACTATGGCAACAAGAGTGAATTAAACGTTGACAACCCGATGAAGTAAGTATATAACGTAATCCCATATGTTTGGGCATGTGAGCGGGACAATTTAGAAAACTCCACACTCTCAATGTATCAATGAAGGAAACAGCCACCCGGGTAAGTTTAGATCAGAAGTGTAGAATCCGAAGCTGTTATAACAAAGTCCACATAATCTGTCGCACTTGCCGGAGTAAAGTGTGTGGTACATAATGCACAAAATCTGCTCCCAAGGTACATATTTGTGTGTGCCAAAGTCATAATTTTCCCACCTACTTTCTAATTCTGACTAACGAATAATGTGAGAGACACACTCAAATTTCCATTCGTTGTCTGTCGACGTACCCACAGCACGATGTGAGATAATCCAGTGAGTCTAGTTTAAGCGATCTAAGTTGCAAAATCGTTCGGGAATACTGGTGTGAACACAACTAGGCACTAAGTACAATACCCGTTTGTCTATTCTAAAACATTTATCTACTCCATGTTGGTCGAAGGACATTCTTTCTTCATTATGTTGTCAAGTAAAGGGCAGCAGAGTTGGTGATACCAGTTCAGTAAGTGGCGCAGGTGCAAAGACGCTCATCATACTGTGAGTAACCAGCTTCTGACTATGTACGATAAGTTATTTAAAAAAATCTACGACCGGTCATCCTGAGGGTAACATGTCTTTGAATGTTTTAGCTCTAAATATGACAGAAAAACCTCCTAATGTTGCTCTTCATACAAATAAGGGAATTTATGGTAATTAGTTTTTGTGTAATAGTAGCTTTTCAAATAAAGGAACTTATGGTGATCTAGTTCAGGTTACCGGTAGTAAAAGGCAGCATGAAACCTCCGTCTACATCCAACTGTACAATAAACCGCGATTATGAACATATTATAGGGAGAAAAATCGGTGAGTACCTTTGGAAATGTGGAAAATCTGTCGAAGTTTGGGTCAATTGCTTGGAAATAGCAGAACAATTGCAAGCTGAATGTGGATGTGATCACAAGAAAGCAGGTGGTGAAAAGTATCAAACTGCCAAGTTTCTTGGCCGGTCCGAAAATCTGTGAAAAACCATCAAAAAGGGTACACTCAAAGATGTGTATAGACAAAGCTGTATAGATTTTCAAAGAGCACAGTTTAGTAATCATTATTAATCGAATGGCCAAACCTACAGCTATATATGTGCTAGCATACAGAAGTACGTCAAACATCAAGACAATCTGCCGATGATAACCGCGTCACTTTTGTACACAAATGGAAGGATTTTGTACGTTTGTTTGTATTGTCTCAACAACAGAAGAAATCTTTGGTTATTGAGGGCGCAGTGTATTTTAAAGAAATGTTCAGTCGAAGTTAACAGGTTACCAATCACTGAGTAATCGAGTATAGTGAATCTCATGGTGTGTGTGTGTGTGTGATTTGAGTCCTATGACGTGAATACTGTATCTAAAAAAATGCTTCAAACCTAAAACGTAATGTTAGTTAACCCGATGAAGTAATTTCTCCAGTAGATAATCCGGCATTCGCGCAAACAATCTCACAATAATAAGCCTAGACAAGGCTGTCTCCTGCTTATTGTAATATGTTATAGACTTCAATTACTACTACACTACTGGAAGTCTGTCAAAGCACAAGAGGGTAGTTAATCCAGCCGTATCCTCTCATCGACCTGCACAAAAAGACCAACTGTGGACCCCCCAGATTAACGATAATGTAGACAGTGCATGAGTCGCTTTGTACAACCATGGTTTTGTGCAACTTATACTTAGGAGATAAAAATCAAAAACGGAGGTCCACACCATCAAATACAAACCAGAACAAAATTTCAAAGGGAGAACCAACACGGAATGACGTACTAACACATCAACATCGCGGATGTAACCAAAAGAGAGTAAAGAGTGAACAATGACAAGTAACTGCTTGTTTGATTCAGTTCTAACAAGAAGGGATATTGTGAAAACAGCCTGATGATTCATAAACTAAAAGATGTTAAGTCAACAATTCACGTCTCAATTTTAATTTTGCAAGCGATGGATTCACAAATGTATAAAAATACATCCCAACAGTGGCGATGAAATGCACTACTGACGAGCTCTAATGAGAGCGAAACTCGAGTCTAGTGCTTCTTTTCGAAAGGGGCCGACTGGAAAGTCTATGGGAATGCGACAGCTGCGATCAATTGTGGGTGATGTTCAACTTGAAACCAACAGTATTGGTTGCATGTTAACGGTTGGCTTGAGGGAAAACATCACTACACTCTTTAAACCATCTCTGTGCTGAGCTGAAGACACAGCTTGAGGGTCTCGTTATAAAGCTGTCCTTCCAATAACGATACCTCTAAGCAAACATGAAAACCACTTAAGGAAACTGACTTGACTAAATTCTTTCTGTATGTGATGATTATTGGTGTCTCTTATCAGTACACGACAGATTACATGTTACGAAGTATTTTAGTACCAGTTAAGACCGTTAGTCACTGCGAAGTTCCACAGCACTGACAGAATCTACCTGCTCAAGATCATGGATACTTCCTCTAATTAACAGAGTACGATAGCGTAGACTATACTAAAATCTAATCTCCGAATCTGGCGTTCATACAACAAGGTTCTTGACTGAGGTATACCGGGTATGTATAACTGATGAGTTACCAGCAGTGGTTGACTGGATGCAAAGTCATCACTCCCACACCTGGTCTTATTTCTTCCAATTCACACTGGATATGTGATGTATGACTGGAAAAATAAGTGGTGTAACGCAAGCCACGTGTGATGAATGTTACACGTAGACGTCCTTTGGCTTTGGTCACTGTGATAGGCTAATCCGAAACAAATGCCGCTAACCACAGCTGAGAAATAGGAACAGCGGGGCAATCAGTCATGTGTTAATAACATTCAGGACCGAATCACAAGGAAAGTGACTCAGCCACACTATCGGGCGATAATTTTTGCAAACACGTCAATAGCTCTCTTTACTACAAATAATTTTCGGTTGCCCATTGAATATACACGTTTGTCGGCCGTTCACTCCATCGAATTTTTGCCTGTCTAGGTAAACAATTTTGATCTATACTTTGAAGGTTAGGCACGCTTTCGGTGAATTCTAACAGACATGTGTTAACATTGAGAAAGTTCGAGCTGAAGTGATTCTATCGAAACCGAGTTCCTTATCATCCGCAAAAGATGTGGAACCTATTTGGCTATCGCCCCGAATGTTGTAAATCTTAACGAAATAGATCGAAGTATTGGGTTGATTCTCTGGTTTTTGCAAAATATATTGCGAAATTGACAGACTTGAAACATAGGTACAGTAGTCTTATAGTCATCAATGTACAGAGATTCAAGAAATGAGCTTCGGTAGCTCTGAAAAAAAGTTGTTTAATAAAATTCTCAGAGAAACTCAGGCTATCTTCCTATAAACAGAGTAGTCAGAACATCTGATGTTGTTAGAATAGATTCCAATTAACACAAGCAGCTCTAGAAGGCAATTAAACTAAGGTTTTACAACAGTGAGTGTTTCCTGAGATTATCTAAATTCAAACTACGAGTGGGTAATTGTCTGGTTTCCAATAAGCTGTGCTCAGCTGTATATAAACATAACTTCCCATACAAAGCAATCCGACTGTTTCGATTCAGAACTTACAGAAACTTGCAGTAATTGTTGGAAACGCTGTTATTTTTCACGTAGGTTGAACATCACCCACAATTAATCCCAGCTGTCGCATTCCCATAGACTTTCTAATCAGCCCTTTTCGGAAAGAATCATCAGACTGAAATTTCGCTCTTGTTAGAGCTCGTCAGTAGTGCTTACCCTCGCCATTGCCTAGACTAGAACTTCGGTCACGCTTTTATGAAGCAACCATGTTGCCCACTGCGTCACTGACATCAGACTAGGCACGACCGAATTATCATACGTGAAAGCTCAACCACTTTCGTTTGTGAGTAATGATCAGGTTGCCGGATCGCCTCGAGAGGAGACACAGTTACTGTCTGTTAACACCAATCGATAACCCCGGGATTAGGAATTCCTACACAGGTCGAAATCTTCGGTCTTGCCTCATGAAAGCATGGTCGAAGTTCAAGTCAAGGTACTGGCAAGGATATTCATTACTGACGACCTCGGATGAGAGCGAAACTCGAGTCTATTGCTTCTGCCGTTCAAAAGGGGCCGACTAGAAAGTCTGTAGGAATGCGGTAGTTGAGATCAACTGTGGGTGATGTTCAACCCATATGAAAACCAAAATCACCTACTACTTACCACCTGTTATTTTTGTCAAAAAGCGGGGCACTTCACTACAAAATTAGAAACGGAGGAATAAAATGAACAAAACATTTCAACCGGTGTGAAGATAAATTCCAAAACGACGATCAAAAGCACACTGATTGCAGAAGTATACGGTGAGATCAATGAACAGGCCACACAGATGAACGCGCACAGATGGTTAAATGAATCAGTTAATCGAACAGAATAAAGAAGAAACACACAGACAGCGAGTGGTTCAAGATCCAAAAAGAGCCATAAAATCATCATAGCGTGGTACACGCCCACCTACAGAAAAAAAAACTCACTTTGAAACAAAAATCCTCTAACATAGGAGACGCTTTGATCAGTCTAACTGTGCGAAGAACCTGAAGAGGAGAAATTCGCAGTGATGCAATCAACAATCACTTCACCAATTTGTTTGCGACACAGTCAGATTTATGCTGTCAAATATTTTTTAAATACTGTTCACCTGACACCTGTTCAGCCA
>JTDE01000084.1:331912-342219 GCA_014338405.1 Paragonimus skrjabini miyazakii
TGGACGACTAACACGAACGTGAAGCTGACAGAATATGACTAGGGAATGGAACTTAGGCGGCATCGAACCGGGTAATTTTTAGTTAAAACAAATATGATGCAATAATAGCGACAAGGCCACACTACTCACAATTTACTGCTGCCTTCGAAAGCAATCCCTAGCGTTTATCTTTTGTTAGAACTCGGCAACAGTGTATGTTCCTGTCGCAACCGAAACATAAACTCTGGGTAACGCTTTCACAAAGAAACCGTGTTGGCCACCGCGTTAATGAATTTATATTAGGCATTGCCGAATTGTCCTACAATAACGCATAATCACATTCGCTTGTGAATGCTTTTCAATTTTCTTGGGGTTCACTTGACTGCATAATTTTTTAAACAATTTCAGCCAATTTTATAAACAACGGCAAAACGTTCAAATCTCCCAACGTGTACGTTATCCCCCGGTTCAAAATTGATAAACTGCACAGAAAAAGTGCAACATTTCCAATTGAATCGAAACGTCTGTTCAAATCCGACAAAAGTAACTCCATGCATGGGAAAAAAACTGTAAATCCACTCAACATTTTTCAATGATTTGTACACTAAGCCTACACTAAAACAAAACGTTTTACAGAATGGCTATTCAAGTGAAATTCTAGATAATTAGTCCTAAATGAAAGTAAGCAAACAGATGAATCAAGCTTGTTCTTAAACCTGTAATCAGAATATTCTATTTCTACGTCTTGAGTAGTCTAATCAATATTACTCCCGTCCAGGTTTGCGATGAGTGTCTCACAGACACTGTTACTAGCACACTGTGGATTGTGCTCATCTCAACCAGTCTTCGGTTGAGGGCACCAAAGAAGATGACAGTTATTAGGTTACTCGTTATTTATGAAGTACAAGGATTACTGAAATGTGAGCATCAAAGTTCCAAAGAAGGTGTCTGAGGAATATCGTTCTGCTCCTCCTGTCAACATCTCGACCAATGTTTGCCCTCAAATTGTGACAATTTATTGAGCAAGAGCAATTCAAGACGAACGACAGATCAACCAATCAGCCTCACTGATGATGTGAAAGTGCATGCACACGTTAAGTACAATCCTTACTGCAAGGTAGGTGAGTTCGGTCCGGTAGAGCACGGGAACGCAATGAATAGATGTTCCAATACAAAGGAAGAGTTCAAACTTGAACAGAGACCGTCGCCAGTAGTTAAACCAACCAAGACACCAAATTTTGAAGATAGCCTCCAAATTGAATAGAACAGTGAACAGGATCTGTGCACGTACATATGTGAAGGGGGGAGGGGTTCAAAAAAGTCAAAGAATGGTAAATAGAAATATAATCACAGTAAAACTATACAAACTAACCATTTTTGAGAAATTAAAAAAAGTGCAGTATCACATACGCAGAGCAGCTTACATTTGTTCAACCACTCACCGAAGTGAAGTTTCTGTGAGCAGGTGAGCCGAAGTTATCAGGAATACATAACATGCGCATAAGACAATTAATCCTTCAAACTGTAGTGATTATAAAATATTTAATACCTCCGTTATCCATAGTAATCATCCAATCAACTCTCAGCTGGGTTCGGACAATTAGTAAAATACTTTCACGTGGTAACATATTGTAAGTGAATCTGTGAAAAAAGCTAGTCTGAACACTGACCACAAACCATTGTGATTCAATATCCAAGTAATTATTCTTCTGTCAGACGTGATGAAAGGTCACTGTCGTAAAGTTCACTTAAATAAATTTAGTCTACTTATAGACAGGACATGAGATAAAGGGAACCTCAAACAAACCTCGGCATAGTAGAAACCGTCTAGTTGGCTCAAGTGACCGTCCACACCGTTTTCTCGAGCAGAGTGATGATTGAAATGCAGCGCAGCCGCTGTGATAGCATTTGCAAGCACCAGGACCATGATGACCACATTGAAACCGGTAGATTTTAACACGGTCTATCAGGAGTGGAAGAAAAAGAGATTAGTATCCCAGATGAATAAACTGACATGTTAGTGGTGAATGGTAAGACACATCTGTTTTTTAAATCAACTGAACATCACTCATAATTGTTTTCAACCGTCACATTCGCGTAGACTTTCCAGTCAGTTTCTTTCGAGAAGAACCATTAGGCTTGAATTTCACTCTTGTTAGAGTACGTCGGTAGTGCATATTCTTGTTACGGTCGGGACTGAAACTCCGGCCACGCTTTCATGAGACAACTGTGTTGACCGCTGCGTCATTGGCCTCACATTGAGCACGACTGAATCGTTATATGTGAATGCTCAGCCACATTCGAAAAAGAAGGACTGGAAAGTCTGTAGGAGTGCGACAGCCGCGACCAATTGTGAGTGGTTTTCAATTTATATAAATTGACATGTAGATAGAAATCTATCAAACAATGGAAACATAACTGATGATCAGAACAAAACCGATTTTAAGTTTATCCGAAACTGCATGATCTAGTCTTCGTCTTTGAATTCGATTATCTTCCAACCATCCTCATTTTCCACTTTGAGTAGCACCCGTGTGTGTGATGGTTTGAGCTTCTGAGGCTCGCGAGACCAGTTCATGAACAAACGCAGTAAAAAAATATATCTGTACAGATGAGTAAGGAATCAAACAGAAAACAATAGATTTATGGAAAAGAAGCGGACTAGTCCGTAGCTTTGTGGACGAAAGCTCGCTAATAGCCGCAACACCGCCATGTTGGAGAGCGTTTCCCATCAGTGATATGGATGATATCTGGTAGGTGCCAATTACCAACCTTGCTCAGCGAGGAAGTCAAAGCTGTCGCAGCCCGGGACCACGACTCGGTCACGTTGAACACCGACAACATCAAGTCATGGCGAACAGGACGATAGTGTCATCCGGGTGAAATACGGAACAGTTGAGAGAAAAGGTGTTAACCTACCGGGATGATACATTTCCAGACAATCTTTATGTCCCCACAACTAGAAGACATTCTATGCTTGCGCTATGTCTATCTTGAAGTAACAGTGATATACGTCACGATCCTTTTATATGCAGGACCTATGAGTTGAAAACCCAAAAAAGCCATGGTGAGTTGCCTACGGACTGACGCGGATCACTCAGTCGACTTCGAATGGTCGCGCATGCTGTGTAACTTATACTGCATCTACTTTGTTCTGTGCAAGATGAGTTACGGAGTTACGCAATCTGTCGAATACCTCTTAAACCGACAAGTCATGGTCTAACTTCGTATGCAAGTACAACTGCGAACGTCAATCTGACCAGATCATAAAGTGGCAACCACGTATTTCTGCCCGAACGTTTCGGGAATGATGCAGGCAGTAAATATTTGTGGAAAGACTATCATGAGGTTTTTAAAACAAAAGTACTCCAATATAATCACAAGCCAAAAGCATAGTACAACACAGATTAAGTTGCTCAAAATAATGAATAAAATAAGTATTGAACTTGGGCCTTCTGAAGCAAATAGGAAGCAATCGGTAAGAGTGCAGTAGAAAATGTGCACAAAAACAAGGAACTATAATTAAATTATGTATAAATTAGACATCACTCAGGAGTGATCGCCACTGTCACATTCCCATGGAAGTATCAGTCGGCCTCTCTCGGAAAGTATGTTTGTTCTTGTTAGAGATCGTCAGTAGTACACTCACTAATGTTCAAAATATCGCGAAAGTTGACTATTTCTATGATTTTGGTTTGGGAAGAAATCCTAATCGTGGGATAATTGACCGTTACTGTGTCTCGTCTCAAAGCGATGAAGCCAGCTCAGTATTACAGACAAGCGAATGTGACTGAATGTTTTCATATGGTAATTTGGTCCAGTTCACCGTGAAGTCAATGACACAATGGTCAACATGGTTGCTTCACGAAAGTGTGGCCGGAATTCTAGTCTCAGCCGTGTTAAGGGTGTGAACTAAGAATGGGCACTTGAGGTTCATGTGACTAGATGAGTTTCCAAACAATTTCAGCCAATTTTATAAACAACGGCAAAACGTTCAAATCTCCCAACGTGTACGTTATCCCCCGGTCCAAAGTTGATAAACTGCACAGAAAAAGTGCAACATTTCCAATTGAATCGAAACGTCTGTTCAAATCCGACAAAAGTAACTTCATGCGTGGGAAAATACTGTAAATCCACTCAACATTTCTTTTCAATGATTTGTACACTAGGCCTACACTAAAACAAAACGTTTTACAGAATGGCTATTCCAGCGAAGTTCTAAATAATTACTCCTAAATGAAAGTAAGCAAACAAATGAATCAAGCTTGTTCTTAAACCTGTAATCAGAATATTCTATTTCTACGTTGTAAGTAGTTTAATCAATATCATTCCCAAGTGAACTCAAGTACAGTGCTTCTTTCTGTGTAGAACCAGTTGAAATGTTTGAGGAAATGCGATAGCTGCGAGTAATTGCAAGTGATACTCAATTTATACAAACCCGAATCCCCTGTTACATAACAGCAGTCTAAATCATATACAAATACGTCAGTTATTTAAACTCATTCGCAATTGTAACAATAGACTTACAAATATACTTATAAAAACTGATCGATCAGTGAGCTGCTGAAATAGTCGATGTTGAGTAACCAATAGAGAAGCAATCAGTAGAGCAGATTGACTGAGGTAAATACAGCGTCACACTTCAGCACAGTACAAAATGAAATATTCAATGGCTGATGCTGTGCCAGTGCGGACTATTGACTTTCCACATACTAAATGAGAATCGTGTTGACCGTAGCCTAAACAATCTGTTTCCAATTGGTTGAAAACAATGGATTTCTGAGGGCCCCTGTCCCATCCTTACTACCTTGTTCCAACACTGATGTGGAACAAAAACTCATATTCAAGTCAACAAATCTGCACCATGGCATTATCGTTTGTAAAGCATAACGATTCGGCGATTTACGAAGACAAGCATTCAAGAACTAGCTCAACCAAACAGCTGTGCGTCGCCTATAAAAACTAGTCTTTTGAAAACAGATTTCGATTTTGTTCATAATCACATACATTTTCGAAAGTGTGCGACTTGTACAACATTATCCTTGACAAACGTGAATGTGATATTAGAATGTCGTTACATTATGTCACAATTCCATCAAAATGACTGGTTTCCTAATGGTGTTTTCTAAAGACCTTAAGATCAGTGGAAACGAAATAAAGTCCTGAGAAGTAGAGGTAACAGTTTATAATGTGGATACTATTAAAGAAAACTACGTACAACAATGGACTGCACATGACTAAAGTTTTCTTGCAAAAATTTAAAAATTAAATTCTGTATGATTAAGTTTTCCACAAGTATTGCACACTACTGATATCTGTCAAGCGTACACAAAATATCACAGTTAACTGAAATCAATTAACATGCGCCAAAAGTCAAATCAGTAACCTACCTCCTGAAAAAATTTCGGTGCTAGACCTCTTGGTTTACTCTCATGAACAGGAACCAGTTTCCAGGTGGATCCATCCGACTGAAAAACCTTTTTAATAAAGCATGAGAGAAATGACGGGATTAAACAATTCACGTGCAACAGTAAACAAGAAAAGTTTTTTTCTAATGACTATCTGAAAATTTGGTCATCGTTAGTCAGAGGGCCACCCTGGTTAAGCCTAAATAGAGCAGGCAGACTCATCATCATCATCATCACAACAGCCATGAGCCTGACCAAAAGGTACTGTGGCTCGGGCCGCCGCTCACCTCAACAGTGACGTGGAATATCCTAGAAGAAAACGTTACTAAGAAGATTGAAAATTATTAAAACAAGACTAAGTGGAAGAACTAGAAATGGTATGGATACAGGTCCGCCATTGACTGCGACACTTAGCCATCTCGGATAGCGTCTCTAACCAACGGTTTGAGTGATCACGAGGACCCCATCCAGGCAGGCGACACCTACCCACTTTGCTCAATGGAGCAGGCAGACTACGTGAAACGCGATGAAAATCCGGAGACCATTTCAAGCACATGAAATGATCCACCGTTCACTGAAACACATCATATGACTCGAGCCCATACAAGAATCAGACTATTGAACCTAACGCGATGCAATTCGTTCCTAATAGAATTTTAGAAGTTCATAAGCCAAAACAAAAGTGCACCTAAGAGACGGCGAATGGAGTGAAAACAAAGTACTACTCTGAAACTGTCAGCTTAGCAAACCATAGTAAAGTTAACCTAGGTTTGGAGTCTTGTTAACGATATATCTGATACCAAGTGACACGGCAGCGAAACGTGGCCGATCAGAGTAGAGGACGTGAACCGCCTCCAGGTATTCGATCACCGATGTCTGCGTTCAATCGCTCGTATCGGGTGGTGCCAAGGAATAAGCAACGAGGGGGTAAGGAGGCGGGTGTTTGGCACTGATTGTCAAAAGAGTTCTTTTATTCAGTCATTACATTTGCACAGAATTAGATGGTTAGGTCATGTACTATGGATGCCAGCTAATCGCTTGCCACACCGAACACTATTTGCCGACGGTGCGACCAATTGGCGTAAGGTGCGAGGTGGACAGATGATGACCTGGCGTAGACAAATAAAATCGTTCACTAAGGGGTTGGGCACTGTAGATCGGGTTCGTCTCCGGGTTGGAGCCCTCACGACTCAGAGAGTCGGTGGCTTGAAACTTTAGGTGAGTGGCGGCTAACCGAGCTCAGTAACGTGAATGTTGTCGTTGTTTGGCCGAGTTTTCCGTGAAGTGAGTGCACTTAATGACGCGGGCAGTGAAAGCCGTAAGGAAGTTGTCTTGCTGATGACACCTTACTTTCACTTACAGCTCGGTTGTTTGTTTGCAAGGTGTAGGCGCCTTGATGTTGTATGTTTGAATGTAGACGTAACTATTTTTAGCGGTTATGTCTCTTACCCTCTTCCTTTTTTCTTCTCTCTTCCTAAACAGGGTTTGTTTCTTCTTCATGGTTATGTGGCAGTTAAGCATTAGTGTGAACCACTGATGTATTGCTATCTATAATGATGATGAAGTGACACGGAATAGCTCCTTCCAAGATACTCAGACTCTGACATGACCAACCAAAAGGATTGAAGTTTAAACTCACATCCGTAGGAATGGCGGTCAGTATTATTACCGATGTGTCGTCTCTAACCCAAATTCGACTCCCATGACGTAAAACATCCCTCTACATGAAACGTTAAAAGGCGTGTTGAGGACTGCTTACTAAAAAGATATTGATGGTTTTATGATAACCGAAGTTCAAGCCCAGGTCATCAATATTAATAGTCCGCTTCTTCATCATTCTGGTACATCATCAGTCAATGTGTAATGAAGACTCAACAGACGATGTATCTGAATGTATGTCGGAAGAAAAACGCTATAGCTTTTTCGAACAAAACGGACTCCCAACTGATTATCATAATGGCTCCATCTGTCTACACAATGCATTCGTTAACTTCTAGGAATGCCGCGTTATAATTTCGAATTCATTAAAGCCCGCATATGTGCAAGATTGTTATCCAAGAAATAGGTCAGTGGTTCTTTTTCAACTCAAAATACTTTTCAAAAACGCATTCAAAAAAAATCTTTTAAATTACAGATTACTGTTTGTTTCGAGGGTATCTATAGAATTGTGATTGTCCGCAACTCAAGACAAGGTTTTAAATTGATGTACAAACAGGGAATCAGTGAGTTCATTAGTCTTATCTCCAATCATATTCTATAAATCAGACTTCAAAAACAGGCACACGCCGCCTATAGGAAAAACGTAGGAACTGGTTTGAAGGAAAAAGAACAGTTATTCCCTTTGGAAGGAACAACGAATTGTGACACGTTTCAAGATTTTTATCAGTTAACAATACATACATTTTTAATGGTCTGTAGCAGAACAGCTAACTGAAGTAACTCTTAAAAAAAACTCATCTACAACCACAGATGGTACATCAGGCTAACGATGTTGTCACTTACACAACAGCGATGTCCAAAACAGTCCTGCATACGAACAACTAATTAGGGTGGAAGTATTGTTCTTTAGGGGCTTGTAGAAAGTGTATTTTTGTTCCTCTGTCTGAATAATCCAATGAAATGATGATAGCAAATAGTGTGAAATTACGTTTATCAGGACAATGGTCCAAACCTGGAATGCCTTGCAACTAAAAAGTGGGACGTACACTATAAGGAGCACATGTGCTTGACTGACGCCCAAGATTAGAATGTTGTTCAATCCGTGGAAAAAAATCGTTAATTCTAAAGACTGATTAAAGCGGCAGCGTTAAATGCTCTTTGTTCAAAGGAAGGAATGCTCGATTAAACCATGTAGGGCATACAAGCTTTTATGTAAGTGTTTAAATGCACCAACACAACCTGATGTTCTTATCCATGTGCAAAGTAGTATGGTAACAATCCCTAGGTTATTACCTATACAATGTGCATGTTGTTAGGATAATGTAATAATCTTCAAACTAGACCAGGTCACAGTTCACGAGGTGAGTTGCTGCTTCAAAATGGAAGATAATGCAGCTGGCCGAATGATCCGCACTAAAGACGAGTGTGTAATCAAGCGACCGGAATAAACACGTTGGAAAAAAGGCATACATGTGAGTCAGAGTTACGCAACATTATTTGACTTACTTTTGACGAATCTGCATCTGCTGTATGTCTTGGTGTCCACATTTGTTGAAACTGTACTCGGATTTCCGCAAAGGTCTCTATCAACACAGCAATGAAGACGTTCTGGAATGAAGTTTATGAGTTGCATGAAAGAAATAATCAATAGGAACCGGTACGGTCGATAAACCCAACCTATCCACTAATTTCTAACCGAGTAACTCATGTGAAACCGAGTATTCTAATTGTGATAAACGCAATAACTCTCATAATTAATCAAATCCTTTGCAGCCAAATCTTGCTCGTTCAGTTCCACTGGAAACCTAATATAATTCGTACTTGATTCACATATTTATCTAAACAAAGAACCTAACCTCTGCACTCATATTTGCTAGGTAACCCACAGCATCCCCATGATGAACTTGATTGAATCTTGAACAGCATAACAAACAGATGTTCAGACGTTCGCAGAGCCTGTTTATCCATTAAGTCAATTAAGCTGTACACATTTATACGAAAATAAACTATCCGTATTGATCACATTTGGCTCCAAATCGAACAATGCGGGGAAAAAACAAAAACACCATCAAGCAGCCACAGCCGAAATGAAGAATGGGAGAACAATTTAACAAAGCAACTTAACCGTAAATTTCTCAATTGTAGTTCACAAGATACTGACATAAGGGAAGCAACTGCTGAGTAATAGGGGATTTTGGATTTTTCACGTAGATTGAAAATCACCCACAATTAATCGCAGCTGTCGCATTCCCATGGAATTCTCAGTCGGCCCCTCTCGAAAAGAAGCACTAGACTTGAGTTTCGCTCTCATTAGAGATCGTCAGTAGTGCATGTCGTTGCCACGCTCGGGACTAGAACTGCGGTCACGCTTTTCATGAGGCAACCGTGTTTACCACTGCACCACTGATCTCACATTAAGCACGACCGAATTATCAGATGTGAACACTCAACCACTTTCGCTTTTGAGTAAAGATCAATTGTCCAATCGCCTCGAGAGGAGACACAGTAACTGTTCCGTTAACTCCAGCCGATGACCCCTCGACTAGGACTTCTCTCCAAGTTGAAATCACAGAAACCATTAACTTGTGGGGCGGTATTTTGATTACTGATGATCACTACACACAAGCGAAAGTGGTTGAGCATTCAGATATGATATTTCGGTCGTGCCTAGTGTGAGCTCAGTGGCGCAGGAGTAAAGGCGGTTGCCTTATGAAAACGGGACCGGAGTTCTAGTCCCGACAGTGGTAATAATATGCACTACTGACGATCTCTGATGAAAGCGAAACTCGAGTCTAGTGCTTCTGCCGTTCATAAGGGGCCTAGTGGAGATTCTATAGGAATGCGACAACTGCGATCAATTGTGGATGATGTTCAGTTTATATGTAGGCGACTGCACTGAACACAGACACGAATGGAGTCACCTAAATATTATATCAGGTGGAGCGCAAACGCCTAAATCTATAACAAAAAACTGAATAAATTTGAGTGAGCGAATTGTAATTTTTTCCAGATTAACCATGCTACCACCTATTTCTGTGGGCGTTCACATGACTGCTGGATAATCATTTAACATAGAGTTAGTAAACGATATCACAGCCAGTAAAAGATGTGCGACTACATACCTTAACCAGCCAGGCAACGAAGAAAATCATAGACATAAAGTAGATCACTCCTTTCCACGAGGCCAAACAATCCATTGCTCGGTACATAATGAATACCCAACCTTCTTGAGATGCGGCCTGGTAGACGGTAAAGATGCTG
>JTDE01000084.1:342319-357594 GCA_014338405.1 Paragonimus skrjabini miyazakii
ATATCACATTCATCGACATAGAAAATCATTACGTTCTTCAATTATAAAACGATTACATTAAGCATTCTGTGTTCTAATCGGTGAAGCAATGAAGTCGAGAAGTTCTTGGTGTTAGCAATCGAACTTCTTATCCTAGGGAAATTACATACACCAAATAATGAATATCGATCTTTTCCATTTCTTTCCTTAGAAAAGGTATTGGCCATCTTACAGTAACACTCACAGAGGGGCAATGGAGTTGCTCCTCGTCCTGCCCACTTTTGACAGCGACAACAGTCGATCAACAGAGTAAACAAAAGCATATTTAAAATAGCTGCTTATTTTAATGAAGTTGGGGAGAATAACGCAACCATATGAGAGTATCGTAAATAAAATTTCATACAATCTGATCGCAGATGAAGAAATAGTTTATTTTAAACGTCGAAACACATATCTTTGGAGGAGGAGC
The DNA here is from genome assembly GCA_014338405.1 of Paragonimus skrjabini miyazakii. Taxonomy (NCBI): domain Eukaryota; kingdom Metazoa; phylum Platyhelminthes; class Trematoda; order Plagiorchiida; family Troglotrematidae; genus Paragonimus; species Paragonimus skrjabini miyazakii. The sequence goes on from JTDE01000084.1 coordinate 342,768, forward strand.
CATGGATAAAGGAGTTATACAAACGATCGGAAGTGGCACAACATAGAACTACCGACAACCAAGGTGACCACATCATCTAAAACGGTTGGTTTTCAATATACAGGGCACTGAATTGCAACACCTTCCAAAAACAGTAGGAAACAGTACCAGGTAAGCAAGAAAAAATAAAACTTTGGCAACATGTTCATTTTGAACTGATTGTTTCGTTTGAATGTCATTTGACACTTTCAGCACAAACGTCTTGCGCTTTTATCTGGCAATCCACGTTCCATTTAACGAAGCAAAATGATTTGGGAGAAATCAGAATGTGCGATCAGCTTATTAAAACGTGCTACCCAAGGTGACAGCAACTGAAGAACGGATTTGTTAATAATATACTTATAAACTTCGTTAATTCTTATACAGAGTACCAAAAACCTAGATCAAACGGTTTGTTTGATTAGGACCAGAAAATCATGACACCATAAAACGTATGCGTTCGATAACATCAACACCTCGTCAATAAGGTTGTCTAAACAAATTACTTAATTAACGATATGGAAATAGTAGGCAAAATGTGTATTCGATTTTACAAAGGACATCACAAACGACCTTCTACTAATCAAGGACGAGAAGAAAAAATGTGTTAAATCAAATGATCAATACTAGTTGAATAGCATTTCAAAAATAAAAAGGGACTTACGGAAGCTTTCAAATCCAGCATAACCACCATCATCTTGAATTGAAGTGTTGATGCGTATACATTTCATATTTGGTGGACACTGGTTTTTGAACATGAATGGATTGCAATAAGAGTCTGGAATGGCCAAGTCTCGTTTAGTTATGTTGCTGAACCGTTGATGATATCCACAGGAAAACAGCGTCAGTGTATGAAACAAAACAAAGGAGCCAATTTTAGATAAGAAAATCGATTGCATGTTCACTTTACGGTGGAGCTCACCAAAGATTTAACACGAATCGCTTCTCGTTATCCAATACGCTGTTGGTCATGTCTGCAACTTTACAATGAGACAAAATGTCATGCTATATCAGTTGTACTGCACATGTCGGAAAAATAGAGTGGAGCTTGGAACTAGCGTCTGTCATTCGTAACCTCACTAAACAAAATGTTTTCAGGATTCCTCAAACAGCTAAGTAAGTCAATGATAGCGTAACGTGGTGCCATTAAAATACGTTTCTGTCAAAATCTGTCACATCAACCACGTTTTGGAGCGTCATTTTCTTTTAAAGTTGGCGTGTTTGCTTACATAGTGACAAACTTTACTGACAGTTCTCGTATGTACCGACATTGTCAGTCTTATGCCATATTCAGGAATACCACAGCCCATATTGCCCAGGTCGTGCCAATAACATACACGACCAAGATGAAAACGAAGAAATAAAATTGTATACGTAAAATTGATCAATCTTACTGACGCGGACACGCCGGTGACCGGAAAGGATTGACACGATTGAGTGTGTTTCCAACAGAAGATGTGAATGATCTTGATGCGGTTCCATTTTAACGGCCAAGAATGTCATAGTCCATAACAGCGCCATCTTCTGGGTATCTGAAGGTCTTCCAACTAACCATAACGTATTAACAAAGACATTCCGTCAGCATACGGAGTGTGTGACCTAACCAGCGTTGGCTGTACAGTTTGATCACGGTTATCGATTGTTGAATTGAAGTTTACTTAAATATACCTAAGTAAATGGTCACAAGGCTAGCCTACTTGATACAAACTATCCGGTGAAAACAACTGACAGAGAACTGCCTACAAATCTGAGCATTAGAACAAGATAGAAGACATACCTCAATCTACGTTGATAGTTGCGTGTTTCACCGACGCAACAAATGACGACGATTGACGAAACGGTCAAACCTCGTCAACATTTTTCTAGACAGCTCGTTAAAGACAGTCCAAGTTGGAAGAATAAAACACCTCAGATGAGCAAACCGGAGTCAAACTCAACTTACTGTTGATAGCTCAAACGGTTTGCATAAAAAAGAACGAAACAAAGTACGGAACCGTGTGATATGTCAGTTTTAGTTAGTTGTGTGATGATAGTTGACTTAACAAACGAACCTGAAGAACTAACAGATACGAATACATACTTACGAGGTAGAAGTGGGGCTTAAGTATTTTTTTATACAACCATACAGCTCACCTTTCATTCGCAGTTTTCACAACGCAATGATAACTTAACTCATCTCCAAATAACTGCACGCCCAAAAATCCGTACAGCGACATGAAGAACAGCAAAAACATGGTCACATTGTAAGTTTGATGTGTGGAGCGTCTGAAATAAATGAACAATGAAAGAATATTGTTAACCTCAACGCTCGATATAAGCTATATGAATTTACTGAAAACTGGACCTGACGTTTCAGCATGGTTTAGTCCAGGTAAACAGTGTACCTCATAGTGTCTTAATTCCTAACTGATACAGATGGATGGAACCCGTAGGATAAAACCAAACGAAGAAAACTCAGCATTCTGATTAATGGTAGTCCTCAGTGTGTCTTAAAACGGGTGTCAGGTTACAAGCAACTTCCCAGGCTAAAAAGCTCTTACGGCTACAACACAATTCTGCTGACCGATCCCCTCGTGTTAGATTGAACCACCACCTTTGTAATTCTAACGTTTAGAAACTCTATCTGGCGATTGCTGCATGACCGTTGAATGAAACCAGTGTTGTCAAACCCAGTGGTGACGTAAAACGAGTCATTTACGTAGCGTCTAGGAATTGCATATTTTTCAATGGTTACTTTCAAGCGAACAGATTCCAAGTTGCTTGTGGAAATACATTCTAAAGGAAAACCCCACTCCATTCCACCAACGTGGATTGTGTTTTCGGACAAAAACTGAACACTAGGTGTGCTGAGCAGCAGCACGTTTTTGGACTCGTCTTCTGACAGGTCCATACTTCTGATTTTTCGTTCGTCAGTTAGTCTGTTTTCTCCAGTAGGCTTACACAAGTGAGCTACAACATAACTTAGAGAGGGAGTATTTTTCATTGGTACCGTTTAAGTCTTAACATATGCTGATTACTCGAAACGTGGTACGAGGTTAACAGTTCGTTACTTTCAATCCTGTTAGCCATTTGGCCAAGAGATGGTAGGGTGTGTTGCAGAAATCAAACAAACACATCAGAGACAAACTCACTTAGTACACTTTGGGTTGACCGTATAGCCTGGAAATCTGTCACAGTTGTGAATACAATTGCCAGTGGTTCACTCATCCGCCTTTTAATTTCCCGTAGATATTCACAAAACAGTGGGATTAGTTAACAAAACTTGAGGCATGCTTGCAGCACATAGGGGTGCGCATGAACTTACACTATCTAAAACCTCAGGACCTTGGAAGAAATTTCCGTCAAGGGTCAAGTAGTGCAACTGATTCAACTGAGTTCTCAATAGCCCTTAGATCTGAGAATCAGAGAAATTGTGAGCACAGTGAAGCCAACCAAGCTGCGGGGAACTGATTTTATACCTGCTAAGACAAACATCGGTCCGCTTGTGATCACCACATACGGCAACAAAAAGCTGTGTTGAATACCTCTATACCCTGAAATAAGTAAGACGTCCTGTAAAAACCTCTTTTGTTAAAAATGTACATATAGATATTAGATATTAGATAGATATTAGCTAACTGACTGTTGTCTTTGACACAGTATCTGAAGTTTTGGGATTTGGATTGTAACAAAGCGAACATCAGTCACAGTTGATCGTATCCCATGCGCTCAAGTAAGTCTCTCGATTGGTGTATTTCAAAGGAAGCATTTGACTCGAGTCCCCGCTCTTATTAGTGTATGGTGCTCAACGTGCAGCAATCCAAATCCCCAAACCGTAATCAATAGGTTAAGCGTAGCTTAGTTGGTTGAGTGGACTCAGTCGTTTCAATTTGACTGAGAAGTTCTGATAACAAGGTTATTGGCTGGAAAGAACAGAGCAATGATGCTTTCAGTTAGTTTTGGTATACCACTCTGTGGTTGCATAAACTTCAAGAGAGCAGATTGCGGCACCGAGTAGAAGTCTCAGACGATTTGATTGGACACGAATACTTTCACTGGGATGTTATATTTCAACCTTTCAAAAACCTCTGCGCATAAACGTACACAAGTAATTTCATAATGCATCGAGCCCAACTTGGGCATGCCAAGAGTGCATGGTATCAACAGGCTGAACACTGCTCATACATTTTGGACTACAGCAGCTTCTACCCGCAGTTACATAGTTCAGCTGACCCGTTTTGAAATAGAGCACCGTTGACGTTAGTTTTGCTCGTGCTAGTGGACGCCCTCGTCTGAAAAGAGGGTCGAACTCTGACCTTCGCATGTTTGTGGGGTGACGGTATACTGACCACTACCTCAATGACAGTCTGGTTGAAGTGAACAAATCACACTACCCAAACTTCCAGCATAAACGCCTATGAGTGTTGCAAGAGCCATTCAGTCGTTTCCAGAGGAAACGGTAGAAGCAACACGATGCTTGAGTTGAAAAAATGACCAGTGGGGTCGTCGTGAATCGAGTCAAATCCATATTTGATGACCAAATATGATCCTCTATCATAACACTTCAACACTGAGCTTCCGAAATGGAAAACAGTTCTGTGCTGCAACTGAAGAGCAAATTTGAACTAACAAGACTAGTAAGCTGTATTTCAAGTAGACAGTTTCTATTATATGACGTATGTGCTCGGTCCCTTTGTCTAACGAATTCTCGTTATTACAAATACGCAAGATAGTTCTCAATTGCGTGGACTAGAGTCAAACAAAAAGGCCTGGTTCAGCAAATATGCGAGGACGAAATTTAATCACATAAAACAACGACTGTTTACATATAAGAACACAGCACTGATCTTATAAATAATTCCCATAAGTAGCCAACAACATTTTCAGTCATGTTGCCGTGAAAAAAAACATTCTGTTATTCCAATTTGACAAATAAACTACAGATTCGTGAGCGATGCACAAGTTATTGAAGAAACGGAGTGAACGACCGTGGTAGCTGCAGTGGTTAATAGATATCACTGCCTTCATGACGACGTAGAGTGGGGATAGATTAGGAGCAAGCTTTTAGATGAGTGTGTCGTTATTACTTACATACCACTTCGAATCCAAATTCGGTGATCAAACTTGTTGGCTAAACTGAACCTGCCTGGTATGTAATATTGCTTGTTCTATTGCAGGTTTTACCCAGACAAGTCCAGTAAGATGGCCGGCCGTTCACATGGACGCCAAGTGGTGAGAATACCATAATGTGCATGAGCTTGACTAGGGCGTTTCCGGAGTGGAACTAATTTCGGACATGCATGTTCCAAGGGATCAAAGAAATGAAGTCTAGCCAACCAAAAATAACTGATAGTTAGATAGAACACTGACCACAATCTGTTTTCGAAGTCAGTTGATGTCGACCAACACTCAAAGGGTCTCATGCTAGGAATAACCTAAACCATTACAACTCAAACTCCAACCAAAATCGTTCAACAGAGTAATGATCAACTGATTGACGGTGCAGTTTTGGTTACCGGGACGATTTTAATGATTGTGTCCCTAAGCTTTCCTACATAATCACACAACGTCACTACACCAACAATCTCAAGTTGATCTGCTGCATGGATCAAAAACGGAACAACTTAAAAAGTAGACTTACTGGAAGATAGCCTTCACACGAGCCTTCGGCAACTGCAGTCGCAGGACAGCACGGAACACGCGAATGAGAATGAGCGGTCGAGGACAACGAATAACAGCCAGAATTCCATAATGTTTCCAAAACTCTTCCAAAGCTATACAGTTGGCTAGCTCTCCCACAGTGCATTGTAATGCGAAATACAGCTCAACAAATTGCAGTCCCAATGAGGCATAGATGAAGAATAGCATACTGACATCAAAACAATTCCAAAAACGTTGAAAGTATGCTTTGGAACGTTTGGAGTCCAATGCTGTACTCGCACTCTGAGCAAACAAAAGACAGTGCACACAATGATGAAATACTGATCAGGGAAGATTCAAGTAGAAATGAGGGGGTTTAATGATGAATATATAGAAACTGAAAGTGTGTGCAATGGTATCAGTCCGGGAGGAAAATGGTTTACATAAGCAAGTCCGGTTAACAAATAAAAAGTAAATGTGTGTGCAAATATTTTTTTAAATTCTACTTATTTCATGCTGGTTAGGCACATGCCTCGGACAATGTTAAAGATGGCACTAATGCCAAATGAACTGAACTGAACTGAACAAAAAGCTTGAAACAGAAAGATTCGTCAACAAAAATAAGAATTAATCATGCAACATTTTAATTGTATTTAAAATGTAGGTGATGATTGAATGTGACGAAGTATTCTCGTTCTTATTACTGATAAGTCAATCGAATATGCGAATAGAAGGGAAACACGTATTCCTTCGCCTTGCACATGGGTAGTGCAGTTGAGATTAATTTCCCGATTAGTTCGTCAACTTCATTACCAGATGGTTACAAATGATCCTGTTGTTCAGTGAAAGCGGGAAATATGCAAATCAACGGCGAATACAAATCGTACGAACGTTCGCTGTGATTGCTGACGTGGTAGTACTTTCAGATTTTTTGTCTATCCGGCCATATGATGCTTGGTGTGAGTGGATATTTGCTCTAGCCAACTGAGGTCTAAACCGAAACGCCGGCAAAAAATGTAATCTACTGACTAAACGTTAAGTTTAACAAATTTGGACAGTAATCACTTCTTTGCCGTTTTGATGGCAACCTACAGGATGCAACTGCATACTGGAGTGGAACCGTTTCCTGATTCAAAGTACACAAACTTTTTTGTATACTAATTAGCGACGCTAATGAACATCATGTTATGAATCTGAAAAAACAAAGCAGGCGCTGGAATCACTAATAACCGTTAACGTCTGGATTAGAACGGACAGTGACCGCTGAAAAAGAGTATGTCTTAACAAAGAAATGCATTCTGAACGACTGGCAGCGGTGGCCGACAAACGCCAGCAGGACAAAAATAGTGCGTAAGACTGTGATTGTTCTTTCATGCATTGTGTAAACGGGGTCTGAAGGTAAATAACTTCTCATGTCCAAGAGCTTTTTTGGTCACAACAAAACAACTCGTAACCTAAATCTCCTGCACTTCGATTGCTAATCCCAATGATACTGATATTGTTGAACAGGGTTTCTAGGTACCGTTTGCCCGATTCGACAGCATAAGTGACCATTCACATCTTTGACAGGCAAAAAGCTCTGGTTGCAGGCTACCTGCATACAGCTTTTCATTTAATCATACAGTCATCACGTCCTCTTGCCTATTTAAAAATTTATCAGTAGTAGGGAGTTTGATTTTCACAAAATGAACATCACCCACAGTATTATAACTGCCACATTCAGTTTATCCACTTTGAACGAAAGCATTTAGTTCAAATTTCGACAACAGTTGTCAAAGATACAGATTCACATCCCGATTGAGGCTGAGAGTCTAACTATTGTGTCTGCTAGGTGAACAATTGATTCATAATCGATGTATGCCAAGCAGCCGCTTGATGACAAACATTCGTGAGTAATGTTAACGTTACTTGATGATTTCCGGAAGGAAAACGATATACGCTCTGCTCATTCTGATAAACAATAATTCTTGACTACCATCCATACTTCCCGGGGTAAAAAACAGCCAATAATGCATATAAATAAGATGTATCACCTGAAAGTTCAGTGTGGCTAGTTTGTTCGTGCTAGTCTGTGATAAAGCAGCCAAAAGAACTGTGTTTTGTACAGCCGAGTAGTTGTCAACAAATAGGGGTGCATGAGTGTGCTCAAACGACAGACGAATGTGTGCAATACATGCTAGCTATCAGGTGCGTCTGTAGTCAAACACACATTCAATGGTGCACAGAAGCACACAGAAGACAGGTGGCTCAACGTAAGACAAAATAATCTGAAAACGAGATATAGGTAGGTGGATACATTTCTAGGCTGGTGAGGAGCACAATCGCGATTGCAAAATTCCCAGAAGCAGCGGCACAGACAGAGCAAGCAAAAATTGAAACAAAAAACGATTTTGATCGGCAAAAAGAATGAACTGAAAATCTGATGACAGACATTCCAATTGATTGGGAGGAAAGCAATAATGTGTGAAGTCAGAGGTTACCTTGGACGCGATCTGTGTTCGAATCAACTGGTTTAAGTTCTGCTCACAAGCAGCGAATAGACCGTAAGAGTGACAACAACACAAGTGAGATTAGCGTGCAAATGTTAAAAGTAACACAAAATATCAGCAAGTAGTAAACAGAAATAGGATTAATAACAACCTGTCTGGTCTATAATTTGCGCCGATACAGTGAGAAGAATAGCTTGTATAGTATAGCATTGATGGAAATAATCCCCATCACAGTACCGTTAACTGAAGCCAAGGGTATACATAACGGTTCGGTCTAAATTTGACCATGTCAGATTTAATGGTGTAAGGTAAAGCAGCAATTGAATGAATCAACAGGAATGTAAATTGATAATTCATTATATTCAGTAGCGACTATGTGCAGACAAGTATATATCAAGTTTCTTATAGATCCACGATGTGTTAAACAGTAAATTACTGAATAATGTTCATTGACGAAACGTACAGCATATCCCTTCATATTCTTATTGTTTACAGTATGGAGGCAGTATATGTGTCCAATTTAATAAATTGAACATTCAACAAAAAATACAAAAAAAAACTAACCGGATGCATCGTCGTGATAGAGTTATCATTATCACGATCGACAACAATACATCAGTGAGTCACAATGATGTTCAACTACCATAGAACCCATAACAAGGAAAGTCAGCGTAAAGATCGAAAACCGATAGATAAGACCTAATTTACAAAATACCTCGCCTTCAAAGTCAAACCGTCAACATCAAAATTCCTACATTATATAGACAAATAACCGAGTGGTAAATGAGACTATCACGTTATCCGCAAGCTGTCCACATTTTTGCAACTATTACAACTATTGTCTGATGTTTCTAAGCGCCATCACATCACCAACAGATCGGTCAGAAAACAACAACATTCACGACACTGAGACCGACCGACCAAAATCTTTCTAATATTTCGGTCAGAAAATAGGTAAGTTTTCTTACCTCAGTCTGATAGAGAGACACAACCGACACAACAAAATTGAAATCACCTGCCTATGTAAAAACTATGTTTATCCACTTACTTCAGTGAACAAAACACTACTATTATTTAAGAAACAAAACTGAAACAGGAAATGAACGATACGGTAGATAACACAGAAGTCTAATTTTCAGTGAAACATATATAACACAGTGGGTTACGAATATTAAGAGGGAATGCTACTGAAAGAAGGAAATAATGGAAACATATTGGATGAATACGAGTTGGAAAATAGATCCAACGGAGAGCACTTCAAGCGTAGACTGGTGCGCCCATGGGCTGACGTTCCTCACTCCAACAGACTATGCTTTTGAATGAAAAATATAAAAAGTGAACTGCTTGCTTTTCTATAGCCTTTCCAGCAAATGATCTCTAGGACATACACCACGAATCGGCGATACGGATATCAGGTGTAAAATAAAATCAACTTCAATAAGTCATCGATAATAAAATAGCTAAACTCGTCTGTGATTCGATCTATATTTAGCAACATGTCTACCTACTGAAGAATGGATTCATCAACGCCATCGATAACAACACATCACGGTTGACATCGATGTTCAGCTGTCGTACAACGTGAAAAACACAACAAACTTGTGTTTACAGACGAAACATCGTGAATGAATAAGACTTAGTTCTCAACAAGCCCATTCAAATATCAACCCAAATACGAGAGTGACAACCCAACTGCAAATAAGAGCGGAGCAACTTGCTTGTAGTAAGTGCAGTTAATGATGGCATGCGGTGAACCACATAACATAATTAATTGCTCTCACCTCAAAGACAATTCAGTCAAATACTTGGAATGCAACTGTCTACACTCACACTTGAAAATAAAATTTTTGGGACTTGAATACCAGACTCTATGAGTGAATAAACGCAAAGACATCATCAGCCGACACTCGAGATCTATGAATGGTCTAGACAATTGGAAGGTGAAGTAGCCAGTAAAAATAAACTCATCATCACTTGCGGAAGACATTGATGTATATCATACGACTGGAAGAAGAATAACGAACAAACAAACTGAAGTCAAGGTTTACAGGGAACTGCCTAATATATTTCGCGCCAAAAGTGATGTTCAGTGTAATTACCCACGGTCATTATCAGTGTTTGGTATTGACATCCAACTACCACACAATCGGTTCAAAAATAAAATAGGGGGAGAATTAAGCTTAGTACATAAAATCCATATTTCAGCCATCAGTATCAGAGTGCACATAGCTTGTGCGCACTAGTACGGTAATAATTAAGCCGGATGCAATGAAGGTGTGACAAAACTGAGGAAAGGTTCTTCAACTAACGCATACGGAAAAAGTATGTAGTCGCTATGCTGACAGCATAAAATAGGGCAATATATTACGTAACCCGGGTGGTGGGAATTATATAAATGTTAAATAAATCAGCAGAGTCTGAATTGCTACTGCAAGTAGGAAGGAATGACTTCCCAGTTTCTTTTACTTATCACAATAGGCCAGAAAAGTTACTGACAGTCCTGCAGGATTAAACGCTATTTCGTTTTTTGGCTCACTAGTTCACCTTGACAACAATTTCTTTTGTTTTCCAGAACAAAGCAGGCTGGATGTAATATTTTCCGTTACCGCTCATGTGTGTTACGGGTTGCTGGAACGCTCTCCATTCGGTTTCCTGTTCTGCTTTGGTCAAAAAACAAATCGCAGTAGGATAACAGAACAAGACACGAATGGAAACAGTAACACATCATTCACCGCTGTCCACATTTATTCCCGTATATTTTTAGAAATTTACAATGAGGTCACTTTTAAAGCCATCTCAAAATTAAGCTAGGTACGCAAGGTTTAATTCAATTAATTTGAATAAGTTAGCCTACAGGGAAACGAATTAATGCAACTAGGAGTCACCAAGTAAAGAATGTAATGTGAAAGTCCAACAAAAGATGTTCAGTACATTATACCTTGCATTTCACAGACTTACTTGACTTGAAGCTTTTGTGAAGAGTCCTTCAATATGCATTTTGCTGATCATTTCAACCGTGAACACGAACGCGACAGCAGAGTCCAGTACCAACGTGACGTACATCAGACTTGGAACTTGTTTGAATGTTGTCGGTGTGTTCATACTGACTGAGATCAAGCTTACCAAAGCGGCCACTCGTACGATAAGTCTGAAGAAGAGTGTGAACGCGAAAATATTGTTGCAAGAAAACAACGTTTGAAGAAAAGAAGCTCAAGCAGAGAGCTGCACAAGACTAAATAGAATGAAAACAAACAAATGAAAATCTACTAAATGGTTTTTATGCTTGCGTTTATGTTCTTGTTCGTAAACAGTATTGTGGACACAATTTCAAACAAGATAAGCTGGAAATTGTACCGATAGATCAAACAAAAAAGCTTGCACATTGAAAGATTAGGTACCGTACTTAGTATGTTTAAGCAAAAATTTAACCGACCACACTTTTGATGCATTCAGGTTAAATGATAAAAGCAGTCATGTTTACGAAAGCGACGAAAAAAGGTAAGGATAAGGTACTGGAAACTTAGCATTAACCATTCACTGTTATTTAAAATAAACCATCTCAGTACCGTACATGAAGGGGTGGAATAAAGTAAGTGGAACCTACCCCATCTCTCATATAAACTCAAAATCAGATAACATCAGTAGTTAAGGTCTCATTTTACTTAAATATCGCGGGCATATTGATGAATAACTTTTCCGAAGAAACAGACAATAATACCCCCAACTTAACACAGTTCGACTATTGATGATTAGCTGCTGTTGTTTGACTCAGCAAATCTACTTGTCAAAGTGCGGCGCATTTATCGTGACATTGTGATAATGTGCGAGGGCATGAACAGTATTCTGAACAAACCATCATATTCTGGGACCAGCATAGTTGTAAATATGGAAAATGACGACTAATTATTCCACGACAGAACTCTCTTTAGTTCATCTTGCCATATCGCTCTCATTACAGTTACACGAACTAACTGCACACCTATAAATCAATTTGTAACGGTTATAATAGATTAACTTTGCCAGATTAGCGGACGTTCAGTTCTACAGCGGTTGTTATGTAAGGTTGACGATGGACACCAATGCATAACAGACTATGACAGAGGTAAAAATTTCGATCTAATATTCATTTCCTTTCTAATCGTTAGAGTGTGCAAAGTATGTACAAAGACATTTATTAAACGTGCGTACAAATGCTAGTTGGCTGTTTCAGCTTAAGTAACGACTTACCCTTGGACAAACAGAACAGTAACTCAGACAAGAGCAACAGCATAATCTACATTCGGATAACTTTTCCGACTGTATTTAAGGAAGTAACACTAATTGTAGTAGGCTGCACTTTGATTTAATCGTACCACAGCTAATCTGATTATGATTAGGGCGCAAAACTACTTATGGGGCTTGAGAAACACACTTCTAGACGATTTGAAGTGGGTTGTGCTAGGAGGCGAAATAGACGACTAAGCCCCTTTCCTCTAAGAACAGAGTGGCTGAATCGTTGTTTTCGTTTGCAGTGACTGGTCGTTTCCAGGGTAGCAGGGGGATCATAGAGAACACCCCAACCCGCAGTTAATATGTACAGTTTTTCTTCGTTATAACGGCATTCTCTATCTCTTACTTAAATAAAATTACGGCGTGACGTAGTCAAGTGCTGCAAACGACGCCGACCGAACTATTAATGAACCAACTGTAGTTGCCTCAGCGACTCACATGGAGAAGTATGAACCACTTCCGTATAATGTGCACACTCGCAAAAAGCTCACGAAAGAATCGTCAAACCCGGTGACCGGCACGTTCAGCCGATGCGTAATCGGCTGCTATAACCGAAAATTCCCGGGAGCTAATCCATCTTACCAAATCCACAGACCCCAGACGGACCGCAGTAATTAAAAGTATCCACATGGCAAACGGTTCATCAATAGGTGAACAGAAAAATCCACTGCAACGCTGAGAAGCAAGTCAGCTGTAGAACTTTAATTGACCTTTTGTGCCATGTACTTCGACTGATGAGGAGTAATGTGTTCCGTAGTCTGAGTCCGGAGAACACCTTACAAAAGCGTCAATCCGAGAAGTAAGACCAATCCCTGGGCGCCATAAGGCGCTACCAGAATATAGTCCTCCGGACCCTCTAGATAACTGTCCACTTTGTTATTCAAAATTTGGCAACATGAAAAAGTCCTCGCGTTCTGTGGTCGACCGACGGCCGCATCTGTGTCTCATCATCAACAAAGGCAACGAATTAAGGATTGAGACTTATGGAAAACTGCCACAAGACGCCGATAAAACGAGAAAAAGTGAACCATAGTTTAAAACCAAAGAACAGGAAAGAGATGCGGTTTAACACATAAAGACCATGTGTCTAAACTCAAACCTTCAAAATAAATTTGTCTACACCTTGCAAACAAATAACAGAGTTACCAGAAGGAGTGAAGTAATGCCTGTGAGACAAGTGTTACGCGCGTTTCACTGCTTCATCTTGGTAAGTCCGCTTGGTTTAAGAACTGTGCAAACAAGTGGCGGCAATGTTCTAATGACAGAATCCAGTTTGCTAGAGCACTTTAAAACGTCTTTTGTTGACAACTCCGTCAGGCATGAGTATCTCCGCTGGGAAACACATCAGACTTACAGTGGATAACCTCCTGGTAACTGTCTTTGCTGTTTCATATTGATTTATCATTTGCTGTCCTCAAGATGTTTGCTGACCTTCTAAGACACTGAAAATATGTCCACGTGTTATGTATATTTCACACGACCGAAGATATACAAACTGGAGATAGATGCTCGGTATGGAATAAGATTGATTGGTGATCGTGGTGTACACCCAAACGATCTTTAACGAAGACATTTTAAAGAATAAATGCACAATCTCGCTTAACTCCCTGTAAAATATCCACTTATTAATCTGATCGTCGCTTACTTATTAATGTCACCAAGTGCGTCTGATTTAAAGTAGACGCCGATCGTTGGACAGATGCAAACGGTTTGCGCCCTCTGCTCCTAGTGGTTACGGCTCGCAGCCGTACAGTAGCACCGCTCTCATCGTTGTTTTACATACGGGGCCTTCAAACATCAGAAAGATACCTCTTCACCTCCAGAGCTGATAAACGTTAGTGAGCACTACCCTAATATTATATACCTATGACCATTTACTTCGGCCTTCAAAGTTCTGCAGCTACTGATTCAGATCCCTAAGTATACAGACCGATCAATAACCTTCATGAATTATGTGCCTTCTTTGAAGATAATTCTATTGTGTTTATTTTTGTACACTTATAGTGAATTTCCCACTGAATTATTTCGGTGGCATTATTGTGACTTTTGCGTATCATTGCTTAAATTAACTTGCTTTTTTCATATTGACAGTGAGGTCCGCAACGTGAAGGTGTGAAATTCGCCTTAATGAGGTTATACTTGTTTATTTGAACTAGTGGTCACTTATTGTTTATCGTTGTTCCATTGTGGAACCGTCCGGAACCAACCTGCACATCCATTTCTAGACGCATCGGTTCGGTTGCTGAATCAAAAAACGGTTAAACCGGGTGAAATTGATTCTATTTTCCAACAGTAACTTTACGTAGCAAATGCGGTCTTGCAGTTCTTCCTACTTAACAGAACGGGAGATATTCCATAATGTTAACTGTGCCACATAAACACTGCCAGAGAGCAATCCCTTGGCGTGAGCATGGTCAGGGTAAGTCAATCGT
>JTDE01000085.1:0-25879 GCA_014338405.1 Paragonimus skrjabini miyazakii
TCTAGTGCTTCTTTTCGAAAGGGTCTGACTGGAAAGTCTATGGGGATGCGACAGCTGCGATCAATTGTGAGTGATGTTCAACTTGAAATTAATTATGACTGATTGCTTTTAACGTCTCTCAAATGAGACTGAAACCACTGTGGGCGATTACCAACTATTTCCGCTGTAAATGGACTATTCTTCGTAAGTTGAAAAATTAGAAGTAGCAACTGTTGAAAGGTTGAAAGTGGTTCTCTAAAAGAGGATGAATCAGCGGAAGAATCTAAAACAGTTAACCGTAGTGGTACTTGTGAAAAGGGTGGTTTGTTGCGGGAGAGTGACCACGTTGGGAATACCAGTGGTACTTACCTCAAAACGATGATTAGAATGTACAATTTGGGGCGAACAAAACACTGTTAACGATACTTGTCTGTTATGACATACCTGGCCTACTAGGCTTCGTTTCTATTTCATCAGAGTTTACATAGCAGCCGTTGCAACATTCCACGCAAAATAGGCGCTTCCTCATCATACGGTCTAACATGCATGTCGTTGTTTCTTTCTCAGTTAGACGTTCGGGCTCAAATGCATTGGAAGTGTATGTATCCTGAAATACATCCTGAAATTACATAGTTGGAACCTTTACAGTGTATGCAGCCTTACTCATCATACTATCAACCTCCATTTTGGTAACCAAAGTTACGTGAACCCCAACTTTTCAATCTTTGTATGGACATAATGTTGAGATTGCGAATGACTATCAACTTAGCAATACGATAGTTTATGAGCAACGGAAATTTAACTGATCAAGTTAGGCAAACCTAGACATACTTATCGCCGTCGTAATTCGGAAATTATACTATTCTGCTTACACAAATAATGTCACATTTTGTGTGATTTACATGGGAGCGCAGTCCTCTTTTTTTCTTCTGACTGTACGTTGCACTATCCACTGAACCGATGGAGTTTTTTGCTCACGTCAATGCAAGCACTTACGAGCTACATAAACCAGCTGGGTCAATCTTTATTCTGTGCACAATGTGACGCACGACGCTAACACCACCGTACTGCCAACACACTTGTGAAAAACTCTGTTATGCAAACGACAAGCAAATGTCATACACAACTATGTTGTATCCGGCCGTCGTGAATGACGATATAAAAGTTAGAGGTACTTCGGCTGAAACTCTACAAATACTCAGCATATGTTGGCAGTTAATATGTAGTGCTAAAGAACTTACACGGTCAAAAGTGAAGTAGCCAACAAAACTGGTAGCATTTCACTCTCAATATTGTTGGTATAAACCACGCTTGCTTGCACATTCTAACAAAAATTATCCTCGACCATCATGGTGATTTGCTGCAAAGATCTCTAGTAGAAGTGTTGAATTAGAGATCTCGAAGAGAATGCACAGCTATCAGATTGTCGTAGTTATGTTATTCCTGACAATATTCTCAGAAAACTGAACGGAGTCTGCAGTTGATCACATTTTTGGTACTCGAGTAGGCTTTTCTTGCCTACACATAATGCCACAGGGCTTGTGGATAATCGGAAGTGTGTACCTTTCTTATGCCTGAAGATAAATTCAGTTCCACGCGTCTTTAATTTCTTTCAAGTACAATCAACTTCAAGCTACTGGTCACCCTCATGTCACACCAGAACGCTGTTCGGCACCTGACAATAAATCCGCTCTTGCCCGAAACAAACATACTTCAAGGACGAGTTCTGACATGTACAAAATTCCGGTTTGTCTTGTTCCTTTCAGATAAAGGCCAGACCAATTTGTCCGAGTGTAAAGGCTGAGATCATATGTGAGCTGTGTTCAACTTCCAGCAATCATGATTCTGTATTACTCATCAGAAAAATTCACCTACTGATTCAAATTAAACCACATTCAACAACTATTCAAATACCTTGCAATCTCATAGTGTGCTATCTGAAACTCAGGGTGCTATCGATCAGAGACATCATCTGAACTGACGATCAGTGTACAGTTGTGGCATACTATGTTTGAAGTGAGTACTTCGGTAATCAAAATCACAGTGGAAAACCGACTCATAAGATAAATGAATTAGGTTTTCGCGATTAACTTAAAATCACTAAAAAATGCACAGTGTTGTAATCAATCGATTGCATATGAAGTTTTCAGACACCCTCGGTGCGCAGGTTTAACTGCATACATAATGAATTTAGTCCGAAAATTTACGGTCAATAATCAAGGTTATCGAAATTTTGATACGGCATTACGTAAAATAAAATAGTTAACTTCATTCTGTCACATCGTGAAGTTCGACTGAAGTGCTCACGCCAAAAACATGACACTTTCTGAAAAGTCGGAGGGGACATCCGACCTAACCACCGATGAAACTCCACAAAAGACTTCGGCTGAGCCCATTATCATTGATCAGCTGTTAGAAACAGAAGTTGGAACGCTTGGGATTTGGCAGTGGGGTTTGGTCTTACTGGGTGTTATCAGTACAACGGCATCCTCCAACTTCCCGGTATTCTCCGACAGCGAACCACTTAAGCGCTGTCGAATGGATTTCGATACAGAAACTCAAGTTGCATCTTGGAACTTTACCTATGTTGGTCAAGTGACTGGTGGTTGGGTAGATGCCAAAGAACAATACGATGTAAACAGTGGCTGTCAAATGTTCGACAATTGGCAAGAACACATCAACGCGACATTAACTTCCGGCGGAACCGCAAATCTCACCAAACATCTCATCCCTTGCAATCAAGGTTATGTGTACAAGTATCAGGATTTTCAATATCCTGGTGGTATCGTAGAAAATTTTGACGTGGTTTGTGAAGACAGTTGGCTTCTTCCAATCGGAACATCCCTATTCATGATCGGTATGATGTTTGGCTATCTTTTTGGTGGATTTTGGGGGGCCAGATTTGGGATAAAGAATGCATTGATTTGGTTTTCATTTCTGGAACTCATCACCTCTGGGCTTTGCTCGTTATCCGGTTCATTTTGGTTATTTACCATCCTGCGCGTGCTCATAGGGATCGGTACGTACGGGAAATTGTGCTGTTTCAACTTGATCATTCTGGACATCACCGTTCCGCGTCATCGAAGTGCTGTTAATGCCGCCTACCTGTTGGGGTTCAACGTCACGTCCAGGGCTCTCCTCTCCTTGTTTGCTTGGCTATTGCGGGATTGGTGGTGGCTGAACTTGGCAGCCTCATTTCACTGTCTGTTTGTCTTCACTTACTTCTTCCTGGTTCCCGAATCTCCCCGCTGGTTGTTAGCACAAAACCGCAACGTAGAAGCACTTCGTGTACTACAACTTGGGCGGCGTGTCAATCTGTATTTCACCAAACAAAAAAATGAACCTTCCCAAAAGTTGCAGCGTCTGGAAAGGCAAGAAACCCGAAGGCAATCAGTGATAAGCGTCACTATGGTCCACTTTGGCTCCACAGCCCAGAACACCCAGCCACGTCGTCGTTTATTTACCAGCCTATTCTCCGATTCAAAAATGGTTAAAACCACATTGCTTTCTACTGCAACATTTTTCCTGTTTGCGTTCACATTTCTCGGCAGTTTGTTGTATACACGAAGAATAAAGGAGCCTGTTTATCTGGTTACTTTTGTGGTAGCTGTTGCTGGAATTCCAGGGGTCCTTATTGCTGTTTTGTCCTACCGTCTTGTCCGGGAACGGAAACTGCCACTGGTATTAACTTACTTGGCGCTTGCGATTACATTAGGCGTTGGTGGTCTGTACACTGTGCTTATTCAACCACAGGAGGATATTGTGCTTTCAATAACCGCGGTGATAGCACTAATGTTTTTAGTCACTATTCAGTGTATGATGTTCATCTATATTCCGGAACTCTATCCACCAGATGTGCGTGCGCAGGGATTTGGTACCGCGGCTGGGATCGGACGGTTAGGTGCCGCCTTGTCTACATTTGTAAACCGATTGGATGAACTTTACAGGCACGGAATTCCGGCCATTATATATGCAACAGTGGCTGTAATTTCAGGTCTTCTCACAATATGCTTTATCAATACGACTGGGGAGGAAGTAGTCCTGGTTCCTGATCTTGCACAACAATCGTCAACAAACATTGACCAGGAGAACGACTCATCATTTGACGCTTTCGACCGGACGAGATTTTAGTACTGGATTATCCGCCTTACACGACAACAAAGTTTTTGCTTTCCTTTACGCAGGTGTGTGTTAAGCTTGAAATATATGGGTTGTTTGCCAATGGAATCTGATGACGAATTACCATAATATAAATGTTTCTTTACCACAGCTGTTATACTTGTTAACAGGACCATGAGTTACTCAAATTAGTGAGGAGTTTGTTTATCCAAACCGTTTTATTACATAAACTAGACAAACATAATCGAGTGACATAGCATAGAAGAGGAACGAAACTGACATTTCGAAAATGCATAGACAGGTTCTCAGGCTGTTTGCGATCTGATGTCATAAAACAATTAGACTAACCTGTATTATCCATGTGTTGTGATGCACTGGTTTGTAGATATGGCACTTCTACTATCTAGCTGACTGAGACCGTTGCATTACATAATAGTGGAATGTAACTTGAAATTTCTATCGTCTTAGTGATTTACTGGGGGGAAAAGACGGCAACCGACTTGCAAAGCCACCTAATCGGTGTACAATAATCCCGTTCTGCAAGCACACCACCGAATAAATCTTCACGCTGAGACGGCCGCTACACGACGGGACCACAGGCTTGCAAATGTGAGAATGTTGGCACCACTTGACTGGGTTGGTAAGCAGGAGTAGACCATAACCCATGTTCGCGTCAGATGACGTATTCATTAATAACGGACCATTGGCAATTAACCATGAGGAAAGATTTAAAAGTTACTGACTGTCTTTTTGAACTGAGGGCTCGTCCCTTATGATGTGCTGGCAGCCGGCTTCAAGGAGGTTCATCGCCATAAGCATACAACCAGAAAATTAAAAGCTCATTAAAATCTACACGATAAAAGTGGGATCATTCCATTTTGCTTCTAGTGCCACGGAGATTACCTCGGTGTTTAAATAAATCCATACGTTAGACAACTTCACTTGAGCGAATGTTTCTGGCTGAAATTTTGTTAGTTGAAAACGTAAATTTTCATGGATCGCTAACATATTTGGTTTCATGGAAGTAGCCGTGAAGATGTTAGCTTTACTCACCAGAGGCAATTCAGTTTGGATGATACATGTACAATTCACCCATAAATCTTGCCCACCAGAAGCGTTATCCTTCCTACGCGCCTTCATGCCCGTTTTGTTGGGCGACATAGAAAAACACGAAAACCAGAGTGAGTGAACTAAGCTGAGGCCGCTGTTGAAGATATGGTTGAGTAAACGAGAACAGGTGAGGGTTACTGGAGCGCACACAACAACAACGTCATACCTACGTGAGCACGTCTGACATGCTTTGGGATAGTGAGAAATCGTGATGCAACATTGTCAGGATAAATAAATTGATGGGATTTCGGTCTCGTTAAGTCATGTTACTAAATCTGATTTGATTGCCTACTCGGGGATACCAGGAACTCTTTAACGAGTGCACATACGTATGACGACTGCTACAGAGGTTTCACCTCTTCTAGTTAAATGAAGTGTACACTCTATCAGAGTTTAGTGGTTGTCAGAAAGGTGAAAAATGACGTAATGTGTTTAAATCTTTCTCTGTTCGAAGAACCAAGGACTCATTCATAACCTGCTACTTTAATTATGGCTTTCCGAGACAAAGCTAACATTATTCATCAGTATAAGTCTATCAGGCGAGTAATACAACGGCTGTTCACATTCGTCAACCTGATTGCATGTTCATAAATGAGCACGCGGTGATTTAAGAAACAAATCAGCACCTAGACGTAATAGTCAAAGTTAGAAAATTCGAATTCCCCTCGAAATCTTACTTGAATTGGGGCCTTCCACGGAAATAAAATGTAGAAGACCCCAGACTGGTAGCAATAAGCAGTTGTTTTTCGTCAGACAAAAGCCCGAATTTATAGATGGAAATCAGTATTATGGAAATCAGAATCTGTCATTGGCTGACCACAATTTCATGTGCAAAGTCACGAACTATCAGCCGACTGGTGCAACAGAGAACAAAGAACTTGGCGAATAACGGAATATGTAACATTGAAGCTCTTCGTCCACTCTCGATGTGGTATATCATCGCAACGTTAGGATTGGTCTCTTGCTGAATCTTCCATTGTGTCGGGGTTTGAATTAGCGGTGAATCAAACAGATTTTCATCACACTGTCGTCAACTTGCTACTAGAAAACTGGAATAATAACCACTTACTAGACTATTGCACGCCACCCACAATGCAAGTTGTTGTGTACGAAAAGCACGAGATTTTGACTGACGTAATTCTAACAACACAAAACTGAATGCCGCATTCCGATAGACTTTTAGCCAACTCGGTTCGGAAAGAAGTACAAGACCGTAGGTTCAACTATGTTAAAGCTTGTCAGTAGTGCATATTCTTTGAACGCCTGAGACTAGAACTCCTGCCAAGCTTTCATGAAGCGAAAATGTTGACTACTGCTCCGCTGACCTTAGGTTAGACAAGAGTGAATTACAGTCATATTTGCTCACCATTTATGTCCAGAACTTTCAGACATAATAAGTTGGTCATGCTTAATTGAACCCAGTATGTCAGTAGTCACCATAGGTACATTACGATGACAATGAAACCGAAACACCTCGGCTATTCGCCTACCCAATCAAAGATTGAACGCATTTAATTTGAACTAATGGAAGAAGTTAGTACTGATTAAACACCAAAACAAAAACCTTTCTTTCTTTCAAAAAGTGTATTTCTTTGCAAAATGAACACAACAGGCCTACAGTCTAGAAAACCTGCTAATCATTTCGTCGTCAGCGAAATACACATGTTAAACACCTCAATCCGAATAGACCAACTAGAAGTTTTCTGGAGCTGTGGGTAGAACAAATGATCAGATACATTCAGCGAACAAGCTTACGAATGATTAACCGGGATACTCGCGAGGAAAGGATGCCCCTAAACAAACCATTACTCAAACGGAGACTGTGTTGTATGTGCCTACCTATTATTCTTCTTGGCTTGCGAACCACTGTAAAGGAAGACGTTGGATGCACTTCGGCGGAGCTCGTTCACGGTTGTACATTAAGTATACTTGAAGAATTTCTCTCTAACTTCCTGGTATCTCTCAGTCTTGACGCGATCCACGTCATGCGCTTAAAGAATCATATGCAGCATGTTCAACCTTCGCCCCTCACGGCAAACCTAGCGCCAAGAACAAATTCACCGAGATCTGCGTATTTACCTTTTCGTTTTCATTCGTGTTGGCTCACCTAAGTCACTTCTACAGCCGCCGTATGATGAGGCTTTCGGAGTGCTCGACCGCAAAGACAAATATTTTGTCATTGACAAAATCGGAACAAGTCACTCGGTGAGCAGTGACAGATTAAAGGTTGCGTACGTCGGTTGGGATTCAACGTCGCCGTCTCATCATTCGAACATTACACATGGTGGTGATTCCAGCCAGTGTACCCTAGATCCGAATACCGACTCGCAAAACCTTTCTCAGTCTACCCATGTTTGACACCATTCGACACCTTGTTCCTACTTCCCAGCCCAAGCCTTCCACATCACACACCCATTCTGGACGAGCTGTTAGAAGGCCGACCGTCTATAAGGGTTATCCTTACTAACCCACTGTCTGTTTCCTTAGTAATCGAGCGTTTTCTCTTCCTTAACGCTCCAGGGTTGGAGTTATATACAGTCTGTTATCCTTTTGCTCTCTCGCTCTATATATTTATACTATTCTTCATACTGTTATTTTCACTTTACATATAAACTACTTCCCCATCGTTTGAATGAATACACACTTCGTCATCGCGCGCCTCAGCTTCTGCATGCACGTGGTCGTTGTTACCGGGAGTGAATGGGGCCAACAGCGAATTTTCGTACACTGGAGAAACGGAATTCGCTGGAATTTCTTTGTTATCCAAGAGGAACGTTCTTCAAACATATCGCGATCTTAGTGTGGTGGAATTTATCGTGGACTGCTACCGTAGATTGTTTTGTAATCTTGTCGATTCATTTGTTATTTCCACTACAATTTGCTTCACCCCACTAATAGTTTTTCACCAACGAGTAGCACGACAAACCTCTTAAGTTTGAATCTGTCTATTTGTGAATACTCCGGACCGTGGCTGGAGTTAAACCGGTGACAAAAATTGCACGTCCCACGCGACATGTACCCTGCTAAGCAACAGAACCACGCCGGAAGCCTGGAAGCTTCACACTGGGGTTTAAGTAACCAACCATCCCATTGTGTTTGTGATGTCCACCAAACCATACAGATATCAGACTGTCATGTTAGGGTTATTTCGGACAGCCAACACTAATGTCTATCAATACAGTTACTGAACATCATAGTTGTAGTATTGTGAGTAGTATTGCAAATTTGTTGATTATCAAGCGATCGTTTTGTGAAAAATCAGGACTTTGACTGGAGCTGGACCAGTGGCAGATATTGCACTCTGTTACACTAAAGGCCTTCTACTTGGTGATCTGCAAGGTCACGCCGGGAGCCTGAGAGTTTTACATTAGATTGCCATTTGCTTAATTGTTCGTCAACCTGTTGGTCTGAAAAGCAAGAAGGTTTAACCCAACAATACATGATTAATGTATTAATGTGTGACATTACAAACAGGGTGTTTTTGACCACAGTAGTTACTTGTAATAGTAAATGTTTTAGTAAGAACCGAAAATAGTTTCGTAAACAGTATATCTATGGGACTGCTAAACATTTCTAATGATGGTTTTCATGTCTGTCCACTATAACCAAGTACTTAGGTATAGAACTAGAGTGTGGCGCACGATGAAGAAGTATTATGATTGTTTGGAACTGCGTGTCAGAGATACTAGGATACTGAAGCATCTTGAACTCCTTGACATTGCACATTACTACAAAGAAAGCACGAAAGATTTGTGGACTTAAAGGTCTATTCTCAAATATCTTGACTCGAAAGTTTTATAACATCGTGTTTTATTCGTGACTTCTTGATTATCACTAGATGAACGGCCGAAACTTAGAGTTCATCTGATGTCAAGCAAATCGGTGTGGCCATCAGTGGAAAGCAAACCATTTTTTACCTAGAGCTGGTTTCTACTCATCACTTGTTCATGGAGACAGCTTTCTTTGGATATATGACTGACCAGGTTTTCAAGACACATGCTCATTAATTATGTTTAACATTACAATTATTGGATATTATTTATGGTTTGTAATGTCCGCATTGAGAAATACATGACGAAACAGTTAGTACAGCAGTTTTTCAGAATGTAGTTAACCTATCGGGATTTCACACAACGTGCGAGTCAATGGCAGTGTTACAGGCGGACCGAATGCTTCCGGTAAACATCATCTTCTGTTGCATCTTGTAATGCTTTGCACAAAAGCTTGCTCTGCGCTGCTATTTACGTCAGACCGAACATTATTGAACGGGTGATTTGATTGATATGATTCGGAACTAGTGGTCATCCGCGGTTTTCATTTCTCAAAAAGATCATTTAGAGATTTGGGTAACCCAGGAACTCAAGTACAATTTTCACGTTAACAATCAATAGTGTTGACGAAATATTTTTTTACACCGGTTTTAATACGTTCAAACTGATAAAAATCTGCCTGCTTATTTGTACCTTGGAAGCGAGAGCAAATACCGAATATCTATCAGATCTTTCGTTTACACTGCCCCAAGATAGTCAGATTGCTAAACCCCACTGCGTGCACACTAGGAACTCAATAGATAATGTAGGATCCAACGTCTACCATACTGGCTACGCGCTAGCATCAATAAATTGGTTCACTGAAACTGTGCGTAACTATGCGTAAAGTGGCAATTCCTGGCGATGGACATCTAATGAACTACCCAGTAATAGACGCTTATGTCCGAGTTAGCAGTTTTCACACTCAGGTCACATCTGCAAGTAACTTGGTCAAAGCATCTATGTACTTTCCAGATAACTGTCAGGTTGTTCCTCTTGTGGAACACAACACGGTAAGGCCCACATTTTGATCCACCTAAGACAAAATCTCGACAACCGAAAATGACTTTTGAACACTATCTACACTTGGACTATTCGAAGTAGTTACCTGAATATTTTGTCACGTTTTCTGATTTGGTTGGTAAATTTTACATGGTAACAATTTATGGAAACTGTTTTGATGGAAATATCTGATCCCCTATATGAAAAGATGTGAATATTAGTCGAAAATGAAACGCGTAGAAACACACTAACCACTTTGGAAATTTATTTGATCTGGTTAAAAAGAGTACTGGTACTGTGGGAGGTCCAGGCGGCGACGGCATGTCATCTGTGTTTTATAACCTATTCTAACGTATTGTTTGTTATAATAAACTTTTCACACACAACGAATGTGTAATCGATTTCAAGCTTGCTTATTAAATTTGCATCAACACTTTTTTCAATCTGGCTGGTGAATCTTTTCGTTCACCGAATACAGAATCGAATTGTTGGCAAGTCAATGGTGCGCACTGCGTTCTCATCGGGTACCATAGTTGAAAATAAGCAAGTCACGCGGTTCATTCGTGACTAATTTAATTAGTTGTGAACAATTTCATGTACCCCGCAGGCTATGTTTTGTCCGAGTTGTTAGTCGTTGACAGTTGAATAGAGTTTGTTGATGGCAACACATTTTATCTCAAGTTCAGGCCTTCCCAATGCACAATAGTTTTCCACGATTGAAACTAACGTAATTGTCAGTTTTTAAATGCAAATTCCAGCCTAGCTAGGTCTGAAGTGATTCATAAGATTACAAGCTCATTCTGTCTTGACAGAATTAAGCGGTAATACTTTCTAAAACACTCCAGCCACTGCTCGTTGCAAAGATATCCGTGCGCACATGCAGTAACTAGAAATGGTATAATTATTTACAAATCCTCTTCATTGTACCACAATTTAAGTTCATTAACCATCCCTTTTGATGACGCATGTTGCCTCAACGATACCCAGAAAACCCACTGTGTTCAGGTCTGTTCAAAGTAACATTTTTAAAGATACCCGGTTTACCCTGTCGTGATCTTATTCTATATATTTCCTATGGTTCACAACTAACCGTTCTTTCGGCAGCACCGAATCCTACCGTTTTTGACTGATACCTGTTGTTCTCCCATTGATATTAAGTTTCTCCTTACAACATTGAAAGTTTGTCGTCCAGTTGCTTTCTCTTTCTCTTTTAAATGCTATATTGAAAGGTTTTCTTCAAGTTATGTTTCAGTTATCGTCAAACCAGTTGGTAGTGGCTACATTGTGCACATAATTTACATTCTTAAAGCATTGTATATCAACTGGTATTTATGTAAACATTTGCATCCTGATAAAATCCTTAATGCATTCACCAAGGCAGGCTTCTTATAAAAGCTCATACTGGAAATAACTGATGAACCGCAGTACGACCAGATTTCAGATTTTCCTGACTATGTGATGACTGATATGCAATGTCCCATTGAGATATTTACGGTATTGACGTTGTTATAGACAGGGTAAGAGTAAGTTTACATCTGCCGTTCTACTTTCAGTTCAAATTCCTATGGTGAACTAATCCTATGAAGAATATCGTGAAAACGCTAGGTGTCTCTGACGATAATTCCACTGGCGCGGGTTGCTCAAATTTATCTGTGAAGTGCGGCTTATCACTTCACTTGACATTTATATGTATCAATATCGTCATCACAGCAAGTCATCTGTACTGTAGAGCCCAGTAACCCAAGATTGGTATATTATCCATCACCTGAAATTTGCAACAGGGTCGCCGTCAAAACATAGCATAGGTTTGATGAGTCATCGTGTTAGGGTCTGCACCCACAGCTCCACTGTCATCACAGTAAGTGTTACACGTTGATGGTGGTATGACCTAATGACCTGACGAAAGCAGTGCACCTGGAGTCAGTTCCCTTGAGTTAGTTACTGTTCTGAGAGAAGAGAGCGCATCCGACTGAGTGATGTGACAACTCTGCTTGCATGTAGATGTTGGAATTCAAAAGACGGTCCGGCCAAGGCCACTTGGTTATTACGAAATGAAAAAGAATTAGCTCACCTTTATATCTGGCTTTACACTTCAACGTGGACCACACCTACTTAGGCGAGATTTACCTATCCTTACAATAGCCTGCAGGCAAATACCAGTTTTTAACTTCGTCACCATAGTCACCACTTGTTCAAGGATGTTGTCTTTCGAAAACCTGTAAAAAGTCTCTGTCCACAAAAACTTGATAAAACGGTGGGCATCTTTTTCGATTAATGGACCAGTTGACACGCTATGCGTGCAACGCTGACAAATATGTACGTCCAAAGGGGTGCATGCGAGTGGTTTTGTTGAGTGTGTTTGGGTTCCCTCAAGTTGAGACAAGTATGGCTGCCCGCTGTATGAATTGCGATAGCCTGCGTGCACAGATGTAACGGTGTCCGTGTATGTATGCGGAATCTCAGGTAAATACGTTTGCATGTATGTATAGCTGAACGGAGCCAACACTAAACGGCATAAACGGTGGGAATCGAGTGAGAAAGTACACGACAGGTGAGATTTTGAGACAGTGGTTACATTGTTTCCCACGAAGTATTACGACGAACAGGCCACCACAAGTCGATCCAAAAAGCCGACTGATCGATTCGACTCAGTTTCTGCTAACCGATGAGGGCGGACTAAATACGAGTCCAGCGCTTGCCATACTGACATGAGACAATTAATCGATACGCCGTTGTGCGATACTCCAGAGGCCGAGCGATCAGACCACGATAAGTTCTTCTGTATATTGGTCACAGGAATTTTCTTTGGTTTTTCAGACAAGAGAATTCAAAACACTAATTAGTTTGCCGGGATAAATAATTGATGCATGTTGTAATAGGGATGGTTAACAATTTGTTGTATGACAGGATGCTGCAAGCGACCTGTGTTATCCTGTTGATTAGAGATGGGTTTCGTACCCCAACTGGTTAGCAACCGATCAGGGAAATGCAACTTACTGCCCGGGATCAGTGGCACCAATGTACAACGACTATTCACACGAATGAAAGCTGTCTTAGCTCGTGCAGTGCTAGTCCGGTGACAAAAAACTCAGTAGGACTTTATTGACCTTCATAAACTTTACCACTCGTGTGAACTAACTAAGAAGTTATACACCGATTGACATATTTGTTCCTACCATGCTAGGTGGCTTACGTTGACTGCAGATGAGTATTTCTTCCATCATTTTTTCTAGTGGATTCTGGCCCTCTCAAGATTAGTCTGACTGCTCATAACATGTACACAAGGCTTAAAAAATGAACGTAAGTTTGTGCTGTATTATGACGGCTGAAAATTCCCTGAACGGAGAAGGAATAATAACCTGAAACACTTTGTTATACATTTCACAGATGAGCTTTCCAGAAGGTTCATATGACAACCTTGCAGTTGCTAATAAAGTTTTCATTATTACGAAGCTGCGAATAAATAAGTAACAAAAATATACTACACATCGCTACCGTTTCAGGGCTAGTTTTATATGCAGCGTGATGAACGGTACCGTATGTCTGTTTATGAAGAATGTCGAGTTGTAACCGTCAGATTTAAGATTTCATTTGCAACTTCTCACAGGATATCTTCAAGTCTAGCATTCTTTTTGTTTCTCTAGTCCAAACTAGCCTTGGACGCCGTGGTCGCATTGCTGCTACTATAACAATAAAATCTGTTTTGAAAAAATCTTGTGAACGATGGCGGATTGCTGTGTTATGAACGTGAACGAACCCATCTGAAATAAGTCAGACAAGAATTAAGCAGATTTTCTAGGGGTAAACAATTTCCAGTTTCCAAGTTGTACCTCATTGCTCGTTCAAATTACCAATCAGCACGAAGATAACCTAGAATTACACACTAATGTCAGCAGCGTTAACAATTTTCACAATCGAAGTAACAACTTCTCAACTGTAGCTCAAGTTGCAACGTTGCAATACTCCAGAAGGCTACGTGTAAAAGCATACCTTCTGTGACTCTTGCACAACGGAGTTTCATGAAATCAACAATCGGTCGACGTTTACAAAGTACACAGTTGATAATGCTTGGTCGTAAATCTTACTTTTTAGGTTTTATGCTACTTCCTTTAATTTTGCTTGAGGCAATGTTTATGTGTTCACGCACTACTCACAAATAAACACTTGGGCCAAAACCTTAAACCACAACATTTTCTGTCCTTCCCCTCGAAGTACAAATTCTCACAGATTTAAATCAAGTAATCTATCTGTGCATCTGCTGCAAACCTCGGAAATTCTCAGCTGTAGATTTTTAGTTGCTGAGTTTACGTAAGACAGAGTAAAACTAGGCAATTAGGAAAAAATGCTTTCACGGGCACAATAAACAAATATGTGCATGACATATGTGTAAATATCAAGGTGAGTTCACCTAAATTTAGAGACGGCATATACAGATGTAAATGTTTTCAAACAAAAAGTCCGATCATAATCAAACAAGTGTGACTCCAAGTTACTTACAAGGTGAAAACGAGGAAATTTTCTTTAGTTCTTCAAAGTTATCAAGCTTGTTAATAAGCCACTGAACATTAGTAAGAGATTAAAGTTAAACATAATTTCTAACTGATCATCGGTCTACGTTTTGAATCTGGGTTAAAGTGGTCGTTTTCCGATAGGGTGCATAGGGTAATTGCGATGCCGGTGAAGGCATTCCGGGCTTAACTTCAATTGGCGGAGGCAGATTTCGATAAGGATTTGGCCGCATTCCATAGAATGCTTTCGGTGGTGCTCCCTGGCCGGGGCCTTCCTGCCCACCGGGATTGCTCGTCATGACGGGAAATGCCGGCGCTATGGGCGTGATACTAATTGGGAATTGAGGCAACGTGTTCACTGGGGAATCCGTGTAGGCCATGTTGTATTCCGGAGGTTTGAGTGGGGGACGTTCGTTCGGTAGGATGAGTGGCTTGGTCGGTGGTGAACAACTGTCCTCTAGTCCGTCGTTCACTGGTGTGACAAGTGATTTTTCTGAATTGGATAGTTTGGACAAAAAAACCCGTTAAAAATCGCGGCGCTCAAATATACTATGCGGCGAAATTTTTTCACATGATTGATCTACAAATTCCGACTGTTCAACTTTGTTTTTTGAGATAAATAACGATATACTGTACGATATATTACCTCTTATAATTTACAGCAGAAGTGAAAACCCACTATTGAAAAGTAATTCTTGTGCACTGAATTGGCAACCATGACCATCTGATTGCAATATCTACACTGAGAGCTACGAGCTGAAATATGTCGTCATTGAGAAATGCAGTAATGCTGGCCTTGTAACACACTTTATAGATCGTGAGACGTCTAAGTTTTCAGTAGCCTAATCATATAAACTTCAAGTTTAGCAAACCCTCCATTGTTGAACAGAGCAGACTCCTATCGTCTGAGCCCGACTGGGTCAGAATTAGAGAATCTGAACAAACTGTGATAATGGTTGCGCATTGTTGCGCAGATTTGGTTGAATGTGTTACGCATAATGTCGCCTGCTGTAACTTCGTGTCTTTATGTAGCTGTAAGAAATTACTGTACTTTTTACATCTGCTTATCCAGCGCAGCGTGAAAAATGTGCGGGCTTTTGAAATGACTTATTATTTCGGTGATTCACCATTAAACAAAGTTTACCAGTGAGGTGGAACAACAAAAACTTTTGATAACTTACTGGGTTGATGTACAAATTCTGCTCCAGTCATGGAGAACAAACTACATTTGTAATTAGAAAATAATTGTTTGTGAAAATATTGAGTTTTGGCTGACCCAAACCAGCAGCTGGGAGCATGCTGTTCTTGTGTGGTTGTTCGTACCTCAGCCTTCTCAGAATTAACAAATCTACCACATTATTTGGTGAATATCAACACAACAAAGTCATACTACCATTTCATAACAGTCACAACTACTGATCGATAATCAAAAATTTCGGTCAACGGCTTAAGTCAGCTTGTCAGTTCAGCTTGACTGCAATGCCGTAAGTGCCGGTTTATCAAATGGAGACAGTCTGTCGAACTGACTACTATTCACAAGCACTTATGATGAAATGGTGAGTTGTAATCACTCGGCCTGGCACCCTTTGGGGTCAGGAATGCTGCCGTTTATATGCTCGCCGCGAAAGCACGTAGACCGAAATCAAACTTTTAGTCTGAACAGCTATATGAGAAAATCTAACCGGCGAGCGAACCTCTAGTCTAAACCTTTTGCAAGTTAGGTTAATCTGGAGGCAACACCAGACATGCCACTAATTACATCATGTCCAAATCATTGGCCTCGTGTCATTTTTCATGAGTTAATCGGTAAAGTGTTAATTTTGTTGAAGAAAGGGTGGATTAATGCACATGTTCTAAAGGTACCGACTGAGAAATCTACCTGACTGTGAAATCTTTGATCAAAAGCAAAATGCATTCAACTTGTAGCAATCGAAATCCTTAAACAATGACCAGTTACTCACAAAGATAAATTTAGGAATAATATAATTAATACAAGCAACTTGATATTTGGCTCTTGCAACTTTTTGTTGTTAGAAATCTACGTAATTACACCTTTTAACGTGGTGTGTTTAGGTGTATTTTATGCTGTTTTCGAAACATGTCAGCAGTTGATACAACGATCATCTCAGTAGTACATAAGATCGAAAAGTTGTCATGAGGCCAAATATCGTTTTCTAAGGGTTGATGAGAGATTGCTCACTGATTCACATTTCACATCACAAGTGTAATGGACTAGTAGAGCGGCAGGATTAGAGCTTTGTTGTTTTGAATGCTTTAGTAAAATAGAATGATCGTGTTAGTGTTACAGTCATTTGAGGACCATGCCAGCAGCATCCTTCCAAACGAAAGTTTACTGCATATAGCTAATCATTTTTTCACCTAGTTGCGAACTGGTAGGTATAGTGAGAGACCAGTCTAAGAAATAACAACTGCGCGTAGCTGTTAGCCAAATCAACCGTGTGGTAGACAGTACACCTTTGACATCATCTCCCACACTGCCATACATACACGGCGGACTGACAAAATTCCCAAAATTTTGATTGCCCATTTTCTAGAAACATTACTGTTGTGTAGGTACTCTCCAACATACTGCCCACTGGCATGGCGAGACTTTTAATTTCAGCTCCTAGTAAACAACCAAAGTGATCACATGCATTGCTATGGTCTTATGACTGAAGACCAGTAGAGGCAATGATAGTTTTGAATCATTTTCGTCGTGATGTGGCGTGTAATCAAAACTCGTCAACAAGATTTTTTGCTGGAAAGGACCTGAGGCAGACCCGACTAAATAGTAATATTATCAAGGGTCATATAAATGCAAAATGTACTCTTATAAAATACAGCTAGTGGATGGAAAAAAGTAACTATGAAGTGGAATGTGCACAGAATAATCAAAAATGATAAACAGTCAACCAACAAAGTGATGAACGTTAGGAAAACTTCCTTTTTACATCGAGGAAATCAACAGCGACATCTGAGCTTATTGTTTGCTGACGTTCACTCAAATTAGCAGCAAACATGAGATCACTACACACCAGTCCAGGATCGCTGATGACAGAGGAACACCAATGACATTAACCGTTGTTATTCAAGCTGAGTGGTCGTTAGATAACTCACGATACTGGCTACAATATACATATACTTGCACTATGCTGATTTGCTTTCAGTCTAATTTTGATCGTCTGGGATTAATCATTTCGCCTAATGGATCTTGAAGGTGAAATCACATTTCAACCAGTGGGTAAATTGTCTCGGGCTTACATAGAATCTACTTGATAAGTACAAACTTGACAGCAAAAATAGAACGCAACATGTGAAGGAATTCCATACTTGCCTACGTGATTCTTATGGTTGTTTTATCACATGGACTGGTTGTTCTGGAAAGCTGTCTTCCCAGGAGATCGTATCCAGTGCATCACTAGCAAAATATCCTATAACAGAGAGCTTCTGGTGCAATTTTTGAGAATGTATTTGAAAAATAAAACTGGCCACGTTTTAACCACATGCAGGAATTATTCAACCACATGATTTACCGTAAACATTTGCTTTACGTTTTGGGCATGCTACTTACACTCAGTCAGTAGTTAAGCGAACCAAGAATACCACTGAGACTGTGAAATTTTCTATACCTCTCTACAGCACAGACTCGATAATAAATATACTGTTCATAAATATATAACCGATATATGTTTTGAAGCCGTGTTAAGTTGACAGTTCAGCCAAGTTAAGGTAGCACGCAGCTATTAACAGTTCACCCTTTTGTCAATTTTCCATGACTTGATCTACTTATACGCAGTGTATACCGTTGAGGCAAAAGATCCGTCGAATAGGTAACAATTGTGGTAAATCAGTAGTCATGGACATCGCCAGCATCTTGCGCACAGAAAAAAACTATATAGTTCACTCACGACGTTTACACACTAGTGGAATATCTTTATCCGGCAAACCGTTCTCGCGTTCGTCCCCGAATGTATTCACACTCTTCAATTGCTTGTTCTTCATTTTGATTCTTAGTTCGGCCTCCGGGTTTGTTGCACTATGCCCCGTTGCTAGTTTAAGGTCCATGTTTCGCTGATTGTTCGTCTTCTGTTTTCTCCGTTTTCGAAGCCAAACAAACCCCAAAATGACCACAAGCAGAAGGATAAGTGAAGTACAGACCGGTAAAAGTATGCCCAAAAGAAGCGTACGTTGTCGATCATGTTTTTCCGTTGGACTGTACGAGGTCATGGCAACGTCATTTTGTGAGGGTTTGAAAAGATCCGGGATGGGAATACCACGTTGATTAACACCGGATGGCTCGGGAACCTCAAACGGCAGATTGGCTGGTTGAATAAAAATTGAGTTTGTCAAATAAAGGTGCGCTTTAGGAAGAAAATGCACAACACAATGTTCTTTAAAGTTAACACGGAAAGTCATACATCTGATGGCGGCCAGTCCAATCGAAAACCGTTCATTGGATTGAACGGGTTATGAGGAATTCGGATGGTTGGCAGACATAGTTCGTTTCTGAATAGTCTGATCTCTAAAAATTTGAAAGGATGCTGTCAACTTTCGACAAACACTCTCAAACCGAAGGCTCATGATCTGATTATCGTTTTGCAGAGACAACTCAAATGATATTTGTGTTGAAAATCTTTGCCTGATCATGGAACTCCCTTCCCCTAGACTGATGCTGCTCTTATGATCATGGTGCAGAAGGTAGCTATTAAGATAATTGATTTGGCTTGGTTTCATCAAATTAGTTAACCGGAGACAATCAACTTCACGAACAGTCTACACACGTCTTTCAGATGGCAAAATCGGTTCGAATTTTGACTGTGAGTTGAAAGTTGATCACGAATTGGAGTGTGTCTGTCTAATTAATCGAGCGAATACCCCAAAAAGAGTTGTGTTCGTTTTCACATTTTGAATAATCTTTTAATAACTGTGAACTGTCGTTGGTGAGGGCTTCGAATAAAATATCATGAACACGAATCGTGTCAAACATAAACACTAAGTATTGAATATACAATGCTACGTCTAAAATATCATGGACCATTGTTCGTACAAAACGACCTGATTAGATCCTGCTCATTTCAAAACCATCCGGTTGCTCTAAAATGCTCAAGGAAAGCATATTAAATAAGGCCATTCTAACCCAGATATTTTGAATGGTTCAATCAAGTGAAGTCAATCAATCGGTTCCAGATCACACATCATATCTAGAAAATTAGGGACAGGACCGCAAGATTCTTGATCTCTTGAGTGCATAAACGGCTACGTAGACTGTCACAAATGTCTTCT
This sequence comes from Paragonimus skrjabini miyazakii, assembly GCA_014338405.1. Classification (NCBI taxonomy): domain Eukaryota; kingdom Metazoa; phylum Platyhelminthes; class Trematoda; order Plagiorchiida; family Troglotrematidae; genus Paragonimus; species Paragonimus skrjabini miyazakii. The sequence continues at coordinate 19,811 of JTDE01000085.1, forward strand.
TGTATGCGGGGGATATTTCCGTTGAAACGCGCAAACAGCCGAATTTCAAGGCCACTGGACACGTTCTGACCACTGTATACGTCACCGGCCCAATTTCTGCACTCGGAATCTCATCGCATCACTGTGATTCATGGTTCTTGACGATTGATGAAGGGACGCGAACAGTTGACTTGAACCTCGTATTAAGATGCATCTTTTTAAACCTGACCTCCTTTTTAAATTATTGATTGTTCTTAACATGCCGAATGGTCATCTGCCCCAACCCCCGTTATCTGGTGAGCAAAATACATCAATACGTTGTACATTTTGTTTGGACAAGTCACCATGAAGTATTTGCGACGCTTCATGTTCCGATGTCTGTTCAAAGTTCAGGGGGAAATTATCTGTCTAAAGGGGAGTTTCTCCTCGTACCTCTCAACATACCGATTCAAACTCTAATTCTGGACTATTTTTAAACTCCTCGTGGAGCGGTGGCCTGAATGTCGTCATCTTAAGACAGAAGCAATTAAACCTGGTTGGTTAAATTTGTCATATTGATGACGCTGTAGCTTTATTCCCGTTTACTGACGGTCACCAATTGTTTTCATTTGGCCTCATTTATCACGTAATTGCATAATCGCAGAGTTGACCTTTAAACTGCGGAATTGGTCATTTGTACGGTAATTACCAAGTTGGCATTCTCTCAACTTGTCACTTCTCATTAATCAACTTTACTCAGTGACACGAATCCAGCATAATTCGAATGCCAAATGGTGTGCGACCACTGTTGGTTGCATAAACTAAATCAACCCTTCATGTTCTAAGGACGTCTGGAGTGACTTCATTTTCACCTATGGAATGTTGCATTGGCCCCTCCATCCCTTGAAACGCGTTCTCCTAGTTTTAGCATACGTCCATTGTGGAACACCCGACCGAATCTTCCTTCACAGCGGCTTCAATAAACAACGTTCAACTGTGGTGAGTTATGAAGTTGTTACGAATCTGCGAATGGCACGGTCATTTGGACGACCTGTAAGTGCGGTATGCTCATTAACGCCAGCCTATTCGACTGCTGAAAGCCCATATTCTTCGGTAGTCGTTGATCATCTCGATTTGTCATACTTAATAATCATACCATTTTTGAAACGAATATCTTTAAACGTATTACCCTATTTTTCGGTTTCATCCGTCCAACACAGAATCATGTGTATGTAGCCACTTTAAACTTTCTCTGAGTTTGCAAACTTTCAATGGTTCTATTGGGTCTTTCAGTCGTATCCATAAGTTTGACGAAATATGACTGAACGCTTCTTCCGTTTATTCAACACCCCAATGATTCTCTTGGGGTTTAGGGTGAGCAATTCGCACTGTCGATTTTTTGGACTAGGATTAATGACCCTTCGTCGATCTTGACAGGCCATTAAAAATGAACAATGTTCAGTTCCACACTTTGTTGTAACCAATATTCATATTGTTGCTGATGATGACAGCAATGCTACTTTGGATGTTTTTGACGATGAGTCAGATGGGGTGGAGTTTAGAAATTAGGTGAGTTCAAAATGTGTTCGTTTTGAAATGCTCATTCAGCTCATTTGCACGCTATACGTTGTCTTAATTAAATTTCCGTAATCAACCAACAACAACTATGTCCTCGTTTCAATGAATCACGTTAATTATATATATATATATATATATATATATATATAAGAAAGGTAGTGGAATCAATTTGAGGAGAATACAATTTTGTCGTCCACAATCAGTATGCAACGTAGCAAACAAATTTGTTTGAAACTAAATCGGTTGGTTTGTGCAAAATAAATTTGTCCTTCTGTTTTATTAAAAAAAAACAGGAACACACCATCCAACTCAAACATAGTTTCAAGTCGAACCTCTGAGAAGGTGTCATCTGCATGATTTCTTGTGGAGTTAGCCTTTAGGATTGCTTGAGACAAACTTGAATTGATCGCTGGTTCTGTTTTTGGTAGGCACTTGCATTTTATTTTGGCAGCATATAACCGGTCAACTCGACGATGATCATTCAGTCAACTAAAACCTGTCAGTTGTTACTGCTTCTGATTATTCGTTTGTCGTCACTAGTTTGATTTACACCCCCAAACTGCTGTGTGCTATTCGGAGTCATTTGTTCAGATTAAAGGTCTCGATTTTTCTATCTAACTGTCTATTACCAAGAAAAGTGAGAAAGCAGAAACTATTCTCAGTGATCAAATTTTACGTTGAAAACGGCTAATTAGATAGTTTCATTTTTAAGTTGTCCCATTCCCGAAAGCTACCGACGATTCTACTTCCACGTTTATACATCCTGTGCAAAAAGTTACCGTCCAGTAAGCCCTTTCTTGGTTTGGCCAAATTAGTGTTAACCAACTTGACGCCCTTGACATTGTGTTAGCCAAGAAATGGGCTAAAATTTAGACATCTATTTGCTATGGCATTTCTAATGGACAAGGTTCATCCATTGACCTCATAAACTGCGGATAACGAACAAATCAATAGTATGCTGCTGGTAATCTCATAGCATTCAAGGTTGTGTGAGTAAAAATCCCTCGTTCAATTTGCTTGAGCGATCCAGTCTTTTTAATGAATCATTGTTAGGGTTAGCTATGGCAAAGTTTTACTTTGAGCTTTTCCCAGAAATGAGCAACACACATGTCTGCAGAACTAGACTACAGAATCATTTATCCCCATTCTCAGATTCCTGTGATAACACGTTTCATGTCAGCGGTTGCTGGTGTCCATTACTGTGTAAAATCCAGGATTATCGTTCTCAAAATTGGGCCACCGCAGTGTGAAACAACGAGCTCGAAGAACAAACTTGCACGAGCTCCACACACCGTCAGTGTTTTCTTTCAAGCACGCTTAGGAATTACTCTACATCCGCATTTTGGGGAGCATGCTACGAATAGATAACGGATCAGTGACAAAAAAAGACGCTAGATACGTCCAGGCAAGCTGAGTGTAAGCAAACTATAGCATAAACATCAGAACAACAATAGCCTAAGTCAGTTACCGAGCAAACCAATTTGGCAAAATGGCCAGCGATTTGCCAGTTTAAAGAAAATACAGGAGTTCCATAGAGAACAGTTGCTTTGCCCTGTTCACCGCTATGATAAATATGTTTTTTATAACATACCACTAATAGTGCAAGCAAACTGCTCAATAGCTACGTTGATGGAAGCCGATGTTGATTGTTCGAGATGGGTCTATCATGTCACTCCATCCCAGAACGATAAAGCTGGGTAATAGAAACTCAGGGTGAAATTTTCGGGCTCTCAACATGTTTCGGTAGCTCAGCTGGTGTGTTACATGTCGCGTAGGGGTATGCAGTTCCTGTCGCTGGTTCAACTGAAGTTGAAGCAGGGATTTTTCACAAATCATTTGCCTCCTACTTAACAAACCTGCTATACTTCCCACCGCTAATGTCTTCCCCTGCCGAATTCCGATTTCAAGCCGAGGATGTTGTACGCTTCCGCCTCCTTCGGAAACCCTCAACTGTCAACCGTGTTATTACCTTGTCAGCATAAACCACGGCTCCTTGAACGGGAAAATTTGGGAAGGCTGCGCGATGCGTTTGGATAGCCGCCTCGCTTTATGCATAATATGTAATAATGTTTACAAAACATGCATGTATGGCTCCATAATTGCAACAAGCCGCCAAAACCCACTGGCGTAGCGATGATATTTCGTTGATAGACTGATCTACAAGATTCTAAGTCCTCAAATGTTTTGTGGTTACCAAATGACTCAGTCGACAAATTCTATAGATCACGTATTCAAGGTACTCTTCACTGGTTTACAGGAGAAGACGTTTTTGCCTAATCACAGCGTGATCAGGGGGTCAACTATCGATTTTATTAACGGAGTTTGTGACTAGGCTTGGTTACCACATTAGAGTAGGTGAAATCTGGGTGTCCTGTTGTGAATTCTCAAGCACCCTGTAAACAACCAAACCGCTGATAATCATTTAATGCGATTTTATCTATTCAAAACTCTCACGCTGACTTTCATGAAGTTGTTCGTATGCATATTCCACTTTATGACAGATGCCGTGTTTGCTGATAAAGCTGAGGTAAGACTGAAGCCTGTTGGATAACGTAAAAAAAATGTTTACTTATTTATGGTGATGTTTCACTTTTATCCTATTCTTAAGATCTGCTTCCAAAACAGTTTCTCCGTCATGCGTACAGTTTCTCCAATAGTCATTACTTGAAAGACCATTATGAGTATCAACATAACCTCGCATAATTATGTTTTGCTTTTTTCGATAGATCTGCTTTGCGTAGTAATGACATATCCTTTCTACAGATAGAAGATAACAAATATCGTTGACTGTGCCGATCACATAAGTTTTGCCAAACGTGTTGATATACTTCTGAGGAAGTGATAATCATGAAGACTGTTGACGATGGAAGAGACTAACGGGAAATGCTTGTTCTTCGGTCAGTTTTACTTAGACTTTTTTTATAAAACTGCTTCTTTTCAATCACTCGGCTTCGATGTCGTGCTAATAGAAAGAGACTGACTACGTGTGGGCTGCCTAAATGCAAAATAATGTAGTTTTTCAAACACTACCTATTTTTGGCCTGAGCAGGGAGGTGAAATATTCGCTGTCTGTTGGAGTTTATAAGGAAGCTTATTCCACACCGCATTTATTATTCGAAATGGCGACGAACTGTCTGATCAATACGAACATTTCGTCGATTTAATTAGACTCAGTCCGATCGAATCTCACGGCTGATCGCAGTTTTTACATTCAGTCAGATTCTTCCGATCGGCCTCTTTCAAAAAGCAGCACTGAAATTGAGTTTTACTGTTGTAGCCATTAGCCAGTGGTGTATATTCTTACAGAACCTGGACTTGAACGATGGCTTGTTTTCTGTTCTGGCTACGTTGTGGATGACCTCGACCTTGACCTCACATTAGGCGCGACCGAATTAGCAGATATGAAGTCCTGTTTATAATCGCCTGTGTCTACTACCGCTCAAGTCGCCCGATCGTCTCAATGGGATAGATAGTTACATCCTGTTGACCTTAATCGATAATCCTGCGAAGTCTGTACTTTTATCTCGTTCACTGAGCATTACACGACCAAATTTCAGTTGTGTTCAGCTGTCTGCTGCTGCTGCTGCTTTGGAACGACAACGATAATGAAAATTGTGTCTAACGCTTCTTTCCAAAAGCGGCTCATTGGAAAATTTATCTGAAAACAAGTCACAACATCTGAATGTTGATCAAATAAACTCTGCCAAATCTCCAACTCGTAAGTGATAACAGGACGTGTTCAGAGTAACTACCCCTATCTGGTTAGGTGGATAGAATGTCAACTCATGCAAGTAAAGTTATCAAACCATTTCTGAGATAACTTATCCAGAGTTAGAAAATCAGGCACTTTATTAGAATGACAGTCACGAATACCACATTCAGCTAAAAGTGATGTCGTTCAAATGTTGCCCCCCACTTACTCACTTGGGCGCTAAACAATCCATCACATCAGAACTACATAAAGATGTTAGACCCTGTTTTACTGTGTGCGAAGATTTTCACGCTAAGGAGACTGAGAAATACGTGCATTACTTAAACCCTAATCGAACAAAAAACGAATTTGAAGCATTGAGTTCCCTTAATCCATTTAGTCAAAACAGAGAGAAGACATATATCGCGAGATGTTAACATTTCGATTTACTCTCATCAGTCGCCAACGTAAAACAAGCAATTTTTATACAAACTGCGTATAGCAACAACAATTGAACGAACCAACCACATAGTTCAGACCGTTCACGTTCTAATACTTCAATCAATTCCACGGCAATGAGATTGATTGCTGCAGTGCGCAGAAAAAGAACATATTTTTGCAAATTCAATTCAAAGGTGACCACTTGATCAACAACATGAGTCACAAATTGATATCGGCGTTGCAACGCACCTACCCAGCGGCCCAACTACGCATCTTGCTAAGCACTAGGGGCCTGTCTCGTCATAGCGGCGATACACACTCAACCGATCATTCTGTCTCCCACGTAATCTACCAGTTCAATTGCAGTTGCAATGACGTCTACATAGGCAGGACAGATCGGC
>JTDE01000085.1:25979-57151 GCA_014338405.1 Paragonimus skrjabini miyazakii
TGCCTACATTCACGTTTTGACTAAAAATAAAACCACACACAAATTTGACAGTTTCACGCAGCGGTACGTTAGTAAATAAAGAGTATATGTCGACCAAGTACGTCCTCTGTGGGCTTACTGAATTGTTCTCCAAAATTTCTGCTAGCTCAAAGGTGATCAACTGCAATCTCAAAAAAACTACCTATTGACTATAACAAGCTAGAAGACCTCGGCTACACCAGCCACCAAACACATCTTAGCAACCAGCCACCTAGTTGACCCTGTTAAATCGTTCAAGATATTGTTACATAATCGCAACCCGAAACTGTTAGCGATTAGCGAGGCAATGCTCATCAAACAACATCGGCCAGTTTTGTGTGCGCAGAAGGCGCTGACGCAATCAATCTCCTTGCCGTGGAATTGATTGAATTATTAGAACGTGAACGGTCTGAACTATGTGGTTGGTTCGTTCAATTGTTGTTGCTATACGCAGTTTGTATAAAAATTGCTTGTTTTACGTTGGCGACTGATGAGAGTAAATCGAAATGTTAACATCTCGCGATATATGTCTTCTCTCTGTTTTGACTAAAAAACGAATTGTTAGGCATTACTCATTGACTTAGAAAGATGAACCAGTAGCCACGATTCACTAGAACTCCAGAAATATGTATTCACAATTTGTCCTCAAACGTGCCTGACTGTACCTCATTGAATAAATTGATCTCAACTACCAAACTGTGCTATCTGCGTCGTAAAGATTAGCAATTAGAAACCATACTTCAATGTGAACATCTTCATGACCAAAAGCTCTAGGTGAGGCCATCTTTCGGTTACTCTTTTAACCATGGCCCAAGAATTAAAAAGGGTATCTGGTAGAGGATTTCTGATTGATTATCACTGAACACTTTTCTTGAGTAATTAACGCCTTCTTAAACTTTTCGGCCAGCTCCCGTGAAATAACGGTATCATCATGCTAGAGCACTGCTTACAAACGAATTCAGTTGACGGTTTGCTTAGGACGATTCAGTCACTCTTAGGGTGAAGCTAGTGAGTCAGTGATCAACGCGGTTGCTTCACAGTTACGTGAATGAAGTTTAAACCTCGGCCGTGGTAGGAATGTGCTTGACTGACAAGCGCTGTGGATAGTAAACTCCAGTTTGCTGCTTCTTTTCCTAAGAGGCTGGTTGGAATGTTCACGAAAATTCATTATCTACAAACAAGTTTGAGTGATGCTTAACTTAAATCTACCAAAATCCTACACTATTTGCTGGCACTCAAACATATCGCTCGAAATTTTTTAAAATCTCAGTTCGAACAAGAGCCCTTGTCATATTGTCATCGGCTGAATTTAACTAGACGGTTACCGTGTCTCCTGTCGAGGTGGTCGGTCAGTCTAAGCATTACTCATGAGCGAATGTGGCTGAAAGTTAACATATGATAATTCAGATGTTGTTAACAAGCAGTTAGTGGCACCGTTGTCTCATGGAAACACGTGATGAGTTTGCTTCTTTGTTGTGGCATGATGACTCAAACGTGCCACTGACGAGCTCTAACGAGAGAGAAACTCAAGTGCACTGCTTCTCTTTGAGAACGGTTGATTGAAAGTTCTATAGACTGCATTTAATTCGGAATGCTTTTCAAATTATACAAGCTAAAAATGGTTTCATGTTCTCGGCAGCAAAGATGCCTACATATCCTAAGCTACCCACGTCTGTCGATAATGTAATCGGGGTAGTTTTCTCAATCAAATTGTTAATTGTGCGTGATCAGCCTTGAATCGATGCGCTCTCAAGTGCCTATGAGAATGGCATTTTTGAGTAGTGAAAAGGCTTCAGTACACTACGAATGTTCTATCTGTGAACAATTTCGTCTGATGCTATACTCACTGAAGCGTCAAACTGAAGTATTGCATTAAACATTAATTCCTTTGTGAATTTTCAATCAATAGGACTAACGTTAAATTCATGCATGTTGACTGCCGCTCTGTTAGTGTCATGCCAAACAAGTAGCAGAAGTGGGCTAGACCATTTAGACGGAATCCTAAGTGCATGTGTATGTGTATGTGCTAACAAAAGTAGCCAATTACCACACTGCATGCAAAACTACCACTCAATAAAAGAGTTCGTAAAACAGTTCTGGCTGTAAGAGGCTTCGATCATATTCAATTACTAACGATCTTGTTTAGTTCGACGAGTCACCGGTAGTTTAGACAGCACTTACTGAGTGTTTTCGCACAAGGTCCAAGTCGTTCGACTTGCACTTCCTTCAGTAGGCCCACACCGGATGCCTTCAAATGTTGTGCCAGTTCAGGTAGGGGAAGGAGACCGAAGCCAGTATCGCCCAACAGTCTTCGCTCCAAGTGAATCAAATCTCGCTCAGGACAACTATCCAGAGGAGCTCGTTTAAGGCGTGCCTGTCTTCTATCTGTTCGTTGAATGGACCACGTGTTCTTTTCTTGCATCCATCGGTCCCAATGCTTTTTATGTTGCTGTTGTTGCTGCCGTTGTTCAAACGTGTCCAGTTGCTGCCATTGAATGTCCCGATCAGAGGTCTTCATCAGCAGTGATTTTTGTGCCCAAATCACAGTGAACCCGTGAGCTAACAGCGAAATGCCAAACAGAAGAATCAAATCAAATTTTTAAGCAGCAAACAACGCTGAGGTGGTGGTGTTATCGTGTCAGTTTGTTTTCATTATTCCAAGCAGCTGTTGACAGCTTCCACTTTGATTATTGTGCTTCTGATGAAATCAATCAAATTAGCTAATTAATTATTGTTGATATTTTATTGGTGATTTGCTTTAAGTTCGTTCGCCATCAAGTGAAACACGAATTGAACTGTTGAGACCAAAAACACCTCTTTGTCTTAGGGAGTATCTTCTGTTTTTATACTTGTAACGGAGAATCAAAACGAAATTTGTCAAAGACTGTGAAATAATTTAAAAGTTAACATGAGTTCGAATTTGTACATGAACTAACCTTGATAGTTGAAAGTTAGCAACAGCACATCCATACTATTTCGACAAAGATAATCGGTGACACAATGGGGGCGCAAAAATGTGTCCAATGCGGCCACTAGGCGCCATCGATCTCTCAGACTGTGGCCGTTGGCCCACTGTTCCCCGATGTCCGCGCCGAAACGCATGATAACACGGTGGTTATAGGTGGAGGGTAACTTGGGATCGGATCCAGTCACATAAACAGAAAAATGAGCGCCATCCTCTGCTTCAGCGCTGACTGCGATTCTGAAGTCAAATGGAAGCAAAACTATCAAATAAATAATATATTTACAGAAATGCCAGAGGAGTAAAACACTGGAACATGGAACATCTCAAGAAGGTAGTCGAATTAGCAGCAACTTCCCTGGGAAGCGACTGACTCACTTTAATTTACCTGAACATATTAAATGGATGCGGATAACAAACGACTGTATAGTCGCGTTCGCAACCTTATGTCACCAGTTTTATTGTAGCTGTAAAATTGAAGTTGAGGAAATCCACTCTCCACTACTCTTCCATATAGATGGATTCAGTGTGAACCACTAATGTATTACTCTGATGATAAGGTAGACAAAGGATCTGCAGAGATAATATTTCATTGTGACGTTTTGAGATACACATGTTGGATTCCCCTTCATAAGCCTAATGGTTTCATTTTTGAATGAATCAAAACAATTGAAGCTTACTTTACACATCATGTAGTTCTCTCCATTGACGAAAGCTTAATTGGACACATATTAATCGATCTGGAGGGTAGCGAAAGTTAGGTATACTTATAACCACAATGAGACAGACACATGTGTTTCAAGTTCATTAAATATTTTACGCGTTTTTCAATACTTGACGATATCTTCTGAACACGTACATATAATTGTACTTCCGGCTAGGTGGCGTTCTCAGACAGGTATAAAGTACGAAGTAATGCCTACTGGTTAGCAGTGTCAAAACTCAAATTAAAGGATGACAGACAGACTGATTCTGTAGTTCTTGGTTTGCCATCCGCCGCAGCGTAGTCCAGAATTGAAAATTACCTAGTTTTCAACGAATATTAAATTCGGAATTTGAAAACCATCAAAGTTAATCTGGTAAACATTTCAATCTATCAAGGTCAGGCGTAAGGAAATAAGTTAAACCTGTCAAAGCAGTAAATCTACCAGGGGCATATATCATTTACTAATAGTATAAAGTATCTATGCCTTAAAGTGACCACTAGTGGCAGACAGAAAATTCGACCGCGTCCTTAAGGAGGACGCTAGGGGGGGGGGGTCCACTATGACTGCCAATACTGTAATCAGTAAGAAATTATTCCTCGGTTGGCACATCATGTAAAGAACGACTAACCTGTTGCGCAGTCCTCTATTACCACTATATTTGCTTTTGTTAAAAAAAACAGCATTGTTGCTGCTAATCATCGTGCTACTTTAGTGCGCTATAAAACCATACTGTAGACTGGAAGTGTCTGAAAACAAGTCGGTGTTTCTTTCAACTGCAAATAAGTTCGGGTTACCTCGTATTAAAATTGCACTTGTAATTGAAAGTTTCACAGCTGTTGACATTTCCTGTTCAGCGCTGGATTTGTTGTCATCGTCGACGGTTTCACAGTATGATGTGTGAACGGTTATGCGGTAAAAGTTACAAACTGCTAACTATCACTCTCCTCTAAAATGTGTACCCGAAGGATAGCAACAAAGAATCCATACTGCTATCAATTCTTTGCCAATCGACTTATCCCTTACCCGGTTCGTTTTCTGTCAGGACTGAAAAAAAAACAGGATCTACTCACTAAAGTATCTACAACACCTTGAAACATAACTACTTACGGGATTGCATCAAATAAGTGAGCCTGAATTTTGCGACGCAAAGTCCAACGACGACTTCTGACCGGTTTAGGTATCTACTCATCATGCTCAAGTTACACAGAAGGTTTGAAGTGGGCTTCCGCAGTTAAAACGATTCCTGTATCCGGGAGTTATCAGTAAGGTGCTACATACTTGAAGATAAAAGGACCAGTTTGCTGTTGGTAAAACACATACACGAATGATTTTTTTACGCTATCCTTCTACCACTGAGTCGATTTAGCTGAATGGCAAAAATCTGTGCTGCCATCCAGTCGAGGTTTACCTTCCCTAGTTCAAAATAAGCAGCACCTTTAATCTATCTTCTTAGTGTTGCTTGTCATTAATTTTATCCCTATTCACTATTAAAACTAATTTCCTGAGTACGGGAGAAAACAAAACAAGTTTTGTTACTGTTGCCAACGTTTCCCAGTGAACATCTTGTATGTATACCCTCAATGTTAGCAAATCAGTTCCTTTTCGAAATAGCCGATAATCAAGCTGTTCATGTGCCCGGCACACAAACACTAATGCTATTTCCTTGCATGAATTTAGTGAACTACCTTTTTGCTTGTTGTGCAAACGGTGTGTTGAAATTACTCACTAGTCTTCCGTAAATCTTTGGGACAGATGCCGGCCCATGTTTCTACATGCTTTGAGAGAAAACTGCGATACCCAAGCTTTGAACTCGTTGTTCTACTTCTTCTGTCCATTTTTTGGCAATCATTTCCACGTTTTACTGGAAATCAATCAATTGTCTCTTCATCTGCTCGATTGCATACAAACAAACCACTTCCATCCCCTTCTATAATGTACAGTACATTTATTCACTTCGTAGTAAACAAGCAATAACTACCACAATCTAGTTACAGGTAACCTCGCTATCGGTAGCAGAATTTGTGATGCATACATGTCCGATATTGACACAGACACAACCCCGGACACAGGGTCAATAACCGCACTGTCAAAACGACGTTTGCTTGCTTCACTACTGAGACAAATTGAGGAGTACAAGGGCTCGCACATTGGTACACCTGCGGTCTTACTAAGTACCCGATATTAAAGGGCGTGATACCAGCCTAGTGGATGGTTAGACCGAAATAACATGAGCAGGGTTGCTGTCTTTTGTATGTTGATAGCAAACTGTTATTAAGGTTACTCCTACTCGTTTTGTTTACCTATGATTGCAACTGACTCGAGTGAGCATTATGACTTCCAAGTTTCTTGAAACTGATGGCGATGTAAACAAAATGATGATCCAGAAGTAAACTTATCGAAAGCTCCTTTATTGGTGGTTGCTTTAGGGAGTACGAGATTAGACTTTCTTTACCACATGAGGTGTACACAGTTTGAACCGTTTATTGCAAAATCGGTTGATGTAAGTAAGATGTAGTTGTCGCAGAATATCAAGTAAACGGATGCGGTTGTTGTAACAGTCGGCTTATGAACTGTCCTTTTTATGCTGGATTACATGGTACTGAAGACGAATTCAACTTTTCTAATATGTAGAACCAAACAATAGTGTATAGTTTCTGAATGTACTAATTAGTAAACTTGTGGATGACACATTAAAACGCTCAATTCACCGCAAAGTGTAATGGAGTGGTCAATATCTTCAGTTTCCCAGCCTTCTTCTTATTGCGTGCAAACGGGGTTTGGTTAAGTCACTGGTTGATACAGCCAGGCGTATTTATACCCCTAATAAATTGTATGCAGGACAGGAGTTGTTGAGACAAGCTTTATTAGCAAATGGATACCACGATAAGTTCATCGAGGCACATAATACGGTGAAGGAGAGCACTCAGCCCATACTCACGGCTCAAAAGAAGGACGTTTTCTTATCTTCGCCATTCAAAGGTGACCACCTAGCCAACGACAAAGCACAATCTAAAGCCTGCTCTGACTCGAACGTATGCGGCTGCGCAGTTGCACTTAGTTCAAACCACCAGAGGACCAGTTCTTTGCAATCGCGAAAGTAGTTTGTCAAAGTTTTTTGGTATCCTTTATTGTATACCAGTTCATTTACAGTTGCAGTGACGTTTGCATGGGCAGAACAGATTAACAATTATCACAGTGAGTAGCTGAACACAGCCCGAAGTGGTTGAAGAAAGAGATGAGTCATCAGCTTCAACTTGGTGAACTGACTACTCGAAACCTAACGTCATCGACTGCGGAACACTTCATGATAACAATTCAACAGGTTGATCTACTAAACCGTCCCAAGATACAGTTGCGCCATTTAAATCTAAAGTTACTGTCTTTCCGTGAAACGACGCTTATCCGCCGACATTATGTGCACAGAAGTGGTTGAGGCAACCTGTCGGGTTGCCCTGGTCTTGACTACATAATACTTGGTATGCTTGTAATTACGTCTAGTCTATGTTTGTCCTTATCCGTACCATGTAACTGGCATGTTTTACGTTTAAAACTGATGAGAGTAAACGAACTGTTAACATATCGCAGCGTACATCTCCTTACAGCTGTGATTAAGATAGAAGGCATTTTAGCGCAAAAACACACTTATATAAACAAACCAAGCAAACATTTTCCCCCCAGTTTATGGATAAGTTACTAAAGCGAATATACCAGCAACAGAGTCGGAGCAATCTGACAGCCGTCTCACTTATGGGGCATGTTGTTACGTTTAGTATGAACTATAGTCTCGGAAGTCACTCGTTGAAACTGCAGCATCACATGACTCTTCGGAACTCGACCAACCACATTTCGATGTTTGGGTGTGTACAGTCTGGAGTCCCATAGCTAAATCTGATGTGATAGTGCTTTCAGTAGATGACTAAGTGAGGACTTGATGTCTACATTCGGAATGCTAGTTCGAATGTGAAATCAGCTTGACAACCAAAATCCCCTGATATGATATAGGACCTCATTACTTCGCTAACAAACTATCATCCGTTTACGTACGTTTGTTTCATGCTCGAGTGTCGTATACGGATCAGACTTCTTTTTTGTTCCAAATAACTTTATCCATGTTCTTATGATTCTCATCATTCCTAAAACGTAACTCTTCGTGAGTTCTTTAGTTCCTTTTGTTTGCTGTTTTCTTACTCTAAGCTATTTTGTTAATATCCAGCATAGTCACGTGTACATGAAAATTGTAAATGTTCTCTAACTTGTACACTTCCAACGAAAGAAATGTACATCTTCAAGTCCATGCCTCGAAATAATATACAAGTTTTAATTGATATGAATATGTTAGTTTGTTTGTGACATTGGACCAACATTGCGGTATATGTGATTGACCATCGAACCAACCACTTGTCCACCCTTTTAACCAACCTGAATCGATAAGTAATCGGTTGGACAGCGTTGCCCATGACTATTCCATATATAGTTGATCTGTCCTCTTCCAACCCGATCCAACTGGATGATCCGATTTTCTGTCCCACTGGTCAAAAAGTAAGAATGTCGGAAAAATAAGAATAACTAAGAGGACTCAGTTAAATTAAGTTATGCGGTAAAAATGCAGTATATATGATAGTCCAACAACACACTAGGTGAAATGCGAATAACACTGGTACACCTATATCTATCAAGGTCAAAGTAAGTAATGTCTCCCGTAGAAGTCCTAAGTTCATTACAGTGTTGTTGGTCAATACGAGAACAATAAGAGGTGGCATGTAGTAAGTAACTAGTTTAGATACTTATGTGAGGGGGGGGGGGGGTAAACAGTTGACCCTGAACAGTACATTGTGCGTATAACTTCAACTGAACACGAATTCGAATGTCATGAGAAAGCAACATATGCTTGTGCATCCATCACCAAGAATCACCACGTGAACTTCACTTCGAAGCTATTCGCCTCGTACGAGACATTATTCACTTATCCTATGTAAACCCTCAGTTTTTACCACCATGTGGCTAAAACACGTACAATACTTGTGAATGCACGCGAGTAAAGATCTCTGTCTACTACTGTATTCTTCTGATGATATTTGGCTGTGCCAGCTGAACTTTCAGAACTCAATCATTAACTGCCAGAGGAAAAAGCACTAGCAACGATGAGGCAATCTACCTGCCAGCGAAGCAGGTCAAACAGTTCAACCAGTGACGTCTCTCATTAATCTTCTATACATACTGACGGACATTACCGAAGAAAATCAAAAATTGACCAACAAGGATAAGCAGACTATCGTCTGGCTGCAAAACTTCAAAATTACGTAATGCATTCACGGTTCAGCTGCTGGAAGGGAAGCCAAGAAAAAATGAATGTTATCCAGTAACAATTGTGTGTAGTTTAGGGTCACTTTACAGTTCCAAGGCAAGATATAGAGAGAAAAAATAGGCATTATTTTATTCAGTGTACCGAAGGAGGCAAAAGAGTATAACTTTAAACAGGCTGACTTACTAATATCAAACAAATGTAGCTGACGTGTCTCTTTGGACTTCAGGTTTTCGGCTCGCGTAATCTTGTATCGGAATCCTTCACCTGAAATGGATCAGGAGAAAATATTTATTTAAAATTTACGAACATTTTATGGCACGTTGATTGCTTTGGAGTACACCATTAGCAGTTAATCTTTACAATACACATAACAAGTAAGATTAATTAATAGGTGATACTAGAAAAAGTTGTGCTAATAACTTATGTTTTTTAAAACTATGGTATTGTGTACAAATTAATTAACTGGGCAATGGTCAAAACGTTACACACACTATTACAAACCATGTAACTCTACAGGCAAAGGGTGTGATTTTTTTTAAAGCCAAGGCTATTTTCGAGAACATTTTTACAAGACTATTACATGTTCTTGATGCGTTAGCCAGATCCATAATAGAAACAATTTCACAAGATGATGCTGGTCAGTCTGACGCTGTATGCGAACGGTGAAACCGGACGATTTTTACTCTGAAGGTCAAGTGAGGCTTATCATGTGGCTTATTCACGACGATGACGTGCGTGACGAAGTTAATATAACACCATTATTATTGATAGCATGTGTTATGATTTTCCAAAAAATGAACTGTACGCAAAATACAAACCTCAACAGTTAAAATTAACGCTAGCCCATCAGTGATAAATTAGCCTTATTCTTGTTTTTAAAATAAACAAAACATTTCAGTTTGACTGAGTTCACATCATGTAATTGTAGATTACAGTAAATAGAATAGGTTTAGAGTTTCTTATTGAGGTGACTGATTTTTCAAACAGGAACAAACAATCATTTGAACTTGTTGATCTAATAATTTGGTCGAATTTGATGTGAAAACCATGAGGTGGTTGTCTAAATGGTTGCATAAAGTGTATCCGGAATTAAAGTTAATTTCCCTCTGGAACAAAGATAAAATGTATTTAGGTGAAACTAAGGATTAATAACATTCTTTGAAGGGTATCTATAAAAAAAATGTCTAGTAGACTTATGCAAAACACCACTAAATGCGAGTAGTCTTTAACGTCTGGCAACTTTCACTTGACACTAAGTTATTGTAACATCATAACCCCAACGAGTGTTTGTTTATCTCACCAGTAATCTTTTAGAAGTGTGACATGGGCATGAGTTACCTGATCTGTCCCTTTTATTCATGACTATTTTCACATTCCACGAGTTGAAACTAACCACACGATGACTAAAGTCAGCAACTTGGCAGTAACACCTGAGAAGGAAGTGCACATAAACAGCTTGAGACTGAACTGTGACCTACTTTCAACCAATAATACATATTCATTTCCGTCAGACACAGGGCTCGTCAAAACTATATAGCAAATTAAATTACTGTGGCTATACCATCCAGTAGAGCCTCTCAGCATAAATATATTTACTGCAAATGTTCCTTGCTTTGATGGGAAGCATGTTTGGAGATGCTGTTTCATGTACTTCTAAACAGTCAAGAGACATTAACTGATATCTCGTCCTCTAGTGTTCCGGTATACGTGGTCATAACATCCCACACCAGCGTTCGTGGGTCACTGTGATAACAACAGATTATCAAAACTGAAATGGACTGTAAAGAAAGCACAAGGGATTCCTGGACGCTGTAACACGAAAATTGAATAGCCTCCGGTTTCGTGTTAAACTTTGTACACGATTCGTTTATTTAATTTGATTTACGTGATTACTGGATTCGTTCTTCATCTATCCCAAAAACAGTGTCAGTAAACACCAGAAGCGCCTTGTGGGAATTAATGATCACGAAAGATATTTCAACTCTGCTAGAGACCTTGTTGGATTGTAGGGAATTCCACAAAATTAGCTATCTGAACCAACCTGTAACTCACACTGAAAAATTGTCAGTATCGACGTTAGAGAAGCAGGGAATAACGACATCTTGAATCATATCTTCTTTGGGTAAATCTAGTTGGAATTTTTCCACTTCTTTCGAAGTCCGGTCGTCAGTGTCAATCGGTCTTGACAATGAAGTATTCAATATCATTTTTAATCAGTGCATCGGTCACTACATTTAGTGACAGGAATAGTGGTTCATGTACTTGGCCTACTATCTTTGGAAGTTGCGTACAAATCCACTGCGAAGTATGGCTGATTCGTCAGTGACTCACTGTCATATGTATTACTTCAACGTCAGGTAAACAGCATGATGGTAGAAAGGTCTCATCAGACTAAACAGTAAACGTGCGCGATGTGTCATTTGGACGAGTGAAAAAAGTGAGTCTGAAGAAAAACATCAACGAATTCGAATGCTGTTTTGAACAAATTTCACATAAGTTAGTCGATTGGCTGGTGGCTCTAAATAAAATTTCGTATCGATCTATTTTTCGTACTCCTTTTTCTTTGTGAACTCTTTACATTAACACTGGAATAAGGCAATGAGTTTTACTTGTCCTGACTAGGTAGAATGACTGGAAAGATGTTCGTGTTACTTGAGCATGTAAATTCTATTCATATATACACGACAGCAACTGAAACAAAAGAACATTTTGTTGCATTTGCAGATCTGCTCTAAAAATATCATAGTCATACAATGCAAATTTGCTGTCAAAGTAAAACGTTTACTTTTAGCCCTTACTCGCGCATACAATGTGTGATCGTTATGATTCAAAAAATCGACAATATTATTATCCTGGCCTTTTTTGAAATTCTGGCAGCACTTAACCGGTTACTTTACAGTATAGCCTACGTAAAGCAAAAACATGAATTGGTCAACAAGCATAATTTTGTAATTCAGTTCTACAGGGAACTTTTGACACAGCTACGCAGTTCAGATGAATGTGAACAAACCGCCGAATGAATAGAAGGTTGCCGCATATGGTTCGAACAAAAACAAGGTCCGAGATATTACAATGAAATATCGTTTACATCGATAAATATACCAGGCAAATTAACAGTGATGTAACTCCGTTCAATATTGTCAACTTTGAAAAAAGTGATTTTTATGGAAAACACTTACACTTCAGCGCTGAACAGTCTCCTATCAAGGGGTTTATAATGCAAGGTTGGTATGTACAATGCTCACGAAAATGTCGGCCAAAAATCATTCACAAACCTTTTCTTTAGAGGAAGCGTGACGAGTGAAGTCGGTACCTGAAAACAAACAGCTTTGATAGCTCAACTAAATACCACCTTTCAATGCCACCGCCTAATAACTTAGTGCTTTGGGTAATCTTATATTCTTAAAAATCTTAGTACATCAGTCTCGTTTGGGCTTCTCCCATGGAACCAAAGAATTTGGATCAACAGCAAGAAGACTCTGTTTGCTGATCACAGGACAATACATGGTTTGGCGTTATCATGTTTTGAACAAACTTACTTAGAGACTACAGCTACAAAACAAGGATATCTAGGTGGCAATCAATTTTCAAAAGATCATTCAAAATAGGCAGTCACATTCAGTATCAACTGTCTAGAAACATTCGCCCTTGAGTTTTACTTACAACTGACGCTTTTAGAATTTGAATACTCGAAGCGGAGACGTTTGCACAAAAGAACTTATTACATTGGTTCGTTTCCAGTAATTCGATTTCTACTGACTTAACCACGTTCCAGACGAACTCAACTTGTTCAAACACTCCAAACTGTCCGACCTTATTTGCTTTACCCTTAATCCATATCGGCTGTGAGCCTGATATTGTAGCAAAAGGTCGTTCAATAAAGCACAGTCTTCATTGTCCAACACGTACGTTCTCACGTCACGCGCACGCTCAAGTGCATGAACCGGAATTCCAGTCCTCAACCCAGCGGTGGTTTGCACTTACACGTCGTGCACACTTCTGTTTGGTTTGTGTGGCTGACGTCTTCTGTTGTGGGTTTTTGTCTGCCATTCCTCATCCGTTTATCCGATTCTGTTGAACTATAGTTCATCCGGTTGCCCGTACTGTCCTCAATATATTCGTTTTGAGATTTTGGACGTATTTCACCGCTGCGTTGACATATCCCACCGCATGTTGGAATATTGGCACCTCTAACTTGGTCGTGTGTCACATCTTGTTACCTCTGTAACCATTCCCTATCTATGTGACACCAACGGAACACCAATTCTCGATCGTCAGCCTTGTAGTTTGAGCTTTTATTTTCCATTACTTATCGAACTGTTGCTCATTGTTATCCGTAATAACCTCGCATACGTATGGAATTCACGTGCAATCTGGCAAGATCAGGAATGAAATCCATCTGAAATCCATCGATAAATCCCCGGTTCGAGCCCTGTGTTCTCTCTCCGCGTTCGGTGTTCACGACTAACGGAATCGGCTTTTATTTCAGCATATCTCCGAGCTCATCTGTCATCGAAATTATCTTCGCTGTGATTTCAAAAGTTATTTGGAAACTGCACGACAGATCGCATCGATTAGATACTCCATTTCTTGTGGCAGAACTCTGAACAACGTACCTTCGCGAGCTATTGTGAGTTAGTTGTTTTCATTTTTTATCACCCTTTAATTTCGTATTCAAACCTGAATTGTATATGGCGTTTAGATCCACTTCACTATGACAACGAACTTTGTGCGATGTTTACGTAACGTTATATTAATCAGCGACTGCAATGCTCTGTGTACAATATCTCTTCTTTCAATACCTGAAATACTTCTGTTACCGTCACTTGAGTAGAATAAGTAAACAAGAAAGCGTATAAACACCTAGTAATCCAAGTGAATATCATAATCGTAGACAAGATGGTTATATACACCTATAACATCAAACAGTACATTCGTCAGCAGTACGCCTTATGTACAAAAAACAAGAGTACAGCACCGTGTTATGTTTTGACTCCAAATTTACGGATAGTCAATCAACGGTTGAATGAGTCTCAGTACAAACCAAACTGTTAAGTACGTGGACTTCTGTGAAGTAGTGGACTAAGATATTCTTTCAATTGTTATTTTACAGTAACCGGAAAGTAATAAGAGAAGTATTTTTAGCAACATTTATGTGATGTAAAGCTACTATTACGTACTGTGTATAATGAGTGTCTGAGGTTTTTCGTTCCTAAATCTTTCACGAATTTTCTCAAAAGTGTTTGTTACCGTTACCAATTCATAACTATTTTCATACGATCTCTTGTAAATAACTGTTAATTTCGGAGTAAAACATTCAGACAACCACATCTGAATTCATTTGCCTAATTGAGTGTGTGTCATTTGTGAAATGTTTCAAGAATATAAACACATCGTGGTCTGAATACTCAAATTTAAATGAACAAGCAGGGTGGGATAAAAGATTCCAATCAACTACTTCGATTTGCTGAAAAGTCTGCCTTACTATCCACTTTGATCATGCTGTGGTCTGACATTTCTCGTATTGACGAATTTCCAGTTCTTTTTACAACTACATTCCTGGCGACAGATAGATTTTTATGCATCACACAAGGGACGAAATTAAAGAGAATACTTTTCACAAAACGATTATCGTAACAGTATTTTCGTAAGAGTTAGCTGGCTTTCAAACTAGGATGCTTTTTTAAAAAAGAATATGTGAATAAAACAGGGGATGCGTCTTACGACAAGAAAGTATTAGCATCCAAACATGAATAAATAGAAAAAACGGGAAAACACAATTAATCGATCGCGAAATGGATAACTGCTTGTTGTTTTGTAGTCAATATCTCCGTCGTAGCTTCCTCATTTCCTTATACAGAACCTACCAGCGACCTATTTTCGTTCGTTAAACGTAATATTTAGTGAATTTTTGGTGTGCATTAGTGTTGATCAGTTTAATAACACCATTAGGTTGTTAAATGATCACAGTAGCTTTACGTGGAACATTGCAGACAGAAAAAGAAAGAGCGATCTCAATCGCTTCTGCTACAGGACTAAGAAGAACTAAGATCTCCGAACAAGCGAACAGCTTCAAGAGGGTTTTCGATAACACTACAATGCAATACAGCACAGTTTGTACGAAAGGAGTCAGGGGGCTTTACAAAAAAGATATTTTACTGGTCAGTGTATCACAGCAGGCGATTCTTTGTCAAAGAGGGCACGGACACTTCAAGCCGGAGACTGTATTATAAACTGGACATCTTTTCAAAAACGTGCACTATCATGCTAACTGGCGTGCCCGTTGGGACAGTTATCATCCTTGATGAAAATAATTGGAAAATGCTTGATTATGAGAGCACTACTGGAATATTTTACAGGCACAGAAATGTTTCACAACATCAAGATTTACTGAAACGTCTCTGATGGCTTTGGCAGTAAAATGTCCCGAAGTGGGAGCTAAAATGTTTGTCTTAGTCAGTGGCAGTCAGTACGTTAGTGTTCTAAAACAGCAACCTCGGAAACCACATGCTGTGTTTTAATGCAAATCAACAAGACAACAACAACTTTGTCTTTTATAAGACGACATTCCACACAGGAAACCGTGGAGAAAGTAAAGACTTCCTTTACGTGAGGGCATAAGTAACAGAGTGGCGGATTTTTTAACTCGGAGGAGCCGAGAATTATTTTATTCGAAGAGTCACCAAATAGCAACATTTATGGCTGCAATTTACTGGTGAAGAGCATCAAGACTGATTTAGTATCCTTCTGCAAAACAAACGAAATTTATTCTGTTGTCTTATGAAAAGGTTACCCAACAGCATATTTATTCAGACTACGTCATTATCTTAACTCACGCAATAACTTGTTTTCTTCGGGGTCTCTTATTTAACCATGCCAGTTGTTTTTTTATATTTTCATACATTTAAATGTTAACTGAGAAACCATAGCGAAAGACTAGCAAGCATATTGTAAAACACAAAAACCTCAATAATTAATTCGCACATTGTACTAATCAGACAATTTTCAACTAATCGTTTGCTCAACATTCTATTGGGATTTTCACATCAGTGTAATTGTGAGTTCTTTTTGTGTTCACTGTTCTTTTTGAAAAACAGCTGTAATTTACACCGGCTAAAATAAAATATTTACATTTGGAAATGTTTTTGAATAGGTGTGCCATCCATGAGTTTACTTTTGTGGCCACAGTAGACCATTCACAATCAGTTTGCATACTGTGGTTGTTGTCATTAACATTTTCAGCCCTGTCCCGTAACACAATATCGTCAAACTTTTAATATACTTTGTCAAAACATACCGTGGTATTTTTGTCGGATTTTTTGAGACGATTTACGACTAATTTCGAACTAGTTGACTGAACCGTTTGTGGTCAATAATACTGGATTGATTGATTGAAGTCGACTTCTTTAAACAGACCATGTGGCATTTCATTTAGCTGTTTTATGGTGCACTCTTTTTTGATGAACTCTATGGCCGAACCAACTCCAATTTCACAAGAATTACAGTTTTTGTGATTATTTTTAGAAACAGTCAGCACAATGCTAAACTACTTCACAACTGTAAATGTTACAGGGGTTTTCAGAGCATAGGTATATCCTTTTGATGTTCAAACTTGGGCAAATTATCCTGTCATACAATGCATACAAGTAGCGGCTAGTAATCATTTTTCAGTAGCCCTCCAGCTTTTATAGCTCATGATGTTTAATATCCGTAAGCACACCACACTTAAACAGTTGACGTCAAGAAGCCCAAATATAGACGATAGAAAATAGACTAATCAGGTTAGACACCGAGTCATGCGATTGTTGGCTTGAGTTGTTATCAATAACCTGTCATGTCGTAAACGTCAACAGACTTACGACTGAACACCAATCTTAATTGATGGTTAAAATTCAATCCATAATTCTGAAGTTTCTTTTAGAGACAGCTTTATTTTGTGGATTTTAACCGGCAGTTTGTTTTTTAAGGATTTTGCCTTCAAATCATAAGTATGATAATCCATTTCACTTAGTTCGAAAACAACTCAATCATGAACGACACTCCTGGTACCATAAGTATGCTGATATGCCTGATACACATACCTGCCTTTCATTTCATGAGTCTGTTCAAAATCACACGAAGTAGATTTTGTTGAAAATGAATCGTTCTTTCACACATCCTCTTGGTTACTGAAATTGACGGGGTCGTTTGCCTTAACTGAGCATTCCTTACAAATTGATGCTGTGATATTGTGACTGTGTATGGCGTTGATCAGATATAAGCGCGGCGAACGATACATACATCCCTTAGTTTTATTGGGTGGGAAGGAGAGCAACAGTAAGCTGAAGAGTGTGACATTAGCATGAAAACCACTTCAAAAGTGAAGCCCCGAGTGAGAAGGAGCAGCAACGTGCCGCACGCGTTTTTGTTTTATACCTAATTGTTGGGTTTCGCCAGAGTGAAAATTGGATCACGCCAAGTTCTTACGTGATAGTGCCTGCGATGTTTGCTGGGCGACCGAATATCCTCTGTAGCAGTGTTTCCAACAATAACTTAGATAAAGACCTCACATACTAAGACTGTTAACGAAATCGACCATCATTCATCATCTGTAGACTTGATGAAAGAAAGATGAGGAAACTGCGTTCGGATAAAAATAAAGAAGGATGTTTATGTTCAGATTTGCATGTACTGCGTTGACTAGCTATGTATAAAAACCTTGAAGAGCATAGGCTGGGATTACATGTTACTGACGGTAGTGAGACCAAAGCCTAGTCAGATGACCTTCTTTCTGCAAATGGAGAACACACTTCTTATTACTTTCTGAGAACTGATTAAGCTTAGTCATGTCATTGTACACAACAAGTTAGAAGTAAGCACAGGCTAATGTAGTTACTGAATAATAATAGCATGCCACGAATAAGAAATTGATATTCTTGTTTTTCCATTCTTAAGTCGATGGCTTAAGTGACAAGGTTGACACCCTGATCTCAGTGTCTGTCTGTGAACAATAACAAATCCTGTCAACATAGTAGTTTTATGATTGAACATTTAGTAACGGGACAATGTTGTTGTCTCATACATAGCCCTGTATTTTGTCAGGTCTACTTAAAAACTCAGTCTGATAGGAAAAGCCTGTTTGATTTGATAGTAATTAAATATACATCGAAAATCACCCACGATTGATCGCAGCTGTCACATTTTCGTAAGATTATCCAGTTGGTTCCTTTCAAAAGGAAGTATTAAACTCGAGTTTTGCTCTCGTGAGAACGGCTCGTCAGTAGTGCATATCCATGTCACTGCCAGGATAACAACTCCGGCCACGCTTTCATAAGGCAACCATGTTGACCATGAAGCCATTGACTTCACATTGGGCACGACCGACTTATCATATGAGAACGCCCAACCGCTTTCGCTAGTGAGTAATTATCAGGTTGCCCAATCGTCTCCAGGGGAGACACAGTTACTGTCTGTTAACTCCAATCGATGACCCCTCGACTAGGACTTCTGTCCAAGTTGAAATCAGAGAAATCATTGACTTGTTGGGCGGTATTTGATTACTGATGAGTAGTAGATGATTTTGAATGTCATATAGATTGAACACCCACAAATGATCGCGCAGTGGTAAGCAATTTTGCCTCATGAACAACGTGGCCGTGGTTCTAGTCCCGGCATTGGCGAGGATATGCACTACTGACGTGCTCTCATATAGATAGATCACCCACAATTGATTGAGGCTGTCGCATTCCCATAGACTTTCCAGTCAGCTCCTTTCAAAAAGAAGCACTGGACTCAAGTCTCGCTCTCATTTGAGCTGGCCAGTGGTACATATCCTCACCACGGCAGGGACTAGAACTCCGGCTATGCTTTCTTGAAGCAACCGCGTTGACCACTGCGTCATTGTCAAGTCTACTACTCACCATTAATAAAATAAGCGAATCAAGTTTAGCATGTATATAACAGCATAAAAATACGCAAACAAACCTGTGTAAATAGTAAATCTTGGTTCGTTCTCTGACATTGATCCGTTTGGAAGCATCCAAGGTCGGTTGGTTTCTTGTTGTTGGTCAACCGGTAGCCTGCCATGTCCAGTTTCACTTGGAAGTCGAGCGCAAACACCCATTCGGTCCACCACCGCAGCTTCCACGTTGCCCAAACCCGCGGTTGCCAAGTGATTGCGAAATGGTGTAGAAGGGGCGGACCAAGGGGATAAGAAAATCTGTTGATTATTGTTTGTGAACCCAGTGACAAGGCCCATGTTCTTCTCGGCAGAAACCACGGACGGGGCAAAAGTGAGGAGAGACTGTAATTGATTAATTTTGTCCCATGGACACTGCTCCTCAATGGAAGGTGCGGTGGGGTCTGCTTTGCTGGCTACTTGGGTAGTCAGCCTGGTTCCTTTCTCAAGCAATAATGACAGTTGAGCCCAGACCACAAATATTGCACTTCCGTCTGAAATTTTTTAAAAAAAGCAGTAATGAAAAAATGTGTGAAGCAGACTATTTTATTCTGCAATGAATTTCCCGCCTTAACTCGTGGTATTCTAACTCGAGGCGTTATCTTTAAAAAAATAAGTTGTTCTGGAAAGTTCTTCAACAAATATAACAATCCATTACAAAAGAAGGTTTTCTGTTGGACGAGAGAACTAATTCTGTTCGGCTGGTGTGAATTGCGTTGAATTGTTCATGCATATTTCATTTGGACAATTCTATTCACATTGTTAATCAAACTTAGGTGACTTGGTACCCCTCGTAAGAGGACGCAAATTTATTATGGAGTTTATTGAACCATAGTGATAACGGCAAGTGGTAACATATGTGATTATTAACAGGTAAAATTGTCTGTGATTTCAATTTGCTGACATTGTTTATTCAAAGAATCATCAACTAGACCAATTACTGCTATCTCTGGGCGGTCAGATAAAGTATACCACTATTCACATGTAAATTAGGCCATACTTACTGTGTAGTCAATCGTGCATCGATTGACAACGCTGTCATATGAAATGGTGGCCGAAGTTCAAATTTGAGATATGTCAACATTATGCACTACCAACCAACTCAGAAAAGAACAAAATTTAAATATGGTACCTCCTTTGGAAAGAGTTTCCGTGGAAATTTTAGATAATTGTAGAAGCTGCAGCCAAATGCGGCCGAGGTTGAGGTTACATCAAGGTGACATACCTGGCAGGAATTGCTGACGTGCATAAACAATAGCTTCCAAGACACTGAAAGCATAATACTGTGGAGACTTGAATGATGCTATTCGAAATACCCTTCCATCACCCAACTTATCACTTTGAATTCTCCGTAACATCTCCAGTACATTTGTTTACAAATGTTCCATGATGAGTCAGTTGGCTTTGTCATTCTGACTGATTACCCTCGTAATGTATCATCATTACATCTCCAGTGCATTTGCCGATATATGTTTGATAATAAGCCCGTTGATCTTGTCGCGTCCACTGGTATATCGTTAACTACGCATACCTGTTAGTAATTCAACCTTTTGAATATCCTTAATGGCATTCTGATTGCTTTCGCTCATCACTTCACGTCAGTATGAATAAGCTATTAAGGATACAATGCGCATATCCGACAGATTTGCCATCTACCAGAACATGTGCTATCGACTTTAGAAGACGATTTAGTGTGTGATTAAAAAAACTTAAAATGTTGTATCTCCAAACATGTAATGATAAAAATATCACCAACGTTTACAACTCGAATAGAACTTTGAGAAAACTCCTCCTGGAATCGAATGCATATATCTGTTTAACACGAGTACCAAAGGAATTTGCGTGCTCTCCCCAATGGCTATCGTAAGTCTAAAGTGCTTCAAATTACGCGACAGTTAGAATCACCTAAGCCCCACAAAGACGCATGGACGAAAACGTTTGATTAGGGAGGTTTCATTTTATGACTCTACTGTTTATTGTGTGAAGTCTTGGGATTGCCCTAAGGACCGTCAGTTAGGTCGTGTTCTTAAGCAAAATATATCAATATTGAAGAAAAGCATATTAAAATTATGATATCAGCAGTGACCTCACAAATGACTGTTACACTCGCAGCCAAGTGGGAACTCAACAACTCCCAGTAACCTCCTGTTTGATGTCTAACTCAATAACATTACTGCTATAGTCACAGCAGCAACATAACTTTTAGCGATTTGGGTAAAACGGAGCATCAAGTTAATCACCAACCAACCACAGAAGTTTACAAGTAGTGTTTTTACGACATATCTGACATCGAGATTTAGAAAACTGCCTCCGTGTAAACGACAGACTAAATGGCCTCCGCCCAAAACGTTTTAAGTAAAATATCAACGTTAACTGATAGAACACAGCTCTCTAAAGAAACCGTTAAGTCTAGTATGTCCACATTACTCAACCAGAGACCATTTTGATGTCTGGACCACACATGGTAAGCAGAAAGCAGTAATCGACCAACTGAACTAATGTTCCCACACGATTTCATTGACAGTAATGTACTGACTCTCGTTGTACGAACTTTGCTAAGCATAGCCTGATTAAGAACAGGCAACAAATTAGAAACCATTCGGCGCTTTTAGACAGCAATCCTTTTCTATTGGAAAGTGAATACAAACATAGAACAACGTTTGGGCCACAAAATTCGTTACTTATAGCTGAAACATAAACTGATGCTATAGTAATGTACCACAGAATAACAACGCGCGTTGCAGTAATAGTAATAGGGATCTAGTATTTTTTTGTTCTCAAGGACAGACTGGCATAATCAACTTGGCGTGAATACACCTTGATGTCGACATACTGTTATTGACCTCTGTTAGTTACGACCAGGAGAACGATTGGTTTTAATGTCTACGCTTTCATGTATTATCACAGTACAGGAACTACACTGTGGCCCCAGTTTTTATCTCGTACATTTCCCGGTCGCAAGGTATGAGAACATTCTCTGTGAAACCGTAAGTTTACCACTTCGAAAGCTGTCTTTGTAAACCAACAATCTGCAGATTTATTGTGTCTGTGGCTAACTACTAATGGTGAAGAAATTAACGACAAATCTGATTGAAGTACCAGCCGCAGAAAAGCATTGTGATTACGGTTAAATGGTCCAACAAAAATAGTAGAATGTACCATCTTTCTTCTAATCACCGACTCCCCATTTTTTGCACGATGTTATAAATCACTGAAATGTTTCAGTAGAAACATATTGAGGAATTTCCGATTTATTTAATCTTACCCACAACATTGAAGAAAACTTGTTATTGGGTGTGTCGACTGAATTCGTTATCCAGATGCTTTCAATAGAAATCTTATATAGAGGAGACCTAATTGCAAAACATCCGGACTTCAACTGGACTCGAACCAGAGGCAGAAACAATACGTCCCATGGGTAACTAGGTCCAAATGTGGAATTTCCGTCGTGGTTTTGTGGCTCAGCTGGTAGAGCATTTGCTGCATTTGGGCATGTTTTCTCTGTTGGTGGTTTGAATCCGGCCAAAGTCCGAAGTTTTCGCAAATGGGTATCTTCTAAATTATCACACTTATCAAACTACTTATCAGAAATCTTACCACCCGCTCATGAACTAACTAAATCAATATTACTAATTCGATTGGTTAGGCCTGACAGTTATAGTTTATTGCCTTTAGATGGCAGTCGGCATGTAATTGTCATTCTGCGTGGACTAACTTGCGGAATTTGGAATAAAAATACTCAGTGCTTAAATGTATCTAACGAACAGTTTATTGTAAAAAAAATTTAAAACGACAAACGTTGATACATGGACACAGGTGAGAAGTCTCTTGTTATACTAGAAGGCAGTATGCGATGAACTGAACATTCCTGGACATTAGCTGGTTTTCAAAGCAACATTCATTTAAACAAATGCTAAAATTTCGAGGTTGTGCCACTTCAGAATTATAATTTGAACCGGGTTTTTCAAGGCTACATAACTGAGAAGTGGTCTACGAAAAGAACTTGCGGAACACGAAGGTTATCACAGGATTTCTTATGTCCGCTATAATAGTTCGCTAGCATAGTTATCATTAGATTACCACTTAATATCCACATCAGACAGACCCACTTTGAAAAGAATTCCCCCTATTATACAGATCCGATGAGAGCGTGTTCTGACCCAGGATGCACATGGCGAATGATGAACGTTTGTCAACTTCAGACCACTATCACATGCAAATTTCTATCCTGCTACAAATCATTATTCTCCATTATATGTCTTGCTTCGCTGGTTATGCTTACACAGAATGTGTATTTGCCGTTTGGTTCTGTCACGTGACCAGAACTAAAATTTAGGCCAAATAGTGCATCCACTTCCCTAGTTTATTAACGTCCCGGATACACGCGTACGTAGGCTGAATAAATAGGAACTAACCATCTGAGATTGTATAAAGAACTGCTATCATATACGTCAAAACCAGTGTGCAAGCACGTGGTACGGAATCCATATTTTGATGTCATCGGGGCTGGTAAGTCAATTACTGGCTGGATACCACAAGTTTTTCAACCACACTAAATCAAGCCGCATCAAAACAAGCACCAGCTAAATTCAATTTTTAGTTGTAGCCAGAGAACGGACGTCGTAAGTTCATTTGGCATAATTGCTAGAATATTTTGAGTTATATATATATAGATAGATAGATAGATAGATATAGATATATATATATATAGAACCAACAGACAAAGTCAATTTTAGGCTCAATTTGCAATGCTTACCGTGTCGATTGAGCTCCCAAATGCCCACATCAGGGTTACAAGGCGGAGGACAATTGGGCCTTAGGAATCGGTCGATTGCGGTAGACAAATGCCACCGGTAGTCCAATGAATTGATCGGTTCGATGGCCCAGTTTGTTTTAGAAGCAACGGTGCTCTTGGAAGATGGGCTTGGTAGGATGCGTAGACGAACACGATGGTTTGACATAATGAGGTCCGGCTGGCCTGTCGTTCCCTCACCAAACCAATCTTGCACTTCGATCGTGAACCCGACTGATATCGGTGTCTTCTGATCCACAGAGTATATGTGGAGACTTGAAAAAAGACCGAAATGTACACAGTTACCCAGTCAAATGGACAACTAACTTCTGTGTTTTGTTTCAAAGTCGAAAATATAACCGCATAACGTTGCACGCGTTCTGTACGAATGGAAACCATTACAAAACTGCTAACAATATGTTGAGCCAGACTTAACAAATATGTATAATTCGATTCACGCAAGTAAAAAATCACACACCACCAACTATAGACCGAGTATTTTCTGCGAGAAAAAGAAACGGCAACAACAAAGTTTGAAAGACTTCAGCTGTGCCCGAGAACGTTCGTTCTGTTTAAACTCACAAACACCTATGTACTGATCCGATCGCTTTTACCCGTCAGCTGACACTTACTTTCCAGTAACGTGGGCGACAAATTCCACAAATCCACTTGCACATATGTAAAAATGCGGTTACCACCTTCATTTACTGAAGTGTCCCGGCGTATGCAAACAAATG
The DNA here is from genome assembly GCA_014338405.1 of Paragonimus skrjabini miyazakii. NCBI lineage: Eukaryota > Metazoa > Platyhelminthes > Trematoda > Plagiorchiida > Troglotrematidae > Paragonimus > Paragonimus skrjabini miyazakii. Next base: position 50,438 of record JTDE01000085.1, read on the forward strand.
GATACAACTGACCGTAACACTACCCGCCTTGGCTGTCAAAAGTACATATGCCCTGATAGAACGACAAGCACTGCTTGAATTTCCGAGTTACACAATTTCAAGTATGTTTCTCAAGGAAGGTTGTTGCAAGAAAGAAAGTTTATATTATTAGACTATCATCTGAAAAGGTTACGTACACGCTTTCAGGAATCCTGCTGCTATGCGGTGCGTTTCCGAAGCGACTGATGCTTATCTAGTGTATAACACATTGCTGATTGTGCGTCTATAACCACAAAACTCCACACTCCTAAACAGTCTGAAAAATTGTTTGCTGTAAGATTGTATCTGAAATGTATAGTCATATGCAGACTGGATTCTCGAACCGGGTTTTGGTCCCATCCTCTGCGTACACCTCAGTTGCTATTAGACAGAGTGTGTGCTAGACACAGATAACCACGTTTATCCTATGTCAAAAATACAGCAAATAAAATATTCTAGCAGACAACAACAGTTGCCACCGTTTTCTAGAGTCTATTTCCGTGCGCTCGAAGTTACTGGCGCACACGTACACACACACGTACACAAAGAAAAAATTACACACAGGCTGTCACTATAGATTAGGTGGTTGATGTTCAAAGTGACCGCTGCGTGATCATAGTTTTTCATAACTTCAACTTGCCCTACTGAACAGACGTAGTTTTCCACTGAAAAAATGTACGAAATGGGAAAAATTATTCCGACGCAATGTTATTAAGTGAAATCAACCTACTAAGAGAGATGAGACAGGAATGCTTGATGGTTTCCTGGCATAAATTAAACCTCAGGTGAGTTAACTCCTGACCAATTAATTCTATGAATTATACATTCGAAGATCACAGAGTGAAGAGTTTAACTGAAGTTGTAAATAATATTCACATTGAAAACTTGAACATTCGACTGTGTCGCCCCATTGACTTCAGAAAGCCAAAATTTTAGGAGAAGTAGTCTACTTCGCAGTGAGAATAAGAAAATTTCCCCAAGTTGACAGCGCAAAAAGTTCCGATACAAAGTGTAGTGTGTGCGATGGTTTATATTCATAACTGTCAGTCCAACTAAAAATCAGAATCCATTTAGGAGTGAGCCTTGTAGGTCAACAAAAGCATACGCCAAATAGGCTCAACATACTTTTGTCTCCTTATTGGTTCGTCATCTGCAAACTAAATGACTCGCAAAACTGAGAAGATTTATCCTACATCTATGCAGTGAAACATACGTTTGAGACTAGCACATTTTTCTGTCGGAGCAATTCGTTGTTCTTCAACTCTTAAAGAAAACCACAGAGAACATGTTCAAAACAGGAATGAAACTGAAGAAACGATTTAGTACACAGAACGTTAAATTGCATCGATCCACCTTCAAGTTTTTAACATTATATAATTAATCATTTCGGGCCAGCATTAATTGCGCACTCTCATTTCAGTAACCTCAGACGCAGCAAACACATTTAAACATGAATTCTTGATAGCAATTGCATTCTACTTACCAGGAAATTCTGCTGAGGACACTTCCCGACAATTGTATGTCTTTTCCTATGTCCTACAACCATGAGTCCATTCATACGCATATGGGGAGTTCTGATCTCTTGTACGGACTCGGAAGTGCAAACACAAAGCCAAAAAACTGAGAATCGATTAGCATTCAGTTCTATTTCATTCTAGCCTGAGTGTTCTCGAGGACCGTGTGCGTACCATTAGCTTCGCATGGTATACAATACTTTCTGTTAGTTTATGGAATGAACTACTCAAGACATAATGCATATTACGTTTCCTATTGATCGACTCCTCCAAACTTTTAACCGTACACTGGTATTGAGTTCTTATTACCTAAAATAAGCCTATATCAGCCGTAAACTAAACCTGCTAAAAATCAATCAATGATTACTTTTGTTAGAAGATAATCAACTGTAATTACGGTAATACTGGCTGTAAGTTGTCGTTGTCGATATTTTGATTGTTAACTCTTCTAAACTGTACACGTAGTAGCAGAAAATGTTCAGTACTGATGGGTAGCAAGTAATTCCTTCACGTTTTCAACATAATTCCTCTTAGCAAGCATTCATTGTTACACACATGGATGACACTACTTTTGAGGTTTAATCAAGTTGTAGTTTACAAAATGTTTTATGCAGTATATCCAGTTAGTCTTGAAATGTACTACCTAATCCCGTACAGTCTCAGAATACATGGTATTCATTTACTTGAAGGTCATTGGTGTGCTCCTCATGAAAGGAAGCTCACTGTAATTACGTATAAGAATTCTTGGTTTAAAACGATCTAAACATATTCCTTTTTGTAACTGTTAACGTTAGGTATCTGCATTTTTAGATTGGTAACTATTATTTGTGTTAACTCAGTAGAAGCTGACCGAAAATTTACCGTAATTCCGCGTTCTTTTCTGTTGGTTTTAATGTTTGCCCATTTTTTGCTTTTTCTCTGTAATCAACTATGTCCGAAGTTCTTTGTAATCCCATTGTATGTTGCTGAAACATCTTTATGATTTCGATGAATTGGCAAACAACGTTCGTTGTGATACTTCTCATCTTTTTCATTCAGATTCATTTTGTATGCAATATTCATTCAACTGGATAATTGGCTAACCCACCTCAGAGCTGTAATTATTTTGCACCCCACTATCTTTTGCTTGGCGAAATGGACTAACTACCACAAGGTTCTCTAATGGTCGGTTCTGTGGCGTCCAAACTGGTGTTGACTACAGTCGATCGATCAAATGGGATATGTAGCGCAACTCATCACATCTGTCCTAAGCCAAGGCTCGTTGTCGTTCGACTAGAGTACAAGGTCACTCCTACCCACCTGCGTGGCCCACCATTTCGTTTATGAATATGTCTGTTGCCTCACATTCACACAACTGTGGCTCGTCTAACAAACGTGAAACAACGTGACGCGGCAGGCTGGGCAGCAGCCACAAGAACAGGGCAGGGTTTAGCCCGTAGACTTATCTCCAGTCCCTCGTTCTCTCGGATTTATCATGTTCCTTCGCATCAAATTAACATAGATCCTAAATGCTTCGGTTGTAAGTAGATTGACAGATGTTTAATTTAGAAGAGACTGAAATTTCAAAAACCCTGGCTCTCGCTGAATTTGGACCAACGACAAAATTTAGTTGCCCATACACGGCGGGCGCTCTATCATCTAAATGAATCGACGCCAGATACTCGAAATTTCAACATTTGGTCACGGTCACTCATTCCTCCTACTGTCTCACGCGGAATATATCAGATGATCTGTTTGGGGTAGATAATCCCCTGTATCATCGCTCAACGATAACCCACTTAACTAGTTTGAAGCACAGAACTCGTCTCAGGAAAACTACCAGGTTAGACAGCAATTCCAACGATTTTATCAGATGCTCTGACGTCTTGTTGCTGTCTCTACATCAGATAGCGCAACACAACGTAATTTTTTCAGGTAGGCTCCAGAGTGGAGATCAATACAACATTGTCATCTGTGAAGAAGAAAACACGGGTCAGCAATATTTCTAAGATTGCCGCTACTAGTACAACGATCAACACTCATATGCAATAATCTCCAGCACTGAACGCTGGTCTGCATCCTGCATTTCCTTGGAATTTTCACAAAGGTGAATAGTAACCTTTCTCATTACCAGGCATTTATAACATTTTGTAGGACGTCGCAATTTCTGTCTACTTTGTCGGTTTACGATAACACTCCAATAATCAAGTATACGGGTGACGTGGTAGTGGATGTCACTCATCTGAATCTATTTTCCTCCCCAGGTTTGCTGGGCAGTTCATCCGAACTGTCAAGTTGACCAGGATCCTATTATCACTCTCTTATTATGTTGACACTCTTTTAAGCTTACGAAAAGAAATAAATGTAGGAGACTTTCCAAGGTATGTCCACCTCTTCCTGTACGTAACGAACATATAGTTCGACCCACTTCTGTTGGAGTTTGTTTGAGTAGCAGCACATATAGTTATCTCACGTCATCAACGTTTTCACCGATGTAAAATACCCTAATTTCGCGCCCGGTGTTTAAGACCCCTCTCCATTCCACGTTACTTAGTCAGTCGATTTATCAATGTCTTTATAGTTCCTCACTGAATATATTGTATGCCACACGTTTACAGTTTCCTTTTTCGGAAGACTGTAGTTTCTGCTAAACTCCTCGAACATCTGTGATGGTGTAGTGGTATTCCGTCTAAACAACTCGCTGAGTTCACCGTTTCTCAGTAGCTCATAGTGTGCGAAAAGTTTACGACTGAGATCTTTTCAGACAAAATTCTTCCTAACCACTGAGACATTTCTAAATGTATCTCCACTTTTTTTCATAAGATCTTGGTATAAACCTTTTGTTGAACGCGCACTAACTTACTGTCGTTATTTCGAACTAAGCTGGGCTTGCATGTGAATCCGGCACATTTGTTTCTGAACTAATTACGAGAGTGAATCATTTGTTCTTTCTCATTGCGACTAGTTGTGACTTTTCACCAACCTGTCACAAAAGCTCCTAAATGAGTGTTGTCATTGTGTGATTCAAGCTCGGTTAAGCCTCCCTAATCTGCTTTCCAGATGCTTACGCTCATTTTAGATCTTCTGATATGACTTGGAGATTACTGATTACTATGAATAGTGGTGTTGTTTTTAGCTCAGACTGATGGTTTAGGCATCCGACTGTTCGCCAAACTTAGCATTTAGCCTGTGAACTTTTCAGTACCACACGAAGTGGCATCATCAATGCGTAGCTACCTCAGTGGAGGCTGATGAATACCTGGTCTCAAATGTAACGGTTGGTTTATCTACTGATCCAACTTTTGACTGATTATATTCTGTCGTCTTTTAACTTGAACCCGAATTGATATTGGATATTTCTTGTTGTTTTTGAGCTGCTGAACTAAAGTATGATTTACCACTTTTACAAGACTACGAATCTTTAACGTGAAATTTGGCTGGTCACTTGCTGTTGCTGTTGAACTATGACCTGAGATCCGATTGGTTGACCTTTGTCCGCTGATTAGTTAGGTCAGGTTTCCAATTTTGAACTTTAATTTGGTTGAGTATTCATTGTCTACTTTTGTTCATTAGTCCGATCTGTTCAAGTTGCGCCGATCGGGTACACGCAATTTGAGTACCAGGTTGTTTTCGTTTTTCTCAAGTCTTCCGTTTGCACTCACTAGTCGGTTTTATCCAGTTCCATGTTTATAAAACCGATTGGTGAAAACTAGATTTCGGTCAATTCTGTTGTTTGGTGCCTGCATGGACAACATTTTGGCAATGGCCGCGTTGAATGTGTGTCCACTTTGATCTCTGTGTGCGTAAGCAAGAGAAATTTCATCATGCCTCTTAATGGCTGGTTCCTGTTCAAGTATTCGTGTAGACGCTTACCGTTGGGTTCGGCTGATCTAATGTTGTCCACTGTCATTGAATATAACTTTGTATATGAAGCTTTTGCCTCATCCTCATGTTCAAATTGTTATTTTGGTTCTGATAATATTGTTCGTGAAGTTACAGTTGACTACTGTGCAAGCGTGATGTCCCATGACCACAGAAGATTTGCTGCAATTTCTGATGTAGTTTTAGGTCATGGTGGACCAGTTCGTTTTGTTGATAGTTCCACAGTGGCTGAGTCTCTCGCCCTTTGTGTATCAAGCTTTGTCTGATGAAACTGCGTGGATATCCGTTGCAAAGAAATACCCGGTGCCAGTACATTTTTCTTCTGTTCTCTCAAGCTCCACTTTACTGCAATGTGTTTCAGCCTTTTCAACCAGCGTTCATACGCAGCTTTCTTTGTTGCAGATTGAGTGATCATTGGGAAGAATGTGGAGTTGGTCCATATGTGTTTCATTTTGGTAAACCGAAATGAAACATTGTTCCATCAGATTTGCGACTGATTATCACATCCAAAAACGGCAGCTGGTTGTCAGTTTCAATCTCTATGGTGAACCTATTATTTATGTTTTGGAAAGTCTGTGTGTCTTCTATCCTTGAGTATTTAGGGATTGCGAATGTGTCGTCAGCATATCTTGTCCACAATCTTGATTTGATCTTCAGCAGCGCGAACGAAACCATTGCAGATCCTGTAAGTTGCTGGCAGATTTGATCATCGGGCTTGGTGTAATCAGACAAAGATATTTCACTGAGATTGTTTAAACTCTTTCGTGTCCAAGACTTATCTGGTCGCCATTTTTCTTTAAAAGTCTGCAATGTTTCTTCAGCAGGGTAGGGTCGATGGAAGTGAGGAGCATTATTGTGGTGGATTTCCAGGCCGGAGGTGCGAGTATTCAAACACTCGGCAGAGTACCGCAACGCGGAAGGCAGGCACGTCCACAAGCCCTCAAGGATCGGATGGCGGACAACGGGGGCAGTCGGATGAGCCATCGCTCAACGGAATCGGACCAATGGACGAAGAATGGTAGGCGGAAAACCCCCCGATAGACGGCGGGCAGAAGTGCACACGACGCGTGAACGGAAACTTGGGGGTGTTGTGGACTGGAGTGCTGACTCATAAACGAGAGCGCGCGCGTAGCATGTGAACTAGCGTGTTGGACAATAAATATTGTTTGAAAAATTTTAAACATTGAGTTCCCTTAATCCATTTAGTCAAAACAGAGAGAAGACATATATCGCGAGATGTTAACATTTCGATTTACTCTCATCAGTCGCCAACGTAAAACAAGCAATTTTTATACAAACTGCGTATAGCAACAACAATTGA
>JTDE01000085.1:58103-76716 GCA_014338405.1 Paragonimus skrjabini miyazakii
AGGGAGTTCAAATAGTTATAAAATGAAGTAAAAGTACACTCATCAGTAAAAACTAAAATATCGTCCACGTAACGTTTGTAAAGCAGGACCCCCGAAATCCTTTCTTGAAATTGCCTTTCAAGCATTCCCAAAAATACATCCGCCAATATGGGGCCAAGTGGGCTACCCATGGCTACACCATCAATCTGTCTATAGTTAACACCTTCGAACTCAAACGGAATGTTTTCTGTACAAGCAAAAATGAGATCCTTGAGAAGATCTAATGGAATACCTACATTTGCATTTTGACTAAAAATAAAATTACATAAAAATTCAACGGTTTCACGCAGCGTTACATTAGTAAATAAAGAGTCTACATCGACCGAGTACATCATCTGTGGACTTACTGATTAGCGAGGCAATGCTCATCAAACAACATCGGCCAGTTTTGTGTGCGCAGAAGGCGCTGACGCAATCAATCTGATTGCCGTGGAATTGATTGAACTATTAGAACGTGAACGGTCAGAACTATGTGGTTGGTTCGTTCAATTGTTGTTGCTATACGCAGTTTGTATAAAAATTGCTTGTTTTACGTTGGCGACTGATGAGAGTAAATCGAAATGTTAACATCTCGCGATATATGTCTTCTCTCTGTTTTGACTAAATAAATATTGTGCTTTATTGGACGCCTTTTCGCTACATTATGACATTAAACGAAAACATTTCTCAGTTTTCCCTTGTTCTAACGTTTCACAGTTGGTTCAGAAATTGCCGAACATGGTTAATGATAGGTTCTAATCAGTTAATAAGATATCGTGGTGCCTTAGTGGGTATTCAAACAAATTGTATTTTAGCGTTCTTCGTAGGAATACCATTGGTCATAGGTTGGTATCGTCTTCGCATACTTTTAGTTGTTTGTAAATATCAACAATTTTTCAACATTCCTGTTAGCTTATCTTATACGTAGCTTTCAATCTCTTTAATGCGTTGTTGGCTAGTTTTGTAATGAGATCAGCATTGAGCAGGCGGTAAGTAGTTGCGTCATATAGTAGTCGTTTTGCTTATTCCATAGAGTTTATTTTGCCCCTGATGATCGTCTTGTGTGTTTTCCCCAGCTGGTAGGGCAGATATGCCATCTTTCTTTAAATCGTTCAGTGATTGTTCAACTTTGTGAAGGTGTTGGGTTGTTTGCTGTGGCTCATGACGGGAACAACACCTTATCGGATTTTTTGCTGTGCTTCTACTGACAGTCCACGACATTCCATCGTGCGCTCCAATTCTGCCAAAAGTTCTTTGTTTGTTACATTTTTCGTCTTGATTTCAATTTCGTTGACAAGGGTATCTTGTTGGATAGTGGATGAATTAAAAAGGTCCTCATCCACGTGTAATTGCCATTTCTGTCATTCTTATTCACCAGTTAGGATATTTATTTAAAATGCCAACCAATTAAGTTCAAATTAAACGTTCAGTAGTGATGGGTGTTAGCCAATCATATTACAGTCCAAAAGTCCATAAGCAACATGAAATTTCCAACGTAATTCAGGTCACAGTTGAAATGCAACAGAAAGTAATCGATCAGAATTTAGGTCATTTGATGGTGAAATTAATCTTAAAATAGTTAGTTCCCTTCAGTAGTTTGTTCACAACGAGAAAATAGGCATAGCACAGGCATGCATTTTGTAGTGATTAACCAGTACTTATGATAAATTGAACCAATGTACACATAACTCAGTTAGCAAGTGAATGTCAAGAAGGTGGATTATGAGAATTTGGTAAGCCAGAATCGAAGTTAGATTAATGAACAACTGCTTCTGACCACACAAAACCAAATTTAACTGGTCATTCGCACCGTATTTGTAAAATCACGATAAGCGCAGGTCAGAATGATGTAAAAGAACTCAAACTGCACGCTTTACAAATATAAAGTAGTCAGTGATCAAGACGTGTCAGGCAGTTCGGAAGATAACTTTTGTGTTTACCAGCGACACCGAGGTTTTCGGATTACACGGATTCCTGTATGCAATCGGATATCTGCCTTATTTTTCTTAAAATCAGAATCTCTCAATTCCGCATAAGTAACGTTCTCTGTAGCAACAGATAAACTGGTGAACGCAAAGTGAGGTAGTTTCAATGTACTGGCCGGAACATGTGTGCTCCCTTTTGAGACAGCCATCTTCCTGGCAACCCGTTTGTACATCTAGAATCGGTAGATTGCTGTTCATCTCAACTTTGCACGTAACTTTTACGTTAAGAGAACGACAGTTTAAGCCTTGTATTGGAGGATCTATAATCTGTTTGAATTGGCTGGTTATTAATGAATTGTTGACAACGTCTTTGATGCATGTCAAACTTGTAAGGTCCGCAGCTAGCTCTTGCTCAAGCTCTAAAATGATGAAGTCATCTAAAGTGGGTCCTAGCCGACTGTCTATAGGTATACCATCTGTTTAGTGGCAGGACTGATTGGGACAGTAAAAGTTGATGTTTTAAGTACATTACAGTACACTTTCGCCCAAACTATCAAACAAACGAGATAACACAGTGTGATTCGTTTTAGCATGCTCACATCCACGACCATTCGGTTCGAGTCACTGGCCGATCTTGAGCAACGACTGAAAGTTCGAAGATTATATCAGTCCGTTACCAAGGTTGGTATTTTCCAGATTGTTGATCGGCGCAAAATCATCTTTGATGACGTGTAATTGATACAATCGTTTCGATGAAGTTAAAACTCCACCAATTATAAGTTGCAGAACCTACACTTTCTAACCATGCACCCATTGTAACTCAATCATTCGTCCGTGAAGAACAAAAAGTTGGGAGCATCGAGGGCGTACATCGTTTGAGACGGCCTGTGTTCTCCCCTCAGTTGTAAATAAATGCAAAACGAGTTGCAAATGGTTTCCTACATGACTTTCTGTGAAGGTGACCATTTCTAATCTGTACAATGAGTGGATCATCGTTTATATTTGTTTGATGCTGACGGCATTTACTACAGGCAAATAACACTTCCTGAAATGACCGTTCGAGAGCCCCTTTCTGAGCTAAGTAGCATTACACTTCTGAATTATGTCTCTTTAATATTTCCAAATGTTCCTTCGTGATAATACATGATGATCTCTTGTGGCCCATCATCTTCCTGGCGTTGGGGGCTTACCCTTTTGTTCGTGAATGTCACATGTGAGTAGTATACTACTTGTGAGTAGCATACTGCTCATAGCAAAACTGCCTGTTATGCAACAGTACTAATTAAAGTATATGTTCAAGCCTTGGGAGAGTCCAGTCGTATTGATAAGTATTCTTAAACAAGATAAATGCTCTAATGCGTTCGTTATGGATAAAACTGGTTACAATGAAAAGATGGAAAATATATTTAAAGACCTGAAAAGTTTTAGCCGAATGTCACTGTGGATGCCGATCATTCAGAGTTATTGTGAAGTGTACAACATTTCTGATACATAGATTTGTCAGTTGGTTCTAGCAGGCCGTATTCGGAATATTCAAGCAAATTTCACAAACCTCGTATGACGCGCATGCTGTCCAGGTTCTGTTCATGGATGTACAGTCAATTTTCGCAAACGTTCGTCTGCAAAGTAGGCTTGGTTTTATTTCATTCTCATCGGCTGATCATTCGATTTATTCAATTTCAATGTGTACGTAGAGCCTAACTATGGTATTTTTAAGAAAAGATTTACGGACTAATTGACGAAGACTAAAGAGGTTCACCACTGGGACTCCTTCCAGATGAAGTTCTGCGACCATATTACAGTGAAAATATGAGAGATTTCTAAATCCCACCGGCTTTTAGGGGGAACAAATCGACGATCTTCCGTCGATCACTTCTAAACATGATAGGGTCAGACAAGTCACGAAACCTTTCAGCAGTCTGCGAGGAATCTGAGTTGTGAGCTGAAGGGAAGTAATTCGATGAAGTTCCTTAGTGTAACACACGTGATTCTTCCAGTTATCTTAATGAAATTTTGAGGCTATGCAAACTAATATGGACAGGGCACTGTTTGCCTTTGGCAAACTTACAATCAACGCAACACAAGAGAACGATATGCAAAACACTTTTTCATTGAATCAGGCGTAGGTAGTCACCTAAACCTGTATGTGAGAAGCAAGAATCATCGAGAATAACATTACTGGAGAATGGATATCACTGGAACTTTCACGCAGCCGATAGCAGAATAGTTCTTTCGCTAGTGAACGTGAACAGCGTGTCTAGAATTCTGTAGTTAGAGAACTGTCGTGCAAGCGCTTTGTACTGTCCGAACGGACCAACCGGAACTCACGCTGTGTAGTCAAACCAGCGGTCTGCGCTGCTACGCTCCATTCGCAAACTTCTACTGCAGCTAAGTTACTTACAAAAGTGGTCTTGCTTGCAGCTGTAACTTCAAGTGTAACGATTGTGCCACTTACCCACGAGAAACGGAAAGAACCTAAACTATTCGAATGACACAGAACCCAAATAGAAATGATCAAATAAACAGGTCTCACAGCAACCGATGTAAACCGTGGTCTCCGAATTTTCTGCGTCATCAACCGTCATCACTTATACCAAAACAGATAAAGCAATTGTTCAATCTATCGGCTTCATAGTTATGACCTGTAGGTAAATGCTAGCCTAAACCAGTGGAAGCAAACGTTAAATATTTTCGTGATATGGACATTCGACCTGATACAGTATTGGAAATGCTGATATTTCTTTGTCCTTCTTGTAGAGGCGGATGCGTACGTTAGCTACGTTCAGCTGGTTTTATCGAGAGAACATACAAGGTAGTTTTTATAAGAGTCTTATCCAGAAGGCTCAGGATTTTAATGGCTTGTACAGAATTACCTGGGCTGGTGAGTAACCGATTTCTTCTTTGCTTCGCGACTCAGTTGGTAAAGCACTCACTGCTTTTGGACAAGCCAATTCATATACATCAAAAGACCAGATTTGTTAGGGTTATGACCTTTTTGCCAAGGTACTGTATATTAATGAAACGAAGTGTTTACCGTGACCATATTACCCACATATGACCGAACACTATTTCCGAACCAAGATTACAGATCGTATCCAGAAATGGGTCAATCAACCGGTCACGCAAACAGATAAAGCCACAGCCAAGCATAGAACTAGGGAGCTTAGATCACCCACTGCACGTCATATTCCAATGATACAACACTAATGTGATGCAGCAATTCCAATTCAGTTGTTGACTTCGCACAACCGGACATCGTGTATTACTGAAGCATTCATTAATCAAACGTTGAAATCTCGGTTCAGACGCAACTGTTGTTAAGACGAAAGTAGTTACAATGTTTGTGAACATATAGTTTTTGCTGTTTTACTTGCTTTTCTATGCTAGTGGTGTGATCCAAGAACGCGGATGGCACAAGGGTTATTTATTCGACAATGCACACATGGGTTAAGCATTTAAACAAGACCTGAAACAAAACCACTCATTTGCACGCGGTATTCGGCCCAGACCGTCTCGGTTGCCGCAGACGTTAATACTCAGTTCCATTAAGTAGCAGGGACAATTGTGGGCGATGCTGCACTCTGATGTTCCTTCCAGCACTTTTCCTGCGGCCTGTACGATATCAAAATATATGCTCCGGTCCTACTACTGAATAGCAGTGGTATGAGCAGTATGTTATGATCGTTCAACTTCACTGCACTAGTACGTAAATGGTCTGTTGTATACAACCAGAAAGATGCAGCGAAATTTGACCTACCATGAATTGTGCAATACCATCCTATTGTCTTAGATACCAAAGAGTTCACATATGTTAGAAGTGACCGAGGTTTTATTTACCACACGTTCGGAACCGAGTTCTTGTTTTCTAGATCCCCTTACGTTAAAATTAAAGTACCCTTGATTTTGATTGATCGTGGTATGGTAAACGAATTCGTGGGATCACTGGCAATTAATGAATTAGCCCAAGCGCAATGATGGCTTCAACGAAGTAGAAGTAGAAGACCTGGAGCTGTGGATACCTTTACATTTTTATTTTGAGCTACAAGTACTTTTATAGATAGTAATAAGCAAATTTATTGGTTAGAAGTTGTGAAACGGTGTTGCACCAATCACGTTATGCATTGTAGATGTGTGAATCGTAGAAGACTTCCTGGTTGGTAGTTGGTAAATCAATAACATCAGAGCAACCAGGACACAGTTGGTTATAGACGTACCGTTGTGATTTGTGGATCCGAAACTATAGCGTATTGTGATCTGTAAACAACTGCCCTGGGAGGTACGATTGCCCCATAGTCATATGAGTCATTGCGTAATTGCTTAAAGTATCAACTCATTTGAGGGTTACATATGTCAAATCGATATGTAAAACGTTAAATTGCATACGTTGCTCCGTTTAAGTCTTATTCGTTCGTTTTGTTGATCACTGAATAATGCACGCCCTCTGCAGATAAAAATGAATGAAGTCATCCAACCATATTGTCTTTCCTCAATGGACTAAAATACTCAAGTATTTCCAACTTAGGCTGTCAGCATCAATCAGCCAAAGATCAGATAAGGCGGGTGTTCGAATTGAGCCTCAAAGTAAGTAAGTACCTGTCGTACTAAAAATCGTGTTACAAACCAACTGAGCAATTCCAGCCTAGTATTTGGTTCAGCTGAAAATATAATCACTTAATTTTTAGCGGCTTTTGGTACTATATTTTCTCATTAACGAAGAGAGCAAAACCTGGGTCCATGATATGAGAAATTCATTTAAAACGTCCGCAGAAAGAGGGCTGTATGAAGCACTTAACTAATAAACTACCGGTGCTTTCGACAGCGAATACCTCAACAAAGATCAAGCTGTAAAATCCGTGGTTTTGCATCAACGTCACCATAATTTGCATCAAACTTCCAAAGTATTAACAAGAAAAGTTATTGCCCAGGTTATTATGAGTGAAAATCTGTCCAGCGATTTCAAAAGGAGTTGATAAATGAAAACTTAATTGGATCGATGTGGACATGATTTTTGCTTACTTCTGCCTATAGCTCTACCTGTGCACGTTCGTCCAAGAAAAATGGTAGGCCTGAGTACGCACAAAATCTTTGCTGCACACTAGGACCATTTTGACGTAGTTTCCAAATTTCAGGAAGTTGTTTGCATTCTAACGACTTTCATACCATAGTCAGCTATTTCGCAAGTACATTATTTACCCAAGGCCTAATATAAACGGCAATTCTGACAGATAAAATGCCTTTTTTCTTGCGATCAGATCAAGCACATCCGATTCTGAATAATATACAGCGATTAATAATGCGTTCACTTCCGTTAAATTCAACTCTCTCGGACTAGCGTTCGAATATCGAAGTAACCAAACGAACTCGATTTCCGGTCATGACGAATCGCCTTTACTGAGTAGTAGTGAACTAGCGTCCTACCGTTTTGGTCCCGGAAGTCAGTGAACATGAACGATATATCATTTTAACTCCAATTCGTTTATCTTATAAGTGCACTAACTGAAGTTATCACTGAATTCTATAACTACCAGTTATACTCCCCAAGCAGTTATGCTGCTTTCTAAATATTCAAAACTATGGTGCAGGTTATTTCTAGGAATCTGGTGAGTTTTTGCCGTTTTACAAGTAATTTTGCAAAAGTAATTTATGTCGATTAACTAATGGAGTGAATATTCGGGCAAACATAAATAATGACACTACCCTATGGTGAATTTCGAAAATAATTCAGTTTTACTCGATAATTATGACCTGCTTTAACGACATCAGTTTATATGGGATGAAATCACCCACAATTGATCATAGCCTTTGTAGTCCCAAAGACTTTTCAATCAACCCCTTTGGAAACAATACGTCAGAATCTTGGACTCTTGTTAGAGCCTGTCAGTAGTGCACGTCTTTGTCACGATCACGATTTGAACTGCCGTCTGTGCTTTCATTAGGTGACTGTGTTAGACAATTTGATGTAGATCTTACATAGAAACGCGACGGAATAACAGCATCAAAGCGCTCAACGGTACTTACTGCTGGCCCTCATTGCTACAGGTGTACCACATTGGGCAAACATTCATCCTCTTTGAAAGACCACATTGATAACACTCTGAAAGTAGTTTGTTCCTGACACACTGTAAATCTATGGTGTTTTTAACCTAGAAATGGAAAGCTTTAACTATAGGCACACATTCTAAGTCAGGAGACGCTCGACTCAAACAATCTCTTCTTGCTCCATTCAAATTAGAGCACTCCTTGCTGACAAGGATATCACTTACCGAACTACGACAGAGTTATTTATTTGCCGTTATTTGGAAAAAGTTCATATTATGAATAATTCTCGCTTTCGAGCAGATATTTTATGTGTGATATATATAAAGAGAGGGAAAACTGATAACCCAGACGTTTTCACTAGTAGTTCGGTTAAAATCAGGATGTCTAAATGCGCAATATTTCATCAAACAGTGGGTTCGGACTGACGACAGGAACCCAGTACCGATACGTCGTAAATGCTGGATCGGTGGAGTTATCATGATGTAAGCAACGTTCACATATCGCTTGTTTCTATTTATTATGTGCGATGATATTAATGTTTGGTTCGGTAGATTTTACTAAAGTCCAAAAACGTCAGTTGTAAACTTGCCCTGGTTTCGGCCTATTCGAACCAGCAAAAAGAACAGCGCAGGGACGCCAACTTTTCATTTGCATGCTACACAGGGCGGGTCGATTCATACGGAAGGACCGATAGAAACCAGTGGAAGAACTGTTCGGTCGCACCAGATAACACTATAGAAGTAAAAGCTTAATGCCACTTGTTTGGAAGCCATTGATTATTCTTATACTGAGGAATAACTGAATGGATCGTGCGGAGGAACAGTGCTACACCACGTTTCAGAAGATCAGTGGTTTACAAGAGCAGTGCAGTAAACAATGTTCAGGTATCGGCACGCCACATGATTATGCGTGCAATCCGACTGAATGAATTTTCGGTGAACAGCTAGGTAAATTGCGTTGAGATCGCTGTTACATACATAAATTGCATGTGATATTTTTTAACACCGATCTAGCATCCATAAATTCAGAACAGCTTGTGGGTAGTCGATTGTTCGTTTGTTGGCAGCGTCTCACTCTCAACGAAGGAAATTTTTCAGACTGTAAGCGATATGAACACCCATAACAAAATATCAGTAGTCGTCTAGCTTGTGTGTTGCTTTTACTCGAATGCTAACCAGGACTTCGGTCTTTTCAAGTTCAACCATACCAGATAAGTCAAATGGATGCAACCACACAAAAGCAATTATGCACATATGCTTGTGCGTCTCACTGCCTAATGTGAATACGCAATGGCACTGTAGTCTTCTGTGTAGGGAAGGAAGGGATTACACAAAAAGATCCAAGTGAAAACTCTCCGACCGCCTGACGGTTGACAGTGGCCACTGGCGTATTATTCTGTACGACCGAAATGCATACATTAATTCCCAGAATCTCGATTTGGTTTACAGTAAATCTACTGCGTGCAGCAGTGAACCGAATGAGTTGTTAGTGCCTTGTTCACTGTGCCTACGTGTTGGGATGATCCGTCGTTGCCAACGGAGTTAGCCTTTCGAGTCACTAACGCCTGACACAGCGCCCCAAGTGAAACACGCCAAACCTCGGACTGTTGGGTCAGAGACTGAACCTGATGTCTCCCGTGTCAATTTGAAACATGTCAGTGAACGCAAGACGATGTCCTTTGGAACAAGGAAGGTGGGCACGACGCTGAACTGAGGTAACATTTAACGGCCGTAACGCCACACCCTATTAGTCGTCATGGCACTGAGCCGGCATTGCTTCGATCCCCTGACCTTGAGTGACACAAGGTTTACAGACTAAAGAAACCTCCGGAATGAACGTGCTGCGTAAACTTCCTAAGGGGTAAATTACCTGACAGAATGTGCCCGGATGCACGGTGTTTTGCAGTCACTGACCGCATCAGTTCCTTGCCGGTAGGCGAATCGCACGGCATCAGCCCTATAATCGTGCTGATGCCAGGGGAACTTTGAAGTCTCCGGAGTTCTCAAATGTGTTTAGTTATAATTGGTTCACTCCCACTGGGAGCAGTAAGCAGTCCCTTAAGAATTCAAACGTACCCGGAACCTGCCTTTGTTTAAGGGTAAGTGTGACAGGCAAGACATCGACAATTATCACAATATCAGTCCACTGAGCCGCACTGCAAAAATGTTATAAAGAATCCTGATGAACTGGCTTGATGAGGAGATTTTGGTGACCAACATTCCCGAAGAACAGTCCGGATTTCCGGCGAGGCGCAGTACGACCGAAATGATGCTCGCTGACTGATAAACCCAAAAGTGTAGCGAACGCTACTGTATACTCTCTCTGTGGATTCCGCCAAGTAGGTTGAGTCCACAATCCGTGAGGCGTTACAGACAATTCTTGGTAAATATCGATGTCCAGGAAAGCTCACCAATTTTATTAAAATGTAACGTTTGAATATGAATACGAAAATTCAGTCGTGTTGATAGGCCTCTGGTGTTTTGACATTGTCACTGGTGTAAATCATGGCTATGCCCTAACCCCAATCCTATTTAGTTTTTATTTGATAACAGTATTAACAATTGCTCTCCAGAATTCCACAGATTGCAATAAAGCCGAATCTCACGCAGATGACCGCTTGCTGAATATTCGACGTTTCAACTTCCCAATGGGGCTATGTATTTCAACAATGTTAACGCTTTTGTTCGCAGATGATAATGCATTGTTTGCGCACAGCCAAGGGGAACTTAGACGACTTGCTACGGATCATGTTGCGAAGGCAAACATTTCTTCCGGACGTCTACAAAACCTATTTGAAAGGTTTGTAACCTGCAGCTGAAAACAGAGCTGCAGGTCTGCTACTCAGTGATACTGTTTACACTTCTGTACCGCAGTGGAACTTGAAGACTGAAGCGACTGAATGCGTTGTATCAGAGTCGATCCCATTTGCAGTGTCTAAGATGCACCTGGCGTAGTCGGTGGTCGGACATGCTTCCGAACACGGAGCTACTTTGACGAGCATACACGGACAGAAGTGAGGCCATGCTGATTCTCACTCAGTTTCGTCGGTTAGGACCTGTTTGTAAGAGATGAACGAATTCTAAAGCACCTAATGTATGGACAGCTGAAAGAAGTTAGGCGAAATCCTGGTGGTTTGAAGCTGGAATACCAGAAAGTTACCGAAGTAAGTCTTTAGCACAATACCATCGATTTCGCATTCTGAAGAACTTAGCCTTGAACTAAACCATCTGTAGGAAGAAGCCGAATACAGACATCCAAAGTTTTAGTGACCGACAGTTGTGCAGCCGTCAGTTAAAGCGAACGGTACTCAAAAGAACTCTAAGTATCATAGGTAGTGATGACGTATATGTTGTGGCACTGAATGCGGCCAAAAATGCGTTGGCTACCCTGGATTGCTAGGTCATCAGCATGTCCACAGCACTGTTTTTTTAGGGGCGACAGATATGTTAGGCGCGAGTAAGCTGTGTCAGTTATATCTGTTGTTTAGTTCGTATCAATCAACGACCGTCGTCATCCGGTAAATCACCCGCTCGTCTACCTTCACTTTACTCTAGCTTTGTAACTGCGTTGTGTAATGATATTTATCCGGTTTCCGGTCAAAATTTGTAGTTTCTCTTTCTTTTTTCGTCTTATCTGAGGTGTAATCATATAAGCTCTCATACTGAACTATTTCTTTTCTTGCATTTTGAAGACTTCTCTTCGTAACTTAGATCTTGTTATTGAAATCTGTCTATATTTATGTCTTAAAGATAAGGGGTTCACCTTCCTACTAACTTACCAGCATCTGTCGATTGGATCACAAACTCCTCCAACCACACTCCTCCCAGTTTAATTTCTTATAGCCTACACTGGTCACGTGGTGTGTGAATGAAAACATACGTGGTGCATCACAAACCACTTGTTTTGAGTGTTAAATATTGGCGTCTTTTGGTTTCAGACATTGTGACGGGTTACTAAGAAACGGATGCCATTAGCCGTTTATTTAGCTATATTTATGACTACTTGCTTAATATTGGTTGCCGGGCTGTTTGTGCATTTATCCCTCGTATGCTCAGTATGCTGAATGTTGAAATGCTGCAAACCAGAGAAGTATTCTCCTTACGTATGTGAATGTTTTTCTAGACTTTCGAACAAGCTGTAAATTTTTGCGAAAAATTGAAAGAAGATGGACCATATAAGGAAATACCAAAACGTTTACACAATGAAACATTTTTACAACACAAATCGAAAGGCACTACACAACAGCATTATGATCAACTCGAACAAATATTAACAACAAAACGAAACGCCCTATTATATACGAGGGTTTTTGTAAAGATTTTAGAAGCCAGACAACTAACTTAAATCGTCTGACTTCAGAAAGGAACCCACTGATAAGAACTGACCAGCTCAGCTCAAGAGAAAATGTGCTTACATTTTCATGATGGGACAAATTATCATGGGTTGTAGATTCTTATCCAATAGGGGGCAACAAATGAGCATAATAACTTTAAATCGTGTTGAACTTATAGAAAACTACGGGAATTCTGTCTAAGCAATCACATCTTGAAGTCAGACATATTTTGCGTTACTTGAATTTGGAAAGTCTGAAACACATGTGGACAAATTCAAAAATAAACTGCTCCTTTTAATGTGGGAAGATCTCAAACTTACAGAATAAAATATTTAGTGTATGTGGCGCCTTGTAGTAAATCGTAGTTGTGTGTGATCACAAGTGACATGAGGTCGTACATAAAATGTGATCTTATTCAACTGATCAAATATGCTGTGATACATTATATGCAGACTGGATCGTTAGGTTAAACATACACCATCTTATCAAAGCTTTTGAACAAATATACGGGCACTTATTTTCGTCAGTTGCTACACCTTTCTGTCTCATACGGGAAAACTTATCAGCCATTAGAGATTGACGTACACACCAGCAGATATTCAAAGTGGCCTCAGAAGCACTTGACGGTAGTTGTTGCAAGCACTTGTTCCAAATAAACATTGAATTGTGGATGTAAAGCTGATGCCGCTACATAGGTTTTCATCAACACTAGGCATGTCGGAAAATCGGATCCATCACATGTGAGTAAACTTCAGAATTTTAATTCAGACACATCATCTGGATCGCGAATTATCAGAAGATAATTGAGCACAAGAGCTGAAGAATATGGCTTATATACCTTCTTGTAATTCCACTAACCGCGACACTGTGTTGTGGAGAGTCCATTCTGTACTGTTTGTATTGACACATTTATGAGCTATGGCTTCGATTCTCTGGTGCGCAGTACTGATGAAACCCAACAAGATTAGACCGGTTGTGTATCACTTCAGTAACGGTCACTAAAAACAGCTGATTACGTATGAGCATTGTCTCACTTAAACTACGTTCATCGAATTGAGTGGTTCTAAAACATTTGATTCACGAGTTCTCACGAGGATAATGTGTAGATGTTATGTTACGAATATTTAGTAAGTAACATATCGATCGATCAAAATTCCAGCATGAAATTCAATTTTTCCACTTTGAATACAATCTATTCAGCAGGTCTGTTTACAGCGTTAGAGAAAATAATGCATAGAGCAATCAATCCAATAAGGTATGACACTGTAAGTTAATTTTGCATGAGCATACGGCATACGGAGGTTAATAATTTGATTTCTTAAGCTCACCATTAAGCTGGCAGATGGGTTGCAATCAAAGTTTGCCGTACAGCTCATTAGACACGATTCCCATGCAAAATAGCTTAAAGCGACAATTGAAGAATAAGCAACTAACAAATTTGCTCGGACGTGAAAAAATCGATCAACCACAGCAAGTGGAGCAAGTTCTTCTCAAATAAGTGACTATTAATTCTGTCCGAAAACAAATTATGAAATGTCCAATAAGCGAACGTTTTACTCATATTAAAATTACAGTTTACACACTCGTATAAATGCTAAATAGCAAACACATAGATACACAAGCACAAAAGTGTCAAAACGTACCCAAAAACATATGGTTGTTTACGAAGGTGTTGTTTCAGTGGCAAGCCGAATAAATGTGAACTGTCACTTGTCAAGCCAACCCAGGCCGAGTCGTCCAACTTTAGTCCGTCTGTCCGAATTTATTCGCAATAAAAATGTGGGAGAACGTGTTGGTAAATTAGAAAACTTTTCTGGCAAGTAAGTAGGTGCATTGGCAGTGAACTAATACTGAATAAGCATTTATTGAAATAAAATCTTTCAGATGGGTTAAAACGGGTTGTTTAAATCTGTGAAAAAATAGGCGTGCCAAAATAATACTTTCGTTAACAATATGGCAACCTAAATAGCCTAATCTTTTATCAAAATTCATCGCAAGCATGTAGATGATTTCATGATTGTTATCATTTGTTAAATATGCACACCTTATTACTGTCGAGCACACAATAAATGGATTACATTTGCTGAAACCTGAAGACTATAACTCGTTTGTGAGTTATTTTCACCGCGTGTCTTAGACTTGTTTGCTTATTGTTAAAAAGAGAACGGTGAACGAAAATTTCCGGACCCTGTTTTGTTACTAATGAAAATGAACGACACTCGGGAAAAGGTTTTCGAATACTCTGAGTTGTGAATCAGTTCGTGGCCACGCTCTCTGATCAAGCACACTAAACTGTTTGAGGTATTAACTCGAGGGTCAACTATATTTTGTTATATCCATTCACAGCAGCTAAGCAAGGCCACAATTTAATGCCCATGTATTTTGAAAATAGTAAACTAAACAACAGTAACTGCTGTCAATGTTTCGTAGCATGAGAATTCATTACACTGAATGAATAGCTCGAATTGTGCTTAAAGTCGTGTGATTGTGCATCGTCTTTTACCTATGAACCTATTTCGGATCACGGATGGCTGAGTACCTACTCGAGCGATAAAGTCTGGTTTGCGTAGCTGGACCATAGTCAACGGAATAACGTCTCTAATTTTAACCCATTCATCATCAAACCCATTTAAAACTAAATTGACTGCTAGCCATCTAGTCCGTTTATGAAAAAGGCACAATATTTGCGTAATTATTTAGAAAGCGAGGCTCACTGGTTTGGCAAACTGCTATGCACAGTACAGGTCAAAAGCATACGGTGTCCCTCAGTTTGAGAGAATACGTATGAACAGACAGAAATCTGGTGTCGGCATAAGACGAGTTTAAAGAACTGAGCACTTTATAAGTATCTGTTTCTTCTTAAATTTGACGAAACAAATTTAACATTCTGTTCAGTTGTGTTCTAAAAATGTTGTCAATTGCCAGAACGGCTAGACGTAATTAGGAGGTCGTTTATCGTTCGTTGGTTGGTAACTGTGAACTAGGGCAAACAGACTACGCAATTATCGAAAGCGAACTCAAATGTGACTTCAATCCAAGTTGCTCAGTTTTGCACATTATAAAACGGGAGATATGCTGAATGCAAGGGTTCATGAACTGCTTAAGTGATTACAGTTTTTATACATGAGCACCTAGCACGAAGCTAATAGACAACAGCGAAGAAACGTTATGAAATTCCGCTTCAGTTCACATCTTGGTGAAAATGCTTCCGAACCGATGGACTTTAGATTAACCAGTCATTCATGCAACAGAACCTCTATAAGAAAAAGTGCCTACTTTCAACCTGTCCAATTTATAGCACACATTTAAGGACTGAAGTTGTTCATAACCACCGGGAATCGGTCGCAAATTTGGCGAGATGATGCACAATAGTGAGACTTAGTATGTGCATAAGAACTAACGACCACTTTGGAACCACCATAGAGTTCATAGAAGCAGTTCAAAAACGGACGCGTACGAGAAGCCTGAATGTACTTATCAACAGGCTCGGTTGAAACGACGAGTTCAGCTCGATTAAGACGTCATGATGAAAGGGCTATCAGGGGAATTTATCAGAACAATTGTTTCATTTTCAATGGATAAATTCTTGAACCACGAGCATTACACACAAGCGAGTATGAAGGAATGTTTAGATGTGAAGGTTCGGTCATGCCTAAATAAGCCTGTTAGAAGGGTGGTTAGCTTAGCCGCTTCGACAGCACAATTGGAGGAGTGCAACTTCCGGTCAAGCGTAGTTCTTGCCAATAGACACTAACAACCATGAAACTCAGAGATAACGCTCGAATTATTTCAATCAGCAAGTCTATCGAAATAGTTTAAATGGTAAGCCAAAATGAGCGACGTTCACCTTCTAACATTTCAACTCACCGACTACCAATCATCATCATCATCATAGACAGCAATACATCAGTGGTTCACACTGATGCTTAAGTGCCACACAACCACGAAGGAAAAAAGAAATAAAATCTATATGAGAAGAGAGTAAAGAAAGAAGGGGAGGGAAATGGACCTAACTATTAAAAGTAGCTACGTCTACATTCAAACATATAATATCAAGGCGCCTACACCTTGCAAACAAACAACCGAACTCTAAGTGAAAGTGAGGCGTCATCAGCAAGACAGCTTCCTTAAGGCTTCCACCGCCCCACGTCATCAAGTGCACTCACTTCGCAGACAACGCATCCAAACAATGACAACATTCACGCCAATGAGCTCGGTCAGCCGCCATCTCACCTAACATCTCAAACCACTGATTCTGTGAGTCGTGAAGGTCCCAGCTCGGGATACGAACCCGATCTACAATGACCAACCCCTTCGTGAACGACTTCATTTCTATACGCCAGGTTATCGTCTGTCCACCCCGCACCTTAAGCCAGTCGGCCGCAGCGTCGACAAAGAGTGCCCGACTAGCAGGCATCCTTAGTACATGACCTAACCACCTAAGTCTGTGCAAATGTAAAGATCGAACAAAAAACTCGTTACACAATCAGTGCCAAACACCTGCTTCTTAACCTCCTCGTTTCTTACTCGTTGGTGCCACTCGATACGAGCGATTGAACGCAGACATCGGTGGTCGAATACCTGGAGGCGGTTCACGTCCTCCACTCCGATCGGCCATGTTTCGCTGCCGTAAAGTAATACAGCCCTCACTGTTGTCTGATATACGCGACCCTTAAGTTTCAGAGAAATGCCTCTTTGTCGCCATAGGTACTTCAGATTAGTAAACACAGCACTAGCCTTGGAAATACGCGCTTCCGTTCCAGTCCCTGCATTTCCGCCGTCGCCACTGATGCAGCTTCCCAGCTATACAAACTTGTCAACAACCTCCATGGCTTTGTTGTCTCACATTAAGTATACGTAATTACAGCAATCTTGCAGAAGCACTTTGCATTTTGGGGATGCAAAGCCTACTCTGAAGTAATTGGCAGAAGGCAAAATAGCGTTTAGCGTTGTTTGTGCCGCTTGAAAGTTGTCAAACAATAACACATTGTCCTCAGCATAATCAAGATCAGTCAGCTTTCCACCAGCTAAGCGGTCCACACTGCCATCAACTGAGTGCCGCAGACAGTCTTCCATTATTTCGTGTATGACGAAAGTGAACAAAAATGGCGAAAGTGGACAGCCTTAGCATACGCCGCTCCCGGTGGTGAAACCGTCAGATAATTCACCGTGAACCCTAACCTGAGCTGAAGTATGGAAATAAAACGCCGACAGTATGTTAACATAATTGGTTGGTACACCTTTGCGTTTAAGCGACTCTAAAAGCGTAGATCGATCCACCGAATCAAACGCACCTTTATAGTTGAGGAATACGGCTATTGTTGGCCGACGGTACACATGACGCTGCTCCAGAATTTGACGAAAGGTAAAAATATGATCTATACATCCCCGGCCAGGACGAAAACCTGCCTGTTCTTCTCTAATGCTTACCTCACGAACTGCAGTGGGTCGATGCCAGAACCCTGGAAATGACTGGGATTAAACTAATTCCCCTACGGTTTTTACAAGAGCCCTGGGCTCCTGTTTTAAATATGGGAACCATTATCGGGTGACCCCAACACGCAGGGATGGTCTCCGTCATCTACATAAGTTGAACCAACTGAGTCAAGGCTTCTACTAACGCCTTTCCACCCTCTCTGAATAGTGCCAGCAGGATATCATCTGGACCAGCAGACTTATTACGACTGAGTGCCGATATGCAATTGCAAACCTCAGTCAAAGTGGGTGGTTCTAAATCTACCGACCAGGGTGCCGCATTACAAGTTTGTAGTGGCAACACAATGGAAGCGGGAGGCCAGCTATATTGACCTCCATAGTGTTCCGCCTAGCGCTGCAATCTTCTTGACTTTTTGTGGATTAGTATGCCATCTCTTTTGCTGATAGCTTCACTGATAGACGGTCGCCTGGGACCAGTGGCACGGATCAGCTTAAAGAGTTTACCGGTGTTCTCGGAAGCAAAAACGATTTCCATTTTCTTAAGTTTCTCCACTAACCAAGCTTCATGATCAGCATTCAGACTACGTTTCAGAGCACAAACAACTATTTGTGAACAAACCTGTTTATAAAAAAGACAGCTTGTCACTGAGTTTGAATAAGAGTCTAAGTGACTGTTCACGAGTGACAATGAAGGCTAATATTAGACTACGCACACACCAATTGGTTAGGCCCAGGCCAGACGTTAGCTGGATGTTACGTCACACGGTCAGGGTCGAATGTTTGTGTGGTTGGATTTGATGTGATTGACCTGTGGCAACGGCAGTTGCAAAGACTGAACAAACTTCTTTTGAGAGCACAGGTT
>JTDE01000085.1:81940-112913 GCA_014338405.1 Paragonimus skrjabini miyazakii
ATGAACCTGATTCATTTTTTCGAATGAGTTGTGAAATTCTGCAAATCAAAGAGGGAAGGAAGGTGTAAACGTTTCCATATGTGAAATTTCCCATTGCCTGACCTCTGTTTATGGCCAGATTGAAAGGGTGAATAGAACCAAATAGGCATGGTTTTTACAAAGACTTGAACATGGCGAGGTCCAGACTATTTCCAACTTGGAATGCTTTCCCCAAATCCTATAGTATTCAACATATCTAGGTGCATTCAATTAGTTCAAGAGAATTCAGAAACCTAAGCTAAAACGTCAACGGAGCAACCAGTGAGGTACTCGGTATGGCTTTTAAATGGATTTATTCAACAGAAGACCCAACCTTGGAGGCCTAATATCAGGTTTTTATGCGATGAAAAATTGAATTAGATTTCAAGTCGAAGATAATATGCAAGGCCAAAAATGTGCCTGTTCAATCCTTTCCTACCCAACCATTGTCACTGTCAAACTGGAGAAAACTCGGTTAATTCCACCTATGTGAATGGCCCATGAATCATTGTTAATTTGTTACCGATTTGTCTGACCACATACATCCGTCTCTCCCTTGACTAACCCACCAAGAATGGCCTTGAGAAAAGGTTATGGTACGGGTTGTTATAACTGATGTTGCACAATTCAAAGTGAAACTGATAACTTGTCGTATTATGTTTCCAAAGTCGTGTGAATGATTTCAATAACTGTGCATAACTTCTTGCCCTGACAATGTGGACAGTTTAGGCTGATTGAAAATGTACAATCTACTGATGTATAAATGTTTTGCAAGGTGACATTTTACAAGTTGTTTGGGTATTTGAGTGTGCAAAGATATGTGACGAACGTTCTGTGACAGTGGGAGATGGTACACGATGGAGATCATTTGATGTTTCAATCGCTGTATAGTGTAGCCGAATATCAA
Source organism: Paragonimus skrjabini miyazakii (assembly GCA_014338405.1). Lineage (NCBI taxonomy): Eukaryota > Metazoa > Platyhelminthes > Trematoda > Plagiorchiida > Troglotrematidae > Paragonimus > Paragonimus skrjabini miyazakii. Next base: position 82,866 of record JTDE01000085.1, read on the forward strand.
GAACTCATCCACTGCACTTGCCCAGTCGTTTATCTGCTTGGCTGTTTGTTCGTGTAAGCATCTAGTAAAACGAAACAGATTCGACCCGGTCACACATAGTGCGTAACACCCGCTGTATTTCAACTATTCCTACCGGCTGACTTTCTGATTTGTTCACCGAGCACAGTCGTAAGCTAGTAATCTAATTTTGCTGATAAATTTGTTAGGCAACTAATTTATCGTTATCGACCGCAGCAACCGAGCCTTGATGAAAATGTTTGTTTTTTCCAACATATTTTGTTGACTAAAGTTGGGGGGTTCTTTTGATTAACTCATCCATCATTGTAACCCATAGTTGAAATGCTTGATTTGTTCTGGTTAGATATTTACCATTCACGGATGGTCAGTATTCAAAATAGTAGCGCTTTATCTAAAAGTTAATTTAAGAATGTTGCTGCTTTCGAAAACTTTCTGCACATATTCACCAACACAAAAATGTGAATTACTTCAAGTCTCAGCTTCACATGTGATAATTTAATTAAAAAGATTACTGGTCCAAAAGTCTTTGTGCTCCATGTCAATTTTGCCTACCTGCCCGGTAGATTTCATAAATGTACTGATGACGAAGCTCATTGGTTATTTGTATTCACCACCCGACTATAGAACTGTGATTTTGTTTTGAAACCTCATTGGAGAACTTATTAAGTTATGACACGGTAAACAGTCACTCGAGAGGTTAGAATACTATCGTCCACTAAACGCACATCACTTCTGCTTATGCTTTGTACATACCGGTGAAACAGTTCGTTCACTTTAGTATCCATGCTTAAATTGACATCTTTCACTAACTTGGAAAAATTCATCCTATGCCAAAACTGCGATGTGTTCTATTCAATCATTTCAGTGGTACCGGACAGCCTTTTTTACAAGGATTACTTGAGCGACTACTCGATCGATCAGATGTCTCACAAAAAGCTTACTCGTTCACATTAACCCATCAGTATAATTCAAATAGACTGATTTTTGTTTGCAAAAACAGACGGTTCATACTGGTCATGGTCTATTTGGTAGAACTGATGCCACAATATCTTCCCACAAAGTCAGTGACTGTCCAAGAGACATTTTTATGGACTCGTTGCCTTAACTTCATTCCAACCTACACTCATAGGGATGTTGTTTGACCAGGAGTGAATTTGTTGGTGTGACTGATTGATCTGTTAACAGTATACTGATTTTTCACAATTGGGTCTCCTCTAAAATCATAAATCTGCCAAACTATTTATTAGCAATACATGTTTTAATGACTAAATCAGTTCACTTCTGCACAACGTTTTTCAACATTTGGTAGTTGCAACATGTTAAGTGCGATATGTGATGAATGTATTTTAGTGTATGGCTTTGACCCCACATATGGATAGAAGGAAGTTAGAAACAACACATTGGAATGAACCTTAATCAACCGAGTAAAAGCCAGCATACTCACCCGCAGTAACAGTAAAATTGGTGACCACTTCCGGCATCATTTTCAAATTAGCTGAAAATTGAAGGAATTAAACTGATGAGCGGCCAGACAATTTAATCCATGCACATAGCACAATCACAGAATTCGTCTGATGATAAGTATATGAACCTGCTACCCAATTCAGCTTCTTATACAGATAAAAGCTTACTACCCTATCATAATTGATATAGTCAAACCTTAGCCCTCAAATCGTTCACCATTTTCACCACGTCTACCAGAGGACACCTACAAGCAACTGGTCTCATGGATCACTAGCAAAATAGTGGACAGTCGTTCTGATCGTGCACAGTTCTGTCTAATCCAAGTATTTTTAGGCTAGAACTCAGGATCTGCGAACAAGCGTCTAAGTTGCAAATCAAACAATTTAGCTCTGTACGTTTCTCATTTAGATCACTAAAATGTGATTGGTTTCTTTTTGGTGCCATTCCACTTTGCAAACCAATCAGTCAATTCTGCTTACTGTCTGTTCCATGATGGCCTGACGGAGCTCCGTAGGCATTACTCAACCATTTCAATTGAGTGTTGGCGTTGTTCGGCGCTGTGTTCCGTTATACGGCCCGATGTTCAACAGCTTACTTCAAAGAACTATACCCATGATAGCGCGCGTCGCGAATATTCGCATAAACGCCGAGGAATGTGTTTTTTGGGGGTCAATTCATGTCGCACGCTGACTAAAGAGAACGCGCATACCGTAATAATGGACGAGTTTACCCACGTGTAGAATGAGGGTGGACAAACGCCATTATGTTCACCCAATCGACAGGAAAATTACCCGTGACCCTAAATGGTAGAGGTACAAGTGAATGGGTGTGACGACAGTTCAGGTGGCTAGGCTGCATGTTAGTAGGAGTGCAAACAAGACACAGGCCTTATACACTGGTAACTTTTGGCTTCACAGAACAAATGCCGCACTTGAATGTTCTAACAAGATCCACGTGCATGTGATTTGCCAATCCAACGGAGTATGCTATTCAACTAATCTAACTACCATCCAAGTATGGAATAGTTTAGCGTAGCAGACCCAGAATGCATGGACATATCAATGAAATCAATAAATTATGCCCTGGGATACCGAGATAACAACATGATACTTCATACCGTTCCAAATTTGAGTTAACATACATACCACATTACGTTCGTATGAACGGTGTTCTTACCGTTCTCAAAGTAAATTGTACATTCGCCGGAACCGATTGACAACTTTTTCATATGAAAAACAATGTCGAAAATGCTCATTGCTCAGACCGATTAGGAAAGCATTGACTATGATATCACTATTAACAGACTCCAGTTCAGTTGTCTTCGCACGTCTTGGTATTCAAAACCGGACTTTCTAGTCCAGTGTTTTCGCTTCATCAATTTTAACAGTACTAAGATTAAGTTATTCATTCAGTTCAGTTTACTGTCAAAAACATGGAAGTCATAGCCATTTCAATATTAGTTCAGCGAACCAGACGTATTCATTCTGATAACTTATTGGAGGATGAAGTGAATAGTTTGTGATGACTAATCTTCTTATTTCACTAGGAAATTTGTTTAAATGATTAAATAGGAATAGAAAAAACTAACAGTTAAAAAAACGATGTCGACTCTGGGTCTTCCCTTTAAATGGAGTGAAGTGTACCTGCTAATCCATAACAGACTCATAAGGTCGTCAAGCGTGACATCAATATTTCCCGGTTAGTTTTCATACAATTGTTCACATAGTTTTCAAATCCATCTGTTGAACTACGCGTCACCTATCGGTAACAATGTGGATGCAAAAGCTTCACAACTGGTTAAAACCCAAACCCAAGCTGCTTGTCAGATTTGACGAACACAAATCAAGGAGCACATGCGTCACGCTGTTCAATCACCCGTCTGAATTCCTCACGAAGTCCGCACCACCCGGGCTTACAAACAGACTGCGTCACCAATCGCATTGCATTATTGTTGATACACCATCAACCCGACAATTCACTCAAAATCGTTCTAAGGACTACCATTTCGCATCTTCTTCGATATGCCAAGACAAGCACTGCCAGAAAATATGAACCACTTTTGTGTATCCAAAAATAATTGTACATCATTCTAGCTTTACCCTGGCAGTGATGAGAACATTACATCTACTGATGATTTGTAATACACCATAATTATGTATGCTGGCATGGATATAAAAATGTAACGGTCTGCCATAGGCACTTATGAATACACAATCAAGCCATCCAGAGCAAGAATCACACGACAGCTTTACTGGCTACACATTACAGATGTCACTTTAATTTCCTTTTGTGAATTTATTGTCAAACGTTTGGGCCTACACTGTTCTCCACCAAAACAGTCACTGACTATATTTGCCTACTAGGTAGTAAACGGTTACGGAAGTTACCATTCTTGAAGAAACACACTTATACAACCAAATACAAAGTCATTTTCCGAGTTGTAGCAAAGATATTCCCGAATGCATTTTAAAAAGTCAAGTGGGGTCAGACTCTGTTTAATTAGGCAGTGACCAAAGGATGGTTCATTAAAATCAGTTAAAAACCATTTGTGAACACATTGCTACATCTCCTTTTGCCAAACAGTCATCCTTCGAATGTACGGTTGGGTGTGTGGGAGATATTCCTAATGTATGGCTTGTAGTGTATTCATAATTCACTTGACATAGTTGTGATGCGATGCATTATTTCGTTTGTAATCATGCCATTTCATGACAGCAAGTCATAAAAGGTGCAGCACCCACTAGTTTGTTATCCGCTTCCATCTGTCAACCCGTGGATGTTGTACATTTGTTTACTGTTTGTCTCAAAGTGTGCTCTTGTTTCATTAAACTAAGGCTACGTGGTCAAACATTGCATACGGTGGTCACTGTATGGTATACCCCTGCAAGCGATTTATACTACTTTAAACCATTAAGATTGATCGTCATGAAACCAAAGAATAAACCAAAGCATGGCACATAATTTCTTGGTTCATAGGAAGTGTAGTTTTATATACACTTTGTCTCGCTCACCTTAATTGTATCCTAGTTGATGAATAAGTAAGCCAATAATTTTGACTTCCTCGGAAGACGCATCTCCTTTGGCAGCCTTGTAAATGATAAAATCTGAGTAAGCTCCTAAACTTCGAAGTCTGTTTCGTCGTTACTTCATACAACTGAAACAGCCTCGCCAAAAACGAAATCATATGAGGAGCTGACATCAGTGGTGATTATCCGTTCCCCGACATTGGGTTGATCTACAATCTGTATGCTTTTGAAGAAATCACTTTGACTGGAGTCCATTGCTCGATCGGGGGCTGGCTCTAACAAGAGTAAAGCTCAACTCTAGTTTTCATTCTATAACGGTTAGCCTAATATTCTATCCTACCAAAAAGAGGTGACCCAAGTATTAGCGGTAAACAAGCTCGAGGTAACGAATTCTTAAACTACTTATCCGGACTCGGAACTACTGCCAAACGTTCCACTTTTTAAACGATTCCACAATTGTTTATTTTCTCATAAGTTTGCTTAACGTTTAACCACTGTGTCACGTCATCATCCGTATAATCGTCGAACCTTTGATGAGCTAATGGTTTAACATTCACGCTCACCTTAAACTTGGCAGTTATGTGACTGTGTTACAAACTGTCTGAATTATAATTAATTACCACGTTCGCCTTCTATGAAACAGGGTTGGAAGTTTTTAACGGGAATTTTCTGTTACCAGCCAATGAACTCGTCTCTTCCCTTCTGTACACTCTGCTGAGCGCGCAATATCCATGCGCATTAAATGAGCTCTTAGTTCCTTGCGTATAATCACGCCTGCTGATACAATTTTGTCCATGTTCAACATTTGTTAAGTGTATCATACACATAGCAAATTATGAGCAGTCATACACCAGTAACACATTTGACAGCTAGTGTATAAATATCAGTTTCGTGTAGCAGATATTGTTGAACTCCTTTTGGTTAAGTGGTGGCGACAGTAAATTACCAATCATATGGTCAAGTGTTCTAATCAGATTGCCTTGACTGCTGCTGTCTCGGTTCATACAACCTTACAATGTATAGTAAACATATGAACAGATTTTTCACCTAAAAGCAAATGCCTTTTAATAACTCATTTAGGAACGTATTAATCCGAGGTTTTCTTAAACAGTAACCCAGTCAAAATAGCCATCTGTTTTAGCAGATAATGTGAGGTTATTTTTATGTACTGTGTTTCTTTCTTACAACCAGTTGTACTTCGTATGCATATTGTTGACTAAATTACTATGGCAGTATTCTCAGAATAACTGTTTTCAGAAAACTCACAGTGTTCAGTCATGTAACTTGTCAGTTAATGACAAGCATAAGTCGATTTTGTACACTAACATATACAACTTGCTCTTGGTCTTAAAAAACTCAAGTTAGCAAAGTTACGCAAGCTTATTTCAATAATTGTTCAAGTGGCCATACATAATCGTATTGAGTTTGTGAGAAGATATTTTGGCTGTTCCATGTACACGTACTCAAATGTGTCCCCGAAATAGTTTGTTAGCTTTCGAATAGTTAGATAAACATTCGACTATCATAATTAGTCAGTTGTTATACTGTAAATAACTCAACAAAGTATGTCCTAGCTTTAGATTCCATTAAATATACATATGTGTATATGAATAATATGAAACGATAGCTATTTCTGAATGCTATGATACTTATTTTTGGAGTAGAAAATAACTACTTTGAATCGGCACTTGTAAGAATAGGTAATGTGTCAAAATCTAAAAACGCATGCAGCAAAATTTGGACATAGATGACGGAATGTTGTTTTTTTTGCATTAACAGCCTGATTGATGACTGACTACGTAGTAATTCCGATTAACAGACACCTTTGATTGAATAGTGATCCGCGCATTTATTATCAACGTTTCTTAAGGTCATCGTCACCATCAATATAATTATCATCATCAACACAGCCAATCAGTCTGACGTAGCTAGTCTGTGGGATGGGAAACTGTGTTCCAACAGGTATAATCATTGTTTTTTACTCAAAAACTCGGTTCGCAGTCTCTACTTGCATTTTGAAATGATCAACACTAACTGCAGGTTGCTAACGTTGGTATGCTTGGCTTGTGTGGTTGTATCCTCTATTCACTATTCTAGCCCAGTTTTATAATTGTTGATTGAACATATGTACCAGATACACAATCTATGGTTCCTAGTTTTGTTAACGCTTTTGTTTTGTGGTACTGCAAATAATGTAATATTAACTAGATTTTCATTGGTGTGACCATTCAGACTGTTCACCTTTTTGCAACTAAATTGTGTGATAAGCAGTTGAAAATGTGGAAAAGGTAAGTAAAAACCGTCTTCCAAACCATTGCAACCTAAGAGCGTTTTAGAATGTGATCTAACTAGAAATTTTGCATGGACATCTCACTGATGAGTTTCACAGTTCTCACTTGGAACTCTCAATGGACTAGTAGCTTTATCACGAGTATAGGTACAGAAGTCCGAAGTGTAAAATCATCGGTTGGTAGTTTGCGGTTGTATAGGGGATTCGGACAAACTACTTCGCAGTCCTCGACCAACAAGGATCACGCATGTAGGTACAGCATATAACCACCATTACTGCTCGGTATCAATACGGTGTTTCGAAACAAATTACAAATCCTGTGAATTTCCCGTTTATTAACTAGCAGTTCTCTTGAAGATACAGTCTGAGGAAGGTTGCATCTCTTTTCTTGTTAAGGTTTCTTCCTAACCAATAGAGATCGAACCAGGCTGTTTATAGAAATCACTACTACTTCTAGTAATGGATTGTTAACGGTATAAAACAACTTGTTACAAATGCTGTAGAAAAAGCAGATCAAGTTCAGGTGCAAGTTACCTGCTTCAAACCATCCAGGTCGATTGTCTTCTGTAATTCCATTTGCTTTAGAATGTGACTTCTCCGTCAATCTTTTGGCTAAGTAACAAGCTGAGTTTTCTAAATCATGTAATTTGACAGAGTGGATTTTGAATGGACGAAAAGATTCTTCGGTCGCTTTGAGGGCCACTTCAGCTCCATCTAGCCTGGAGACTTGGCATCGCTTAAGTAGATCTGGCAAAGTCAAACTGAGAGCAGATCGGTCGAGGTAGCTAGTTTGGTGTCCGCTGAGAGTTCCGATTCGCGTGATCTTCTCAATTGAATCCAAGTTACCTAAGGAGCTCAACAAATCCTTGTCGCCATCAGCAGGCATACCGAAAGGTAGAAATACCCAGTCGATTTCCAAAGTTGCTGCAGATACAAGAAGAACACTGAATTATGAGCTTTTGAATGACGGAAACAGACGTTTTTGAGAGAAACGGACTTTAAATGCGAATAGGGATCAGAGAGCAATCATTTAAATCCGTTAGTTCATCGTGCACCTCCATCCACAATGGTGTGATTCATTCTCAGTTCTAGTTATCAATATAAGTTTGAACCTTCAGTTTGTTATCATTTGAAATTAGTTCATATTGCTAGGATCTTCACGATTACCAGCCGGGTTATTTAATCGTTGCTGTACTAACCTCGCAGCAGGTATGACCGAATTAACATAGTAAAACACTTAATCGTAATTTCCTGCTGCTAATATTCAGCTGTCGACAAAAGAAAAAACACAATCGTTTTTATTCATTCCAAACGGTAAGTCAATTGGCGCCAATTTGTTTAGGAAAACAATACCAGTCCATCATAATTGTCTCCTATTATTAATAGTATTGTATTTTCAGCTGAATATAACTTTCCCTCACTTTTCTTTGTACTTTTAACACCTCACGCTCATTCTCAAAGACTGGTTTATGTTAAAGTTTTCGGATGTTGTCACTATCAAGGTTCAGTAGTAAGAGGCATTTTTCTCCGTTTTCGACCTGAACTTTTAGTTTCAGATAGGTTGTAGACCATTCATTACCCCCTAAAAACTGTATTGATGGTTCGTGTTCCTTCTTAAAAGCAAAAGACAGTAACAGCGTTTAATTGCTTATTAATGACTGAAGTTTGGAATGTCAGTCTGGAAAGTGTTTCGGTCTGGCATTTATTTGTAATTTGAACAACGTTATTGTAAAGATTGGTAGATTAACATTTTACTTCACGACTGAGAACCTTTATGGTTTATTCCTCTGTCTTTTGAAGGTACGCTATCTTTTCAGTGGCAGGTTAATCTCCAGGAGCTTTTTCCGGTGTTTTGATTAGATATTTCGAACTGTTTCTTGATCAGTGGTACACGTTCCAAAATAACGCAACAATAATTGTTTCAAACCCACTAAACTTTTCAAATTTCGCCCTCAAAATACTGTTCCAATCTTAACAATCCTGTCTACTCTGATCCTTCCAAATACAATTTCAACGAATCAGTTGAGTTCATTTACAAATCTGTATGTGCACTACAACCTAGAGTTGTTGAGTAGCAACATACACATCATAATCTCTGGTCAGCCCTAATCAGTCAAAAAAAAAACAATTCAGTGTGAAACAAATTGTTTCGCTTTTCCGCTTGGTCTGGTGGAAGCTAGAAATTTATTTGTTGAGGTTCATAAAACTACGTGGTTACTAGACAGTCTTTGAGTTTGAGGTGGAATATTGTGCGTATCTGTTTTTAAAACTCAACAAAACAAAAATGTGTATGAAGTAAGCAAGTAATTCTCAAATGGACGTTGGTTATTTACAGATGTTGGATGTATACTGAGGTTCTCACAAGAGAAGAGCAGCTGACGGCTAGAAATAATATGGTTGCTAATGTTTATAATGATAATTCTTTTATTGAATTACCATTGCTATTATGCAACTCTTGATGTATCTGCATGAAAAAACGTTTCCACAGTCATCTCCCATTACTAATAGACATTGGTTGCCCAATTCATCGCGTTAAAATACCATCTACCATACAAACTGATCATCATCACGATTGTTAGACAAACCTGGAGATGTTTCATTCGTCGAGGCGAAAAATTGGGTGATCTGAGGGAGAAAACATAAGAGGACATTAAATGATGGCCAACTTTTGGTGAAATCAAACGTAACAATGTTTACCAAACTGAATAACACTTGTGTTCTAAGATGTGCACGAAATTTAACATTAGGATTTTAATTAAAACTGAACACATGAGTTGGTTCACGGCTGTTCACGCAAACAAACGCTAATTCACCCTGGAATTCAGACGCCAATTACAGGGAGTTTTCGCAATGATACAAAAACGGACTACCTGTAATTCATATAGATTGAACAGCACCCACAATTAATCGCAGCTGTCGCATTCCCACGAACTTTCCAGTCGACCCCTTTCGAAAACAAGCACTAGACTCAAGTTTCGTTCCCACTAGAGCAGCCTGTTAGTAGTGCATATCCTTGCCACTGCCGGGACTAGAACTCACACCGAACAAATATGTTTAAAACGACGGGCAACTACAAACCGTCTCCCTAAAACTCGAGTTGTACATTAGTGCTTGCGCTACCTTATTCTGCCATATTCTCGATTGCTTGCTAACCTATTACATTTAAAAATCAAAATTAATTTCTGTCAATCTCTCACATAACCGGACAACACCACTGTGTTTTATATGACATTTCATTTGAAACACTCAGTTCTCCCGGAATCATGTAACGTGAGATCAACTCATTGCTTTATGTGATTAGCCACATAATAAAGACCTACTTCTCAAGTGTAATGAAGGTCCGAATAACAAGTAGTTGCATCAGCCAAGTGAAATCCATTTATCTTCTCCAAGACAAGCAAATGGCTCACATGAAGGGTCTTAGTATATACGAGGTCAGTCGATACCGTTTGATTAACATAACCGTAATAAATATGAGTGAAGTTAAGTTGGTGTTACCTTACAACACGACAAATGAATTAGCTGGGTTTACATGAGGAAATGTCAGTATAGTGTACCGACAACCGTCTGCTTTTTGACAATATGTCTCATAACTTTCAATGTTGTACACACTTTCGATTTGGTCATATGTCACTTGAAAGTCCCTTCTTATCTCGTTAGTTCGGACTGATTCTATCAAACCCACACTTCCCGTATTGTAAGTTCATTTATTCGTAAAAGCCGGCTACGCTAGATTCGCAGTAATGAGGTACGATCGAGAGGTCAGTACACAAGATGACCTAAACTTTATCATTGTGATTTTCACACTCATTCTGAGATAACCATTGTTTCAATTCGGCATTCTGATGGAAGACAATTTATTCAGACAATCATCCGAGGCAATAACTGATTAATCTCGGTTGTATAAGCACCATCATTTTTGTATTAGAACACACACACGGAAGTTAGCATGATGAGTCAATATAACGAGTATAGTAGTCAATGTATTAGGCTGACTAAATAATGTTCCAGATGACTGACTGTACATAGTTATCGTCCTTCGTTAACTGCTTGCCATAAATTTTTCCAGTTTTGCACTTTCTTCTAGCAAACTGTTTGAAAAGGGGCTCGTTTCTGTTATTTCTTCAAACTACCTTTGGTTACCACTCAGTGGGTAGGCACGGTCTAACGTTACTTTGATTGCGTATTCTACCTAACGTCCTAACACTCTTGTCGTTTATTATGTAATGATAGTATTTCTGCTTTCATTCGGATAACGATATCAGCTGTTAAATTTGAACTGTTTGTAAGGTATGAGGATATACGAGTGTGAACCTATTTGAGTTTCCACTGGATGCGAATCACATGCCTCGCAAGTGTCAGGCGCCGAACGAAGTCGCGCAGTGTTTCCATTCATCCAATCACATCACCGAGTTTTTGATATTCACCTAATTATTTGGAGGATCTTCTATCTAAACTGTGTTGTCTTGAATATCTATCTATGGTATCTTTTACCGCTGCGAATGAACATCAAAAGTATGTCACCAATGAGTAATTTCACAGATTCGTATACGACGAAGATATTCGAGACGAAAATTCCCCTCTTCAACTAGATTCCAGGTGGCGACGGCGATCAAATGCTCCGAACTTTTGAAATGAAACAATGCTGAATTCCAGTTCAAAATTTCAGAAATTCTACTTTAAGTTCGTCAGCATACACTCATTGAAATAAAACGTTTGTCAGGCAAGGTTTGAGGAAAACAATGTGTAGTAACCAGGAAAAACTGTAAGATGGACGCTGTTTTGAAAGTATATGTGCACTATTCAGTTCAGTGTGAAACTCTGCTATATCAGTGCTTGAGGATGAAAAGGCCGGATGACAACAGGTTAGATTGATCACCCCGGAAAGTTTGTATGCTTGGAGAATTCATCGTAACGGTTTTGGAACTCGTGGTTACAATACTCATTTCGCCTAACGTTCTGAAATCCAGTGTAATGTACAAACTCTAGAAATTCCATTTTATATTTATGTTAATTCAAGCTACGCAGAAAACCGCAAGCAATCTGATTTAGAGATTACGAGAAACTGTCTTAATTAATTTTTCATATTCTGCATACAAACATCTACACGAATGTCCGTTCAGAAACTGTACTCTTTTTACTTTATTCAATAAACTAGCGTTTTAATAAAATTAACCAGAGACTGGTGTGCTTCTCTGTCAGACTGTGTTTGTGTACACGTGATTGACACCCACTGGTAGCAGGACATAGATACAGAGTAGTCTGTGACTATTTCACAAAAAATCCTGCTGATACCTGAGGGATTTCCATCAGTGCTCCGAAAGTGTCTGTCAAACAACACGGAACCTATCGTACACGCTGCATATCTGATTTCGATTGGAAAGACCTACCGTTGAGTTACCACTCCATCTTACCCAAAAGAGTCCTCCAAAGTTTAATACAAGTGGACTGTTGTATTTTCAAAACAGTCAGTCAGGTAGCAAACAGTTGTGTAATGAAAAATCATACGTTTAAGCAGATTAACATCGTACAATAGACGAAAATTGGTGCCTTCATGTTAAACCTACCAACTGTTTATGTCTGCTTCGAGGTATTTCAAGTAATGTATGCATACACTCATAAAAACAGTTATCGTCTTGGTGTTAATGTGTGAGAAGTTCAGGTTTACTTAAGAAAAAGATGGAACGTGATATCTAACTTTTAAGCTGACGATTATATTAGAAATAGGGGCATATGTTTTGCCAACGGACAAGTAGTTGTTTCCAGAAAAATGTCGATAGTAGCAAAAAAGATGAACATAATTACGAAAGTAATAAAACGAATAGTAAACTAGGATAGAAACAATAGAATATGCTGGATGCGCATGGAAATATTTCAGGAAGAACTTACGTAGATTTCTAAATTAATCAGCATTGATATCATGATTGCTGGTTGTAACCAATCGAATAGATGAGAGCGGTCAGGTGTATGAGAATCCACATAGGAAGCGTCCACTTCAGTCTGAATATGTATCGAAGTTTTTTATGTGTCTGTGATCGCTAGTGGAGCGGAAATGAACCGCCTAAGTCAGAAAATAGTTTTCATACCTCGGCCTTACCCGATCGGTTATTCAGTGGTTGGTAGCCTAATTCAGTAGAATGAATATGTTCAGTTCCAAATCTATTCCTACAATCTCAGTCGAATATGAATCACCGGGCCCGGTCATGAGAATACGTCAGTGATAAGCATCCCAATATCTCCATTGGAACAGAAGTAATGATGTGACAAATAGATGATTTAAACAAGCTTTTCTTGAAAGTTAACCTAGCTTTCCTGGTTTCACCGAAACTTGTTAGGAGACATAATGTACATGATTAAAGAGATTGCTAGAAAATGACAATACTAGAGTACTAGATTAGATTAGGCACTGAACGACAGCTTTGAGACACAATCAAGGTAATATAATCGTATCTGAGCACGGCCGTTGATCTTTCTGTGGTCACCAAATGTGTACAAAGTTTAGTTCTGATACTTAACACCTACCTGATAAAACACTTTCCGCCTCTTGACATGCTGTTTCTTTCAACGGTTGCAGCTGGGTTTACTATAACCCTGACACATTTAGACGAAACCATCTAACTCGTAAAAAAATTTGTTCCCGTGGTGCACTTCAGTAAGTCAATGAGTAGACGCAAATCACGGATTGTGCTGGTTCAATAATGAACCATCGAAAACAATTGTTGTTCACATCATTGATGTAAACGAACCCCCGTTTGTTTCACATTTATTCTACAAAATTTCAGTAAAGAAGAACCTTTGGAAACACACAGGATATAATCTTGAAGTTTGAAATGGACTTCGTCCTTCCCAAGAAGATGCAATGGGGTAGTCACCTTGGACCAAATCAAGTTTGCTTGCACCCTATCCTCAGGAGAACTCATTGAAGTACATAACTTCGTTCGTGAATAATCTCTATATTCCGATTTGACGCCGGTTCACCAAATACTGGTTGAGAAGTGTGGGCAGTCTTCTGTAGACGTGGACATTCACAAGTAAGAGAATGAAGATGTTGTATGGTATTTATTTTTGGATCGTCGGAATAAGTGACACAGATAACACAATTTCAACCTTAGTTAAGGATTTCAACCTTAAAACAGAAAAATAAAAATATTGTTTAATCCACTTCTGGGAACCATTCATAACAGTAATCAAGTGAATAACATTCCGCAAGATATAAGCTCCCCTATATTATCCTTCCTAATTTGCAACTGAACGGAGTTTTTGTATTACTAGTGACTATCCCGACAAATAGACCTTTATCATCGTATGATGAATAGGCAATCTTCACTTCGAACTGCATGTGGGTAGTGTATTTCCGTTGAGGGAATCTAACATCCTTAAGATACCATGAACACTACTGATAAGACCCCAATATTAATAAATTTGACGTTTGTTTTGAAGACGCTGATAGATTAAAGTTCTTGTTCAGTGCATCTAACTCACTTCGGTCGGACAGCACGGAGACAAAATAACCATTCCCCGAAAAATATCACTTCTAGAGAAAGACCACATTTGCAGTCTTCGAACCATGTTTCTTGTTAAGGTATCAATCATAATTTTATTTCGCTGTTTTTACTCAGTCTTTTTATGCTATTTTTTTTAAAATTTCGTTCACGATTACTCGACTTGATGTTTCTTAAATAAATCGGTTGCTCCACAAAATCACTTCAGTCATTTTGCGCAATAATTCAAATAAATTATAGCTTACGTGAACATGAAAATGAATAGGGATTGTTAGGCTGTTCTATACTCACATCGTAAATAAATATGGCGCTTGCAGTGACTTCCGGATTGACCCGTACTCTCAGAACCTGAGCCAGGCTGGCGTTAATTCGATTCAATTCTTGCAACTGATATGTTTTCATTTGATCGGGACATTGTAGTCTTAGCCGAACTCGAGATTGTGTGACAAGGCGTTGTGTCGGAGGTGCTTTGGCTGACAATCGAAACTCAACTTCTACACTTTGAGCAATTTGTTTGTTACTAGCGTAAAAACTGTCGAGTTTGTGGAATAAAATACAACAATATCAGAGCAAAATAGCATAGTTAAAAATCGAGTTATGAAAATCTATACGTGACGAGCTAATCGTTGAAACAAAACCTGGTTATTTATGTCAAAATGATGTAGGACTAAAATATGAACTCAACAATGGACGCGCTCTGTACGTAAATGTAATACCGATCAGGTTGTTAAGTGATTTACGCCACGACTGTTCCATCTTGTTACTCAACTGCTTGCTCGTTTTTCTACTTACCCCATCGTTTGATCTATATACTTTCTTATTGTCTATCATCGTTCCTGTTGCGATCATTGGCAATCGGTTGCCATTATATTCATCTTTTCATATATATACATATATATATAAACAACAGAAGTGAATTATCAGAAAAAAATTTCTGTGCTACTTGTCTGTTGTTAAAACTGGAACACTTCTGTTAAATGTATAAGGAATGCGTAATGGCTAGTCAACCCTCAGTTTTGTAACAGGAAACTAGACAACTGGCCACGTCAACTTATCCTTTGTTGAAGTATATTACAAAGTGGGAACGTTACTCGTTTTGCAACTTAATCATCAATTATCATTTAATACGAACTGAACATCACTCACAGTTGACGGTAGTATTTGCAGCCCTGTAGACTCCTACAGAAAGAAACACTTTACTCAATGTTCATTTTTATGTACAGCCAGCCAGCAGAGCATATAAATGCAATGGTAGGCTGGTTGAGTCATTGCGAAGAAACATGACTAACTATAACCTTTTAACGCTATTGTTCCTGGACAACATCAGTCAACGAAGAGATCGGAATTACAGTTTGTGGTTGAGTAGAAATAAATATATTTTTGAAAAATTACGAATACTTCGAGTCAACATTCTTAGGGAGTACAAATGCGCGCAGATAGTATTGTCTGGTCGTTCTTTCAGTCTCCATCGTTCACAACTATTGTGCACAATCCACGTAATCTTCACACAAAGTAACCGAGTACCCAACGATACATAAGCTGTTTTCGAGTTGCGTTTTCATGACCTCTGTCTGGTCTCAGTTGACCTTGGTGGGAACCCTTTTACCAGTGGTTACAAAAGTATATGTCAGTTTCACTACGTAATCTAGTTTGTTCAGCGATTGTCTCTTGTAACCGAAATCATTCTGTTAGTAATCGCTAGATCCGCTAGTTCTTCCACTTTGTCTTTTTATTAATTTTCAACCTTCTTGATAACGTTATCTTCTTGGATATTCCGCGTCACTACAGAGATAAGCGACGGTTCAAGCCACAGTACCTCCTAGTCAGGCTCTTAGTTGATATGATGATGATGATGATGATTAGGTCTGCTTACAATGTCGGCAACGCTGGAAGTCCACAAGCAGTATCTGTCTTGGCGAACTGATAAAACTCAGCAAGAAAATATGAGCATCCAAGTTCTGTACAAACTTTCATTTGACGCCGGAACGAGACTCGAACTAGTAGAGGTTGGGTCAACAGCACAGATGCAAATGCAATTACCAATCCAGTATAAGTTAGCTTTAATGAGATAAGTCAAATCGTTTTCCGACTACAATCCTCATATGAATCCGAACCAGAAAAAAAAATCAATAATAAGCTCCTAAACCACCTGTTGTTATAGGGTTAGATTTGAATGTTACTCACGGTCCAGATTTAGATGAGGCTTTACCAATTTGTAGTAAACGTTACTTCTATATCATCCACTTGTTTATGATTTTTTTAAAGGAGTGCTTACTGAATTCATTTTGTAACTTATGTCTCTGGATTATTGCAGGCCGTTGGCTTAAGAACGGGCATCTCAACAAACAACCCAGTAAATTAATGGTAAAACACATCTACCCCCAACTATCCCAATTTTTGCTTATTCATTAGTTCGTGACAAACCCTTTCGTTACAGTGTAAGTCAATGCTTCCAATGTGCACACTAATCTCATTAAGCTGTACGATCAATGCTAAGAATTTGTTTACTGGAATGGTTAATTGATTAAACGAAATAGAATTTCTGTGAAAAGTCATGTAACATATCCTCGTAATCGATTAAATCGCCTTCTAAATAAGCAAACTGACTGACAAAAAGTGAACCCGTATCATTCAAACAATTGTGAACAACACAGTTGACGACAGAGCAGTTTGTTCCTGTTGAACGAAAAACTGACAGACGGCCTCCCATCACCGTTGAGTTTTGTTTAAACTGACTTGAACTGAAGGGAAACGTTGTACAACTGCAAACGAAGATTCCCTCTCCACCTGATTGACAAGCTTATATAAACAACCGTAGTCTAATCATTTTGTTTCTCGTAAGCCTACAGAAAATCAGAAATCGTCATGCTCTAAGGGAGTGGTAGAAAATAAATATCAGTTGTCCGATGTCATTGGATTTTTCTGGAAAATTGAAAACAATCTCTCCAGGGTATTGTGTTTGGAGCTATTGGGCCAACCTGTTTGTGATATGCAGGAATGTAAAAAAATAACTGGTATCCAAGCGACTATGTAACGAAATGCCTTACTTTAAATTGTTAAAAATCTTTTTGTTCACTTGAGCAGAAAAGGCTTCCAACAGGGAAGATTCGTGTGAATTATGTGCACTCTTGATTTTCTCCCATTCATTGTATTGAGATGCTTACAATATAGGCAATAATATTTTTAACTGATGGCAATATTTTTATTGTGTCACATAAATGTAAATAAATAATTCACTCTACCAACAAATACAAAGTTTCAAAAACAAGGCAATCCAAATTTTAATAAGTGAAAATATTTACGAATATCATGAATATATATGGAGAACAGTGTAAAGATCCGTTTATTTCAGAATGTATGCAAATGACTTCCTAGCCAACTGATTGACGATGTGATAATTGATTCTGCTTTCAAAACATTTTATGATTTCTGTTAGCAAACTGCATTCCAATGAGCATACACAAGTATAAATGCTTTGTTTTATCCATCTGGTTTACATCTAACGGACCCATATATTGCTGTCTATGATGATGATGATGATGAACCAGATATAACGAAGAAAATCTACACCTGCTTTCATACACTTTATATCTGATGAACAAAAATATTCCACCAGTCACATTGAATGAAATCTCGCTGCCAGATAAGATGGTCAAAACCAATGAACGTGTTCAATGACAGGTAATTGCCTCGAAGCAACTCAACAGGATTATTCGAAGTTTGCTGCTCCCATCACGTCATCATCGTCAGTACCGCAGTTCCCCAAGGTTTTCCCGTTCAAACTATGATGCACAGGTGCATTATCTACGACAGTAAGTTAAACAGTAGCATCGTCTTCCAAAGTTTATTCCCACGAATATCGCACATTATTGTGTCAGATGTAATACAACCTGACTGTCTCCCGTTAACCATGTGCTCAACACAAGACAGAACAAGCAGAAAATTACCAACTATTTTCCCATAGTTGCGTAAACCGTCGAGTCAATGACTGGGCGATTTACTGTCGGATAATATGGATGTATGCATGTACAGTAAAAAAGATGCCCGTATATGTTCATATCTCGTAAAGATAATCATTAAGATTTGTCGGGTACTTTTAAAAGTTTTTAGAGTGTAGCACTTGATGTTGCTTCGTCAGACGTGTGATGATCACGACGAGATACAAAACCGTTTTGATAGACAAAATGGATACTTACACAACAATCTCAGTTTTGTGCCCGCTGTCTACTTTTCAAACAGTGTGGCTAACTCCAATCGTTATCAAGCCAGTACATGGTTTTGTGATGGTTTCAGATAGTCATTTTGATCTCACTAATATTCAGAGGCAATACCTCTGACACATTACTTTCACACATCAGGCATACAATATACGATTTCAACGTTAGGGTCCTCTACCCATGTACTTTCGAGTAAGTATTTACTGCGTCACAACCACACAAACGCCTACCCATTGCCCTAATGATATATTTTATGGTTAATTGTAGCCCAGTTGATAACATTACGTTTCTCATGTTCATTTTACTAATTTCATTGTTTCTACACAGTCAGGTAAAAGTTTATATCTTTATACATAGTGCAACACATTCGTAATAAAATGATATCTGACCCATGTATAACCGAATACTTTGTTGCATATCACCCATTTCCCGTGATCGCCAAATAGCAAGTGAATTTATGATTCTATAAACACACAACATTTTATGTCTACTCGTTATTTTATGCATCCACATGTATGTTTGTGTGTGTCTGCCCAAACGGAATGTAGTCTACTGTTTGACGACTTTTGGTTAATTAGGCGTGGGTAATCGACGAGACACTACGAAACGATCGAATAGTCAAATATATTGCCATACATTTTGATGAAAGAACGTCGAATTCCTTAAAGTATAACAAACCTAATTTTTCATCGTTGTAGGTAAGGGTAGGAGCAATCGATATTGATTCATATCAAAGAAGGGTAGATACTGGGATGAACTAGTTAATTGTAACTCACAACAAAGTAATTATCTGTTCAACTTTCAGCATTGTAACAACGCAAACTTCAGAAGTCTGCATGTCCCAAGAGAATGGTGTGTCTCCTATAAAGGGAATATATAAATAACGTTTTAAAATTATTAGAAACGGTTGCCATGGTCACAAAAAAGGAACATCAAAAAGTATCATATACATTCGAGTTTGAATTCCTCAATCGGTTACAGGGAAAGGAATTATATTTACACTTGCATATCTGGTGTAACTATTAAAACCAACAATTTATATTTTTACCAAATTGAAGCATTGATAATTAACAGTTATCAAGGTTAACGACCCATCATTTATATCGAACAGATACTACGTTATTCAATCGAAAGTTTTAATGGTGTAACTTTCATGTGAGATAGTTACGTACCACCCTGTTTACAATATGACTCTTCGTTATTTATTTCCACATGGATGATGCCCTCGCATCATTTATGGTATGACCTGAATGGGATACCGAATTACGGAGTACATATGAACTAGACACTGCAACTTACCTTCAAGTTAGTCTTCGCATGACACTGCACGGATGTTACCTTGGGCAGTATGAGTAACCGCTGGGTGCGCTACTTGGATTTGCTAGCATTTTTTCCCGTTGACTTGGCGTTGCTATATAAACAACTCATGCATGTCAATCATAATTGACAATTTGCTTGCAACTTCCCGTTCCAACTCTACTTTCTTGGCTACCGTTATGACCTAGCCGAAATCTCAGTGTAGTCTGGAAAACGGTGACCAGTTTGCCAGAGAAAAAAATGAACAAGCAAAGGTATAAAGAAATTTTAAACTTAACTCCTATGGTTTAGGCTAAAAGTTTTGATTGTGAAGCGGTGAGAAACGGCAGTAGTGAATGTTTGATACTTCAGTCCATTGGTTGTGCTAGTTTGACAGTATTCATTTTTGTTTGAGAGGTCTTTGTCGACATGATTTTAGTGCATATGTAGAACACGCGACTTGAAACTTCCTAGCGGAATTGTTTGACAAACTTTTATATATACTTTGACATGCTTTTTTTAAGAACCCACTGAAAGTTACTCAAATTGTGAATAAGTATATTTTCGACAAAAAATGCCCTCAAATTTGTTTGTGTCCAATACCTTATAGAATTCTAATCAAAATTTAAATGATATTGTTTAACAAACTGGAAAGCACATGTAGGAAATCCGCATTTCACAATTTATTCCGAGGGTGTCTACGCTGCATTCTTACCAGCACATGCGGAAACCCGTTGCAAAGGAGAATAGTTGAATCCAGTGTAATGAAAAGAGCTGGCAAATTAGTGTCAGTTGTTCATCGGTTTAACTTTCTCTTGGTCCATCCAACTAACAAAACACTTGTAATGCTTAACGTTGAAAATGTTTCGGAATTTCAGCGAGAACGCCCTTCGGTGGTCGCCTAGATGTGTATTGATTTGTCTGCCGTGTGCTGGTTAAAACAGTTTATTGGTTAGCTCAACTGTTACTTTTGTTCTCTATGAACAGTGGGAATTGAGTGTTTTACTTACATGCAACGATCTGCGATATACGTGGAGAAAAACTGCGCGAAATCTGCTATGGTATATTTTATGCTGCATACTCATACGATCATTGTTTCTTCAGCAGAGTAAACCAGCGTCCAAATCAATGGGTCTTTCAGCATTAAACCAACGACGTTCGCGAGCTCTTCATGAACCAGGCAATGTTCTCATAACACGCTCCATAAAGAGACAGGGGTATCGATTACGGACAAGAATCTACATCGAATGTGCTGTGCGAAAAAAATACTGTCGACTCCATGGATATTTAACTATATCTTCCAACTGGTTGTCCATAAGGTTCTCTGCAATTATTTCGACTACCGTAGTCGATAATCTTATAGTTAGCCTCCATTTACAAACCAACTTCAACTTTCTGATTCGATTGTCTATATAGATTTCTAAACTCCTCGTCGCTAACAGTAGCGACTCACCATTTCAAAAGACTAATCGGTGGTTGTCTGATGCACTCTGCATTTTAAGTGTAGCTATCATTTGGGTAAGCGAGGATAACTGTGGCTACTATTAAGAGCGGCTGAATAATACAAAACGGACACAACTCATAGTTGGAGCAGCTTTTGTATTTTCATAGATTTTTCAGTCACCTCCTTTCGAAAAAAGCAATGGACTCGAGGTTGGCCATTGCTAGAGTATATCGCTGTAACGGACAAGGTTTACTCATAGCCACACCTTCATATGGCAGCCGTGTTGACAACGACGTCAACGACTTCGTATTTGGTTGGAAACAGTTAGACACATTAGCTTGCCAGTAATACCAAATCCCACAATTGCTTCGATAGGAAACACAGCAGATATCTTAGTAACCAAAATACTGATAACTAAATATAATGATTTCCGTGATTTCAAGTCCTTGTCATGAGGTTATCGACTGGTTTTAACAGGATAGTTAAAGTATCTCCTCTCAAATCGATCAAGCAGTCCGAGCATCACTCACAAGCGAGTGTAGCTAGTATAGTGTACCTAGTATTTACATACGATGATTCAGTTATGCTCGACTTCAAGTCGACTGCGCAGTGATTAACGTGGTCGTCTCACAAATGCGTAGTCGGAGTTCTAATCGTGGTCGTAGCAAGGAGATGCACTACTTAAGAACACTAACACCGGCAGCACTCAAGTCTTGTTATTCTTTTCTAAAGGAGCCAAATGATGTATTTGGGAATGCAACAGCCGCACTGGACTGTGAGTAATGTTCAACTTGCATATAATTGCATCCCCATGATAAAAAATAACCGAAGACAGTTTTTCGTCATTGTGAAGGCCTATGTTTTAAGCCATTTCACCCACAGCCACAAGCTTATGCAGATATGAAATCATACTGTGTTATGTTGGTTTGCCAACTTTTTGTATAAATGGACATTCTTCTCATATTTCATGTAGTTGGATTTCTTTTCGGACTGGTTAGACATTCTTCGTGTCCACAGGGATTTCGCACAATGTTTGGCTAATTATAAGACCAAACATCACATCTGCTTCTTTGCGCAAGCCTCGGAAAAATCCAGCTACGTTGACGACACGGTATGTTAAATCAACGACTGGATTAGTACACCATCAAACCAATATGTTGAAAATTCAACTAAGACTACACCTCTATAAGCATTAACGGGAACTGTAAGTCAACGGCTATAAAAGCAGTGAAATTGGATTATATTTTCAATAAAGAAAGGGCAAATTTTCAATATTTCAAACAGAAATAATACTGCACGTTGTATTCATGGCTTTATCAAAATTGATTGTTAGCACTGACTACCACAAGCATTCTTTCGAATGAATTACTCAACGTGCATAGAATGAACCACTTTTCAGATAAGAATTGCAATGAAACTGTTTGTGCTGTCATGCAACAAATATATTTGATATAGTTGAGTTCCCATAAATGAAGATTTATGTTTTCTATCAACAAATTTGACAACGTTTCAGTGGTCCTTGAAAGTAACTCGAAGAAATGCCAAATATTGATCTGAGGAAGTAGGCTGTTTATTGCCAACTTTGCGCACTTATTTAAACCTGTGGTTTTCATATTTTTCTGTGAGGATAGCAGATAATAATTTTGTTTTTAATTGTTAGACTGAGTAAAATAATGGTACATAAGGAAGAAACATGGAATGCTTGAAGTAAATAACCTAGCAGTCGAATGAGCAAATTACAGTCGTTATTCTGCAAGCCGAGCTCAACAACGCTTAACCACCTTTCACGCAACAAAATAATGTTGTACAAACAAATTTCAATATGATCTTTATACCGTTTATTTGGTAAAAAAAAGATCACATCACACTGGCTGCTTTGCAGACAAACTTGAGTTAATTAAACTTCCCAATGACCAGTTTGAAAAAGTGTCTTTCACTTATATGTTTGTTAAGATTTATTCATTGTTTACAATGCGTATACTTCTGCAGAAACATACAAAGAAATTCCTTTTTTGGTTTTACGTTACTAGGCGTTCGCTTGTATGCGGCAGGTTAGTTCGTACGCACAAGTGTTTTCTATCAGATTGCTAAAACAGTCGAAGATAGCCGGAGCTTCATCTCGCGACTACTTGTCCAGTACTTGATGTCGTTACCATTGAACTGTTTCAAGTTTATGAATAGTTTGTAGGAATTACAAGAATAGCTGATAAGGAACACACTGTTTGCAGTTGCTTTCACTGTAATGAGATCATTGAGTTGTTCATAATATCTCCTTGATATTAAAAATATTCTTCATCAGCATTTATTCTGAACACTCAAAATAAACTTATAATTGTTAGTATGTTATTACCCTGTTAAAAGAGGCGGTAAGATTGTCGGCATATTTTACAAAATCACGCATACTTGATAACTCAACTTCAACCCAGATTTTGGGGGTTTCAGGATACATAGGCTGCGAAAAATAGAGACAACAGATTTTATCCAATATGGTCAGCTGTATTTTTTAAATATATAGACCTCCATAATTTGGGTTATATTTGAAGTATCATATCAATGTAGCTTCCTGAAATGTCCCTAGACTCCAACCCTTTGTTTTGACAGATTGATGGTAGATGAAAAATCACAAGTATACTCCGGGTGCTCATCATTATTGTTGATGGAAAAGACTATAACTGCTAGGTTTAATTTCAGTTTACCAGATGGTTGCTCTCATACCAGTCGGTGGGAGAGAAGTACAAAAAACTGATGTATGGTGGGGGCACTACTACATCAAGAGTGATATCGAAAGGATTGGGTTCGAGTCATTACCGCCAGATTTAAAGTGCACAGTTCCGAATGAAGTCAGATTGATGGTTCAGTAACTATGTGCAATTATCGTTAAATCTGGAGGTATATGTGATAATTTCGTTGACCTCCTCAGATAAAATTAAACATCAGTAAGGCGTATCTTCGTATGACATGAAAAACACTGAATGGTCTACAGCCATTCAAATGTATCCAAAAATTGTGTTCACTTACGAATGTTAATCGGCAACAAAAACTCTTGATGGATTACTTACCGTTTCGTTTAAACACCAAGCCTCTATTTTCCTTCTCTTAAATATCGCGGAGCTAACTTGAGTAACAGGACGAGATGATCATTTTACGCTGAGAATATTTTCAAGGAGGTCACAGTGCTATTGATCAAAGCTTTCCTCCAGCTCACATAGCCTCGTTAATCGATCTATTATTGGTTTTGTGCTCTCTACGAACCGTATAATCTAATTCCAGTTTACCTTAGTTAGATGTTAAAGGACTTGTATATTATGCTGTATCTGTGAAGCATCTTCTCCATCACAACGCAATTTTCCATAAACAGCTCGTTGTTTTTATGGTTTCTTGTCAGATTTTGCCTGCGGAGGTTCTATGGCCAAATTCTGTGTGATTTCAAACAACATGTCAGTTAGAATCCTCCGAAATGTATTTTTACAAAGGCAACTAGATCAACTTGTCGGAATTTAATTAAACGTATCCCGCTATCCTCCACGAAGTTTGCAGTTTGCACAAAACTACTGTTCTTCTTGAGATAACTACGAACTAGAATCAAATATTCATTCAATTGTTACTGACTGTAACTGCCTAGAAAAATATCCAAAATGTTGTTGAGAGCATTAGTATCTCATGCAATAAGCTGACTGATTTGAATCTTCTATATATGCTGGGCATACAATCCAGAGAATGCTAAACATTTACCCCTGGAAGTGGCAATCACGCGTTATTGGCTCGTATTTACTCACATATTTTCTACTGGTCCACTCCGAAACTAAGCACCGGAACTGCCTTACAGTCATGTTAGGCCTCATCAATTGTGCATACTCAACATCAAATCACCCACGCCCATAATCTCCACTGGGTTGTGCACACATGAGTCAATCATCTGGAGAAGGGAGAAAACAACCGTTTTCTTGACTACAGCATACAACGCTCTGTTGTACCGGTAACAGCCAGAACCACCAGAGTGTAACCAATATTTACATGGCGTAGTTACCAGTGCACAATGCAAACAGCGTTGACATTATGACCTGTCAGTCAGTTTTTTGCCAGTCTGCTAGTGAATTCAGCTTGACTGAATGTTCCAGAGCCACTTCCATTGGAACCGATTGACCTACTGGGTGAGCGCATTCTAGTGTTTATTCACAAAGAGTTGATAGCCAACCAAACTGTCCAGTTAAGGTATTCTCTTTAGCTGGAGTGCTCCATTTTCTTCTAGGGTGAAAGCCACCAACTACTTTGTAGTTGACCTGTGAGTCAGCGAGAATGTGCCACTGTTTCCGAAGGGGTCGAAAATTGGTCCTGCAATTAAGGGATTTTTGTTTGCAGACTGACCTCAAAATGACTAGTTGGATCCAATTCGTGATGAGAGGAAATACCGCGGTTAAAACCAACGTAATTCGAGTAGATTCTCGCACTACGCTGAACCAGACCCAGTAGCCTAATAGTCAGTGGTTTGAAGAACCATTCTACTGCTTAGTTTTTAATCGCAGATTTCATTTTTAGACGTACTTGGCGTTGAGGACACTCAGTCTAGTTGAAGCAGGCGTCCACTTTTCTACTGAAGATGGTTGTAGTTAACATACTGACCACGTTTCCAGATAACAGCATCAACAAAACAAAATCACATACAACACATCTTTTCTTGAGTAAATAGAGTCGACGACATTAATCAATAAATCTATAAAATCCACTCTCACACAGGAAACACTCAACACCGACTGAAAGCTTCACCTTTCTCAGATTTCAGGATTACCTAAGGCTTAGACTGCATTGTTGCATGTCCTCCATTTCGAGTTAAGAAAGAACTCATTCACTTCGCTTAAACCATATTACACTAGCAGTAACCCAGGTAACTGTTCGTTAACAAATTTGTCATTAATTGTTAGCCATACAGTTAACCAATCCCTAAGTTCTTAAGCGTTCAGAAGTCCATTTTCAAAATGAACAGTCTGTGTGTGTTGATTAAATAGTACATAGGAGATTTGTTCCGTATCCATCAGCCCTGATGAGTAGCACGGCACGTGTCGAGAAGACCGACACACCCGCCGAAATCGGAGTTGGATACCGAAATCTTAGTCATTAGGGTTCCACCAATAATTGAGGTACTGGAAACCAAATAACAAAACTTTACCAGGTTGAAAGTGTTATATAAAGTGATGCTGATTCTGTGTTCATAAACGTCATGGAAACCAACATCTTCTGGAGCAGGCTGTTGCATCGCAGCAAGCTTGAACTAAGAAGTCGCAACTGTGTGACTAAACGTCGAACATTCTGAGTAAACCATTCGAACGGCCTCCAAAATCTCGTCATCTCAACCCGTTTAACACATCTTGAAAGAAGATTTAAATCTGAGCATTCGGTGAGGTTAATCGCTTCGCTGAAATTTGCTGACTGCGAACCGGTCTTTCATCGGTATGCTGCATACATCATTTGTTATAACCACCAATGAACACAGTCCCCTTATGTGAGTTGTAAAACTGCTGCCTCTGTGTAAACTGAACACTTCCCTATCATCACAGTTACTTCCATGCACGCTTGAATAGCACTGTTACGAAACACTCCTGTTACTGATGACCTCGCTAAAGTTCATTTACAAATGTACTCCATCTGTATTCCATCTGTACGTTCGACGTTCGTTCTTCTCAAATCCAAAACAATTCCCACGTTTACTGTAGCTTTGTACCCTTTCACTCAGTGTCATGAAACACGCTGCCAACCTTCCCATAAGGTATTAAGGTTCTTTCAACTTCATATTGCCCGGGTTTTATCTCTGTGGTTGTTAACTCATCGGCTCTGGTATTAGTTCACGAATGTCATGAGATGCATTTTCCTGACTAGTCACCCGTGCAAACCCACTTGACTTCCCAGCATCGGCTGCAGTCAGTCGACGAACCGACCAGCCAGCAACTAGGATCCTGCTACGGAGGCCAACAGTGAAAATGCCCCGTATAGTCAGCTCTGAAGAATAACGGCAAACACCAAATGAGCTGCTTTGATTCCAGAAAAGGCTACCTCGACTCCTGGTATTCAGTCACGTTGTTGAGTCCAACTACCGGGTCTTTATTATAGCGGCCGAAATCAACTTCACAAGAAACCCGCGTAACTTATCCAGCACCGTCCTTGTCCAACCCGTTACAGGCGTCCGCGGAAGCTGTAGGTTCCCACATTCAGTCTTGACCTCGACCACTTCGGCGACGTCCTTGAAATATTCCGGCAAGGTCCGATTGTACGTGTTTCCGAAATATTGTAGCCGGAACACCTTCACACTTGAGTCGATGAAAAAACCGACTGCTATCTCCTCAAAGGATCCTTGTAAAGGGAATTTATTTATTACAGCACACCGAGCACAGTCGTGAAAATGCAGCAAAACACCAAATATGTTTTCATGACTAATGCAGCTCCAAATTCGTTCCCATTCGTATAGATTCAGTTTTTAAGTTCGGCATAGAGCACTTGGACCTTGTTGACTGTCGCCAGAAGTTTCTGTTCTTCTAGACTCTGACGACAGTCACCAATTTCAGCGCGTGTCGTTCTCTTTTACATGTTACATTACTCGGTGAAGTCGTTGGGTAGTTTACAAAAACGCAATCATTGGCAAACTTCTGTCCTTTTTAGATGGGACTTTACACGGGCTTCCGCGCGGAATATAACATTGAAGCCTTACACTGTCCTGGAGTTTCAAGAATTTCTGAAATCAGCTCATAGCGGAGACGTTGCTCATTTTCGCTGCAAACGGTGATCACTACCTTTTCAAGTGCATTACTTATTCCAGTACATATTCACATTGATTGCGCTCGACTTTAAATTGTTTGTCTTATCTTTCGCGTTTTGAAGTCATTTTCGGACGTTTCAATTGTGATGATGGTGGTATATTAAGAAGACACCTCAAGGAAAGTAGTTGTTCAGGTATCCAAGTAACCCTTGTGAAACTGGAATGGGTATAACAATTCCGCAGTAAGTTTAACATACCGATTGAACATTCGACCATATAAAGCACGTCCCTAGGTTGTATAACCATAATTTTGGTGAATTTGCATTGTCAGTTCGCTGCATATTTTATACGACATTGACAACTCGGCTGCTCTTTGAACATATGACTATTTCTTCTGCGGCGGTACAAGCACGACAAGTCGATTTCAAGCATATTTAATGGGTTGCATGTGTGTTCCGCGTATGTTTAGAGTTGCGGTTGTACGGTTAATTGGCACACTTGTCCTGGTAACGAAAGTGCACGCCTTAACGTTAAACATATCGCTTACCTCCGGTATAAACAGACGCTGTCAGTTCACAGACAGAATGTCTGGCAAAACTGTCACCTTTTTACATCATATCTTTTTGTTCCTATACAACAATTTATATTGATTATTCAACTAGTTGCTTGTCTTGGTGTGTAGTCTGATGCCCTTCCGTCTGATTAGTGATCGGACACAAGTACAAGATCATAAGTGAACTGTTAGCCCACCTGGCCAACTCTTATCAGAAGAACAGTGAAATCGGTCCGACGTATTATACAGTGATCTTGCAGATCACTGTCTGCACAGACTATCGGAGGCGGTTGCGAGGTCTTTGTTTACCTGGGCAGGCGACACTTACCTAGTCGTCTGTCATTGAAGAAACAACTGGAACAATGGAATAGTAACCACGATGGTCGAACCCGAATGAACTAAAGTATAGTCAATTAGAGGCCACTCATTCTAAGTCAGGCAGACATTTTCATGTGTAAGATCTTGATCTGAAAATAAAAAACCCTGGCAACGTTTGGACTTCTGACTAAATTTGTGACTGATTGGGACAAAAACAATCTCCACACTCTCACTGTCTGGAGCTGACCTTATCTGTCGTTACTATTGAGTGATATATCTCGTGATCTTGAAATTAGTGAACGCTGACGGCACATCTCACATTCGTCATGAGTTCAGTTAACACCGACCAGGTGATAAATAATGGCATCCTCTCACGTTCGCTTTGCTTGACCGATTCAACTTTTTGACGTTCATCCTCACATTTTCCCTAACATCCGTTCTCGTTTGTGACCATACGTGGTCAATCCATAGGGGATAAGAACTGTAACGTTTCCGCAACAATTGTTTAGTTTATTAGCTCTCCGCACACTATATCCCAGTGGGAGCGGAGAATTATTTGAAAATGTCATCGTTACAAAGTTTGAATATAGTTTCTATTTGTTCTATTTTATTTGCGAGCAATAGGGAATGGATCATCAGAATTGAAATTATAAAGTTCGGTAACCTTAGGATTCTCACAACACTAAAACAGTTTGTGTAACCGGCAGGTTCATGTTTATTCTAAACACAGTACGCCTTATAGACAGGGCATAACGACCTGACTGATCGTATATATATGTATAAGTTATACATATATTGGTAAATTAAATTTGGTATCGCGCGCACCTGATGGCAACCTTCGAATTCACACTCACTTGTCAGGCAGCTATGTTGAAAAGGAACACTAAACCAGAGTTTCGCTTCTCTCAGTCTGAGTCATTTGTCCAAATCTTTGTGACGATCGGCGGTTAATTCTAGTCCACTAAGTCATGTTAACTAATGAGTCATTGGCTTTATAGTGGGCAGGACTGAGACGTTATATATATGTGATTGCTGTTGTGACCAAAATTAAAACCCACTTGCTACGAAATGAAGAGCTCGATAAGGGAAAACTCCGAGTCTAGTGTGGATGGTAGGTGGATGGAAAGTGTAGAAATTGTGGATGGAAAGTCTGAGCAATTGGGAAAAGAGTGAGT
>JTDE01000085.1:113013-163327 GCA_014338405.1 Paragonimus skrjabini miyazakii
GTTTTCAAGTAATTCTTTTTTTAGTTTTGGTAAACGAACAGTTATAGTCTTAACATGTTTCCTAATGAAGCATTTTCAATGACAACTAAGTAAAACGAATCTACGAGTATCCAGTTATGAAACGGATATCGATTCTATGTGTGAAGTAAATGCAAAAATCGCCAGGAACTATCTGGTACATCAGCATTTCAAATAAAACTACCCATATGCCACTTACCGTTCACAGTCAATTCCAAATCTTCAAATGCACTAACTTTGAGTTCCTCAAACCAGTATATTGGAACACGATAACACCAAAAGACTCCTAAACAGAGAATGGTATAATACAAAGTGATCTCAACATAGCAGTAAGATGTAACGTAACAATACTAGAGTGCGTGCTTTGACATCGCAAGTTTTGTTAACAAATGTTTCTTTCGATTTTTGTAAACACAAAAATAAAATCATTATATTAAAGCAAGCTAAAAAACACTTCGGAAGCGAATGGTATTTGCCGCCATTAATTAGAAAACACTGCAGTCAGGTACAGCGGAGAATTAAGCTGAGAACGGTGCGGAATACAATAACACAAGTGCAGTCCCCAGTTCTATCTGAATGGTAGCTAGAGTTTTTTTGGAGATAATCCGCTGTCTGCTGTATCAATGACTCAGCGTTTTGTGCAAATCTGTGAGCCGAACTTAAGAAAATTATCAGCTTCTTCTATTACGGCAATTCATTGTTTGAATATCGTATGTTCCAAAAATCTTATATAAACCCGAAATTTCAGTAGTGTTTATCATGACACTCAAAAAAGACACCCAAGGGAACATGATCAAATGACCACTCAAAATCCAATCAAAGTTAATTAATCAATATCAAGTCAGGAGCTGTTAGCTTTTCGTATTCAAAAATTTGCCGCCATCATCCTTTACACACAATATTTCACGATATCTGTTCAGTATTTTCGAAACGTACATGAAGTTTTGAGGCTGATAGCAACAAACCTCGGGAATCACCATATGGTCCTACCCGATGACCCCGTACTTATAACGACCAAAGCCTGAATCACGGTAGATCCTGAAGTACCAGTGCAAGTTACGGATACCAGTGACAACGTCACGGTTTCAGGTCGAAATAATCAACTAAACAAAAGTGACTATTTCTCACTATTAAAAGAAATGCAATTACAAGCGGATTTCAAAATAGCAAGATATGGGAGTTCAAACAAGTGGACATCAGACTTCAAGGGGATAATAAAGTTTAAATGAGGCCGCATGTTGAAGGCATTTGTACAGTTTTCTATTGACTAAATAGGCCGACAATGATCATGTTCAAATACGCCGACGGTTCATATCTGTCTCGTATTACAAAACTGCAAAACAATAAAAGTATGAAGAGAAACGATAGAGTTAGGTAGTTTAATGAACAATCATGTAGTAGCCGTTCCACAGGCTCATTACTCAACACTCATTCGTTCAGCAAACTTCACAGATCGGTTGTTGTTCAGCTTATTGAGGTTATGTTGGAAGAACGGCACAAGGAAGCTGCAATGAATACATACCGCGGGATCATCGTCATTCAGCTGGTTTTTGGTGGTTTATCTGACAGGTATAAGACTAACCAAAAGACTTGATCCGATAGGATAGATGGATAACATACGCAATTCAGAGAAATACAGGCGTGGTACTGAAAGAGAGATCAAGATATTCTCAACCGACTAGTCAATAAACTCGTTTCTGTAGATCTATGTTTCAATCAACTTCAACACCTCCCCATGCGTAAACCGGCAGGAAAATGAGTTTTCGTAAGCACACCTGCTTACATGTCTCACCTCTTTTAACCATGTAAATTTAATTTCACAAAAGTGAAAAATGACTGTTCTTATCAAGGAAGTGACACAACTAAAGTTGACTGGCTAGTCCACAGAGGCCAAATTACGAAGTTAGATTTTGTCTCCAGGTTACACACAGTAAACATTCATGTCGGCTGATGGTTATTTTCCCAAACAGCCGGAGGTCATGGCTAATTGATATAATTGCTCGAAATCAACAACAATTTTTAGCTGTGACTATCCAGATAATCGTTACTTTAATCCATCATCGCTTAACTACTAACCCTGTGCAATTTATCTGACTGCCAACACATCTGATTCGTTCTCCACGATTAAATTGCCATTGACTTATTCCTAGGCTGTAAGAATGCACACAACGTTGTTCTTCGCAACAGCAAATCTATTATAATCTTTCGATCGCTCTCTAGAAATTTACGAGAGGTCAAGACCGGAGTTTGTGTGAACAGGCTCAGTTAGAGTGTTTGTTAAAAAAAACTACCATCCATGGTCAACAGTATATAATGCCTGATTTGAAATGTATCAGAATCTCTTGGTAAGCAGTGTTTAGTAATATCGAAAAATGTCGTGAAGTAAAACTGCGTGAATGAAGTGGTTTGTAAGAGTTTGGAAATGATTGGTGCTTTATGGATTATCTATCAATGATATGCTTTACCATGAAGATAAAATAACCGAGTTAGGTAACCTGCGTGTCAGTCCTGACTTTTGTATCGCGTTTGTTTGAAAGGCTAAAAGTCGGATCACCGGCTAGAGAGTCCACCGATAGTGTCCACTGTACAACTAGTACAGTTACTGTAACACTGATTCTACGTCATACGGTTTAACACAATTCATAGTATAGACAAGGGATGAAGTGAACATCGTTACTAGCAATAGGAAGGTTTTGGTATCTATTTGTAGGCGTTGAGAAAAATGACTTGGTAGTGTTGTATGACAGGCAGTTTCGTTGTGAGTAGTATACTACTCACAAGTAGTATGTTACCCACAGGCAACGTTCAGGAACGAAAGGGCAAGCTGCGAATGCCAGGAAGACGGAGGACAAGGAGAGACTATCGAAATAGTGTGTACGCGCTCGGAAGAAGTTTCACCAAAGCGAATGATAATTATGGATGTGAATGCATATGCAACTTGCAAATGAGTATACGTGTTTGTGGTTTGATTTTTGGCATGACCTATACGGGCGTTTGTGCGACAAACGAATTCTCAGGCCAAGGGTCTTTTGCGGTCACCACAGTAGTCTTAAAGTGAGTATTATTAGGTTTAACAATAAGATGAGCTCCGCTTTAACTAGTGACGCAGCTTGTGAAGTTCTAAGTAAGTGTATCGAATACACCTGGGCACATGAAAGCTACAGTGGATTTCTGATCAATGAGGATGGGCTTTACACGTAGTAAGAATAACAGACGTACAAAATCATAGCAAGATCTATCTCCACTTTTTTCCATAAGAAAACAGCTCCCGGATTTGTGGTTTTTTAATGTGTACTCGGTTGTAACTACGTAGTTGAACTTTTTATTGTACTATGACCGGCAAAGCTCATTTCTTTTCCAAGTGAACTGTACTGAAAATAGCAGCTGACTGTTTGCAACCTATTGTTAAATTCTGGGTCAAGCCCACCTTAATCTCAGCTCAATATTCCAGCCCAGAGTTGAGGAACGACTTATCGCGCTGGGCATGTCTGGCAGACCACAGTCACCTCCTACACGTCGCCATAGCTACGACAAGTCGGATGATTCATCGTTTTATTAAGCAGGTGTAGACAAACACATAAACGCTAAGCCGGTAATACACTTTTGGCGGATAAAATAAGAAACTGGTATCAAAAACAGCCGAAGGTTTTACGGTCACTAGTTAGGCAGTAGTTATGGTATCACTCTAACACGGAAAGTGGTGAGTTATAAAAGGCAGTCGAGTGAAGGAGATGCGCAAATGAGTGGTGTGATCGACTCATTCAACGAAGTCATTTGTAAGTAACGCTTGTTAGAACAACTGTTTGTGATCTTACTAGGTGTTATTTCTATTCAGATTCTAGAAGGAACCACCTTTTTCAATGATGATTTTCACGATCCAAACGAGAAGTGATATCTATGGAAGTATACTCGGATAGGTCACAAAGATGCTGTCATGACCGAAAGTTAAAAATCAAATGCAGTTTTCGACAACGACAGACTGTAACAAGCAGGAACTGCTGTACAACAGGAATGAAACCCGCATGTTGTCAAGACCATATAAAAGTGAATAAAAATGAACTTTCCTAAACAGAAAGGTCATACACCTGGACGAATGAGAAATAACTGAGTCACTGGAATGCGATCGATGGTGAAACATGCGAGTACACATGCCGCTCAAACGTACGAATGTGCTGACTGTAGGAGCATACAGATGGATGCAAAACTACTCCCCCCTCCCCGGAGACGAACTGGTCAGCCAGTTAAGTGAAGTATAACAGCACAACAGTTACCTCAGTACAGTCATTTTATGTGAAGAAGAGGGGCAGCAACGAAAATACTGACTTTCAGTTAAGTTCAAATGGAAAGCTCATTACTGATGCGCAGTGCAATTTTGGGAAGCAAAGTGGATAGAGATGTTTCAGTTCATATAAAGGTATATGCCGTATGTAGTAAGCAATGAGACAGTCTATTTTCAGAATATCTCTCTCATCTATTCACTGACAGAATACTTAAACGTTAGGTAAGGCTACTTTGTAAGTGTGCTATGATTAAACGAATATCCTCATTTTTTATTCCAACGACGAATGTCACGGCTGACATCACATTTCTGATTCCCACTAATGCGTTCAGTACTCTGTTGCATCAACTGTTGCAATTCCAGTACTTCCGAGTTTGCGAAACAACTGTGTTTCTAAAACATGTATAGTCAAACGTTACACGCTCTCTAGTCGGTAAAGTATTAATCATCCGACATTGAGAGTCTACACGTGTATCCATGAGTTATCTTTGAGCCAGGTTATTTACTGACAAATTTACTCTCCCGGGACTACTACAGCCTTTACCTTTAATCGAAAATCTGCTATTTATTTCAAAGGCTTTGGGATGAAAATTTGAAACTCTTCAAAATCCGACAAGGAAATCTCAACATTAAGCAGATGGTAATCACCGTGACAGAGAAAGTAACGATGTTTATCCACAACAAATGTTCATTTTATAATTGTGCGAGATGCATGACAACTTGGTCAACACATGTTATTGCTTGAATGTATGTT
This sequence comes from Paragonimus skrjabini miyazakii, assembly GCA_014338405.1. NCBI lineage: Eukaryota > Metazoa > Platyhelminthes > Trematoda > Plagiorchiida > Troglotrematidae > Paragonimus > Paragonimus skrjabini miyazakii. The sequence goes on from JTDE01000085.1 coordinate 118,065, forward strand.
AGGTGATTGAAATAAAATTCCTATAAATCAATAAAACTAACATCTCTTCCTACTGTCATGTCAACACATCTAAAGCAGTTCCCACGGATATCCATATTCTTCCTAAGTAAACATCACTTGTTTACTATTCAAGATTTTGACTGAACTGTTCCTGTGTGATCTGTCCGTTCACGTCTCACTTAATCACCAACTTTTTGGTCCAACTTGAAGGAGTTGTCTGTTATCCTCAAAAAGACCTTTTATTCCTTCGCCTCTTCGGTATAACTGCGTTAGGCCCTATTCACCTTAGTCTCTGACCCCATGACGGAACCTACTGATCTCCGCAACAACTATTGCTTAGCCTCTGGTTGGTTCATTGACCCCTATTGTACATGGTTGTTTTGCTGACACTCTTTCGGTCGGCTGTTCTTCTTTCACTGGTTGGCTACCAGTGGTCATTTTTGTTGAGTGTGATCCAAGACTTGTGCCGCCCCTTTGTGCTTGCTTATATCGCTACTAAAACGACATCCAAGAAACAGATCCAGTCATGTTAGGAATTTGAAGATCTGTTGAACTGTCCATTCACAAAATAGCACCTATAATTAAGAACTGTAATGTGTAACATTCAACCTTCACAACCAATTCCAAAATGGAAGAATGCGTTGTTGGCAGACTTCCTTCATTTGTATGCGATGCATTTAGAAAGACCTAATATATCTGTAGATAAGTTCGTTGGACGATAACATTAATAGACTCTGATCAAGCATTGTTCAAGTAGAGGGTCGTGTGTGCTTACAATAGTAACGAACGTAACTTAACATATATACAGTAAGTAGTCCATCAGTAAGAACAGTAAAATTGGCCGAATTGACCGACTTGTTTGAAAATGCCAGTGTAAAATGGTACCTTTCTAATAAGAAGGAGCTAAACTACTCAAAATAGTTTTTTCATAAATATGTATAGGTTAAAATGTGTGTAATAACTATAAATAAAGATATGCAAACATATTAATGTTACCAAAATAGCATAAAATACAACCACCTACCTGGAGGAATCCTTAAAATGAAGTTTTTCCGAAACGGTGGAGGTCGTCTTACAGTTACCAAAAATCGTTCTAAATTCGAAACAAATAACATGGGGTAAGAACCAATATATCGAATGAGCTACGGTGAATGTGATGCAAAAATTACCAGCGATTAAAACACAACTGGATAGAGGGTAGTGTATATGTGAACATATCCAATTTGTGTCTAGCTGAATTTCCTCTAATGGGCTGCTCGAATTGGCGCGTTTACTAAATCTGTCGTGTTGATTTATGGTTACTGAATCAACTCAAACCTAAATTTCGTTAGTTATGTGATGTTCAGTCCGGCTTCGTAAATGACCATCGATAAACCAAGGTGAGAATTGCCGGAGGGCAGAACAATAAAAAATGTTATGTACACAAAGCTGTATGGTAGAGATAACGAACCATCCCAAAAAGCTTTTGTGTGCCAATTTGATTAGTGTTTGGCACAAAATTGAGACAAATTCCTTGGGTAAAACAATTTATTTTCGACATCGGTTCTCAGTTTAGGTAAGATTGTAAACTTCACTAGGTACCTCAGTTTTGTTTATCGAAGTTTAGTGGACTATTTTGACTTGTAAATCATATGTTGTTTCGGCAAAGTCAAACAATTCAATTACTGTTGTCAGGTAACACATATAACATACGACTCAGCTCGATAAAAACAGCCTGTCCGGCCACTTCAAGAATTGCAGTGTCTGAGAGCAAATGTCTCAATGGGACCAGGACAATGGAACATAGTTTCCATGAGTTACTAAACGTCTAGTAACTATGGGGATAAATTTGCCCTATGGCCTGAACTGAACAGATGGTTCACGTTGTGACCGACCCATACTAAAAGATTGGTTGGCACTCACAATCCGGTGATTTCACTTGTATAATTTAGAGCGAACTAACCTAGTATTCTTAAGCTTTTATGAAGCTCGTGCAACATTTTCCACTTATGATAACCAAGCAGATTGCGCACAGCATATTATAGTGTGTGGTAAATCGATAGAAAACGATTAGATGGTTGGTATGTTAGACATAAGATTGTTGGTTCAAGTAACTAAGTTTGCTAATGACTGAATATTGAGTGCTTGTTAGTATACTTACTGACTGATGTTCTGCATTAGTAAACAGAAGGTTTGGGGACTTAACTTAGGGTGATCAGCACAATACAACTAAGATATCCTGAATGGCGATTATCCACTGGTGCTTCCAGGACAATGACTGTTTAACCCCCCAAAGTTATCAGGTAAAATTTGCGTCACTCGCAAGTGTGTATGCGGCTGTATGTTTAGGTGCGATGATCCGACTGTGTATTGCAAAGCTGGCATCGTTCAGTATGGTAGCACGTGGATCCGAGCTCAGTTTCCCACGACAGCAAAGACAAATTCTGACAGAAATCAAACTCAGGTGTAGACATTCTTTTCGAAGGTGCCTGTAGTAAAGCTTAGCTGAACGGAAGAGTATAATCCAATGTGAATATCATTCAGTTTCTAATTGCACCGCCCCTTGGATGAGACCCCAAACTGTGTATCGAAGTTGCACTTTAACGGAACGATTTGGAAATACTTCACACACAAAGCATTATGTATTGTAATAATTTGTCCAGCGTTCTTAGCGCATCTACGATAGATATGTTTTGGAAATACTCGATTTCTGGGGGAACTGAGTTCATTTCTAGCCCCTATAGATGGTCCACGAAGGTACGTTTCTTAAGTGAGATATTTACTTTACAAAATTGTCGTACTATATAACTTTGTTACTTGGACCAGCCTGTTCCACTCTGAGGGACTTCTCTCAGGAGAAGCAATATATTATACTTACTAGCCTGGTCCTACCCCCAGCAAAACTGATTAAAATATTTTGCTGGCAAGAAAAATTGACTTGGCATTATCTTCAGTAGTCTCTTGTTTAGGCATAAGTAGCCTAGCGGTATCCAAACCAGCACGTCTCAGGGCAGAATCTGGTGAATGACAATACCAATTAGTCCGCAGCTTTCTTTCTACCGAGCCACTTATGGATACTTTTATCGTTCATATACATCATTTCGTGAATGGCGTTGTCCGCACGTCATCTGCAGGATAGACTTGTATACATGTGCACGCGTGTGTCCCGCTGTCTCCCACTCTGGCCCTGAACGATCCAATCGTGTTACCTACACAATCGATTGGGTGACTGTTTGTCTTGTCCATGTCTCATCATTAATATGATTCATTCTCTTGTGTTCGACAAATCTACGCACTATTGCTGTCACATTTTCTCATTCTACTCTGAGCTGATTACGTGTCAGAGCTAGCCGTTTAACATGTGATCTAGATCGTAACCTTTGGCGATGGGACTGTAACAATATGTAATCCTCATCTCAGACTGCACGGGTGGGTAGCTTCATTATGTAATTTCTTCACAGAAACCCAAAACTATTATAAGTTGATAAGTGATAAAATATTCCTAATATTAAGCATGGACACACGTCTGTTCCAGCTATTCATCCAGGATAATGTTGGCACCAAAACATATACACAAAACACTCGGATTTCAGAAGATTAAAACGCTCCCCTTCAAGATCAAACACCAAAATTGAAAAAGTGTGAAGTTCATGGAAGGGGTTAAGTTATTGTTGCGTTGGCCACTCGATCGTCTTGTCGAAAATGAAATCACATTCCCGAAAAGTGCAGTTGACAGCAGTAGTAAAGCCGTTCCGTTTTTCCGTTGCCCCGTCACGTTAGCACTCTTTAATTCAATCTTTCGCTATCCGGAGTGTTGTCAAACTCAATGGTTATTCGTTTGTAATGATAATTTTGCAATCAAACTACCCAACAGGATGATCTGTTGACCACCAAATCCACGAAACCGGACCAATATTTATGTTCATTATAGTTTAACTAATATTGACGATTTTTCACTAGTGTTCCAACTTTAAAATTAATAAACTTTAGTGTTTTCCAGCCGGTATCTTGAAAATTTTGTATTCAAAAAAGGACCTTCAGCCAACCAACTTGGCCTTGTGTTTTTAATTCAAGGTTAATTGTGTCAGCAGTTTTTAGGTTACTGCTTACTCGTGACATTGGTTCATTAACAAAAATATCGTACGAACACAAGAGAACAAAGTCCTCAAACCCAACTTCCTTTTGACCAATTCGAACAAATTTCATCTTTGTGACAAAGTCTGCCCCTCATTTTGGCAACTTCAATTACTTGAGATTGAAGTTCGAAACAAATGCAACACATTTTTACCCACTAGGTGTACTTACCGCAGGACTTTGGATATGACCTTGATACAGCACATAACACCAATTGATGGTTACCTACGTGTTGTGGAAGAGGACGTAAGCGTACAATGCGGTTTTTGTTGTCAAACGAGATCCATTCTTTTGCATCTCGTGTGACTGGTTTCCCATATATGCTCATATTCGTTTCCGGTGAGCGAATCTGATCGGCAGTCAAATTAACATCGCTAGCTATTAGGTAAAGAATCAACTCCAGATCTGAGACAGATTCATAGCCGGAAAACGTCTTGGGTGGAATTTGTACATTCGTGATTTGATGTACGGTAATCTTCACAGGTGCTATTGGTTGCAGCATGAAGTTAGCTCTGGAAGATGTGTACAATGGGTGCAGGTTTTCAACTCCACCAAACCCGGGATAACGATAGTTCGGATACATTCCTGAGCCTTCATCAAAAGCATTTCCAAATTGGTGAGTGGGATGGACAGTTGGTGAAGAATGATCGTCTATCGAACGCGCAAGTCGATCACCCTTGTGACTTTTGGTTGACAACGAGCGGAATGCTGACCGTTCTGATGTTATGTAATTCGCATCTATCAGGTCACCAATAATCCACTGAGTTATCTGTTGGAAAATGAACAGCGTTAGAAAATATACTGAACAGACATTGAGGAAGAAGGTGTGAGAATATTACGGTTTATATTTTGTAAAATTTTGATATGCCAAAGTTAACACTGTTTATCAAAAACTAAGTACATCAGGTGAAAGTTTGTCGCCTTCGTTATAAGAACGGCTGCTGTTTATTGGTTTACAAATGACAAAATGTCGCAGTTATGGAATTCAAGACCATAATGCTTACCACAGCTAACATACTGCTTTCAAGCATTCCAAAAATATGTTTGTGAAACAAACTTATCAAACAGAAATATCAAGTTATGTACACGAATCTAAACCAGCCGCCACATAAGTTCTAACATTTTTGAACAAAAGGATTTCAGAAAGGTTTTACTACACTTTGACGTTCTTAGACTCTAACTGACGCAAAATCAATAGAAGTACAATCTTATATGTCGGAAACGGGGAACACTTTCAATGTTTGGGGTAATTTTAACTAACAGAAATGACGGTACAAACCCAGAACATTAAAAAACCGCATGAATGAGTATATTCATGTGTAAACTGTTAATGTGCTCATCGCTGGAACTCAAAAACCGTAATGTTTACCGTAACATCTGTGTTTTAGGACAAATATGCTAAACTGAAAAAGTTGGATAAGTTAATCGACTCTGTGCTGATTTTCGTTCGTGGTGCAAGGTAAGGCAATTTTACAGCGATGCTCTAATTCTGACCGGATGAACTACTGACAGGACGACAACGTAGAATCTTAAGCACTCTCAGTCAACCGTGGGCGACGAGTCCATCGAGGTGTCTTATTCAAGTCGAATCGCAACTTGACATGTGTCAACACAATAGGATCAGTAAGCCGTCAGTTCTGGGTCACCATTGTTATCAGAAGGCGGTTTTACAGTCTTACTCCGTGCGTAGAAATATTTCGTATGTGTCACAATTGTCGGTGTTTGACTTCGATAAAACAAGCGTTTCATGAACAAAATGACCACTCCATAAATCCTCAATTGCACATAGGATCACACTTAACTAGAATCCCTTCAAATCCTTACTTCAAAATCTATTCAAATTCACTGAACTGCATTTTTCCTGGAAAGCACACAAAAACCAGCTTGGTGACATTTGTTAACAGTCAGTCACAAAGTGTGACAATGCCCATATCGCTTTGGTAGGATGCAACCTAAGATTTTCGCTTGGAAAAATGGATAAATTAGTCCATGAAGGTTGAAAATTCAGGGAAAGAAAAAAGTAATGTTTGCCCATGGCAATACGAATAGAAGGGACCAGGAAATTAAACTCTACTGACCACAGGTGTTGACTCCTTTGTACGTGTGGGACTTGTCAAAAGTTTGCGTGATCACGTGAGTTACACAAGCAGGACGAAACCTCATAAAAGCCCCTTATCAACCCATTTGAAAGCAACTTCCAGCCGATGATTGGGTTGAATGTGTTAACATTTCTCTGTTTTTCTGGTCAAATCATGAATTTGAAGTCTTTAGGACGAACAACGATAATCGGAAACCATGTGCAGTTAAACTTCTTTGAAGTTACACGTGATAGAAATTGAAAGAGGGGAATTTTAGGACCGTTAGAAAATATATTCATCGAACTTATATTGTGAAGGCATGTACTAACAAATTAACATTTTGGTCTAGCTAATCTATGAAACAGCCTTAAAAAAAGTTTCTTTACCAAAGCCGATCTGGATGTTTGATTATCTTCAGGTTCCGTTTCAAACCCTCTCAACGAAACTGGCTGATCTAGAAATTGCTTCTCCAATAGGGCCAACGGTTCTAGTACTGACAGCGGAATCGATCCACACCCGATCTGCCATACCGCCGCGAAAGTGTTCGGGAACAAGCTTTCCACTTGAGCAGAATTGTTTGCTGTGGCGCTAGCCAAAATTTGTAGGTGCCTGTAGGCGGATATGGAAGGGCAAATAAAACTGTGTTTACACTCTGCTGTTCGGTCTTATTTAATTAGAGAAAAAATCTTGAAACCTGAAACAAATCGGCGAAATTATTTCTGGATAACCGAATCTGAATACAGCTATTTGTCAGTTAAAAACGCCAAAACTTTTCACATTGACTATATACGTTTTCAAGTGGTGTTGTAATCTACGGTATGGAAGTTGGTTTGATCAAAATATATGGTTAGTTGAGAATTACTTATTGATATAGAAAATAACTCTATGGTGAATTAAACTTGTTTTTAGTCAGCAATAACATAACTCTGGCAAATAATTGGAGACATGACTCATAGAACTCAAACTAAACTCGGGAAAAGTGCAGCCTTCACATTCAAGCAGATCTGTTAGCTTGCCACTTTCAAACAGAAGCGTTATATTGGAATTTTGCTGTTGCTGGGTTTCTCAGCGTCAACCTTAACATGGAACGTGCTCGTCGTTTCCTTCAACCGGAAGGGCAAACCTCCAACAACAACCATAACGGACCTAAAACTGATGACAGATGAAGTGAATCAGTACTCGTAAAACCACAACAGCGAATAGAACTTGGAAGAAATCTCTCTTGAATACATGATGGTACGTGTTTATACAACTCACTCTTTATACCATCATTCTGCAACGGGCTGCTTAACGCAGACAGGATTTCCCCTGGTCTTTATATCTGCGTAGACAAATGCACTGTCGTCGTACTACCTACGAAATGTCACCGCACCCGAGGGGGATCATCGACCCTGGAGACATTCAGGCGCAGCTAAAAGTCAAACCATAAATCCATTTCGCACGTGCTATAATTGTGTCCCATGACTCACGTAGAGTAGATTAAACGACATAGATGCGTTATGCTAGATGTCGTCAAGACGCTGTGATCGGAAAATACTGTCTTCATGATACAGCAGTATACTTCCTGTGGTCACCCGTTCAGTAAACTTGAGCTAGTAATCGTTAAGTTTGACTTTATTTTCTTAGCGGATGTTGTCGTCTGTGATCTCGAGTAAATGCATACGACGGTTTAAGCGAAGATCACCACAGGTATCCCGAAAAGCACAGTTCGACGATCAACTTCCTTTGCGATTGGAAACATAAGTTCGCGGAGATTTTCCATATCTCAATTAACTCTATCAATCTCGGATATATTCGATTCGTTTCCAAATCTTGGTGACCTATATTATACCTCCAAACAGTGTAATCCAAAGTCGTGTGAAACCTTCACGCGCAGAATCAACACACATCCCAGTACGGATAGTAATTACGGCACATCCGTCAACACCGTCAACACTGCTAATAACTTCACTGCGCACAAAGTAAACGTTTCGAAAAATTATAACGAAATTTTCAAAAGGGCCCTAAAAACTACTTATTTGGCAATCTCTGCTAATTAATCAAAATACTAGGTTACCGTCAAGTAATGGATGATTAGGGCCGGTGTCAACAGAAGGAACACATTGTGGATGGACACGTTATAAAAAAGGCTACGTAGCTGAAATCCAACTTTCCTCCGTTGTGAGAAGTTGTACCCATTTTAACAATGTTTCATCTTTCGGTTTTGGTGTCATCGTGATGCCTGGACCCGCCGTATTACAGTGGGCATGGATCAAATATACACATGTGGATATTTGGCTGGTTACCTGCAATCTCAAAGTATTTGTCTTGTCAGTTTGACGACAAGTCAGGGCGTGGTTTTTAACTGGTAAGCATAAACGTGAATGTCCGTAAGCAAGCTCGACAAATTGCATTATGGATATATGATATCAGTACTTTAGCAAAATTTTCATTGCACACTTCTCACTAAGTCATAGAGCTTATAGGCAACTAATATGCACACTGATAAGCAGTTCAAGACTTTGTAAACACAAATCAAAAACCGCTCGAAAATGGTTACAGAACTAGCAATCAAAGAAGACTTTCCTGATAGATTCCCTCGAAAAGACTACATTTTCGTTCGTGTTCAATCCCGTCAATAACGCGTATCTTTTCCACAGCCAGGATTTGTATTCCAAACGTGTTTCCGTGAAACAATTATGCTGATGACTATACTACTGATTAATTATTCGGTGTGGCCGAACTATCATATCTGAGTACCAAAATATCTTCGCTTTTTTAGATTAAAGTTCGAATCAAATGTTTGTTTTCGATATGGTCTAGCAGAAAATTCTGTTAAACCACAAATTCTGTGATGAAATGTTATTCATGTCCCTTTTCGAAACACGTTTATCTTGACCCATTTAAACTTAAAAGTATTATTCCAATTAATGAAGATATTGTATACGTTTGTTAACTGCTCAGCAATCTATAAATTCACCTTGTATAATTGTGGGATGTTAGCAATATCCAATGGATAGGTGATTCATCTCGCCATCTTGTACAGAGGTAAATATATGTAAATGAAACCCAAAAACAATAGAACGCGTAGAAGGATATCCGCACCAAATTTAGTACGAAGGAAGTCAAACAGCTTGGGCGTCGTGTTTAACAGGTTAATGATAAATCGATTGAGAATAACACAACGTTACGAGCAAGTAATCGAAATCAATTATAGCACTCCTGAGAAAGGCTACCCGAGATGGTTGAAACGTAAAGTATTACAACTTGCTCGTAACGTTGTGTTATTCTCAATCCATTTATCAACAGAACGCGTAGTTGCCCGAGCAGACCTTTCATACAACCATGCTGTAAAATATTCTCAACTTCTGGACGAATGAACAGCATACAACTGGCTTTGCCTGAAGTGAGTTAATTTGGAACATCTCATGAAATAAGCACATCTTTCCGTCCATGCATGATGAATTTACTTTGTTTGGTCAACAGAAGTCACTCTTCTAGCAAATGTTGTGTGACGAGTAACACAGTAATCACTACAGAAATGAGGCAAACGAATTCAAGTGAACGCACACGAAACTATCCACTTCCATCAAGTCCGCATTATCCACAAAATTAGTTTGACTCTGGCTAAACTACACATTCGCCATAAATTCAAAATATTGGTGATTTGTATCGGGGAAACGTCTGCTCTTTTATCTTGACTCTTGGGACTGTGGAACTTTACAAATATATTTACCACTTTGATGTGTGAAAATATTTTCATTGTGTATAGTTTTCTGATGAAATTGTTCGTTATAGTGAAAATAAATTAAGTTGTATAGAGTCAATTTCAATTACGCGCCAAAGTAATTTCACTCAGTACACAATCAACTGTCAAAATTTAGGGAATTGATTATTTAGTTATAACATTTGTGACATTGATAAATGTTATAAGTTTATGACAAAAAATATTTGCTCAATATATACCTGATCTACACCAAATGTTACATTTGTTTTACAATATTCGTAGTTGTCAAACTTAGATTAACAGATATTAGGTTTGCCAAACTACTATTATCAATTAGCTTTAAGTTTGAAAACGATTTCATTTATATATTGCAATGGAAGCAAACAATAGCATAAATGCCAAACAGTAAAGATAGTTAACTTCTTGTCGGTCAGTCGGCAGTAAACCGATTTAACTGGTATTGTTGACGGCCGATGGTTCATTGAAAATCTCGCTTATTAAATTAGGATTATTGAAATATTATTAGTAGTAATATATTTGAGGCCTAAATCCAAATTAGATCTTCCATTGTGTTAAAACGGGAAATATATTCTCCTCAAATGACAGAAAACATCAGCATGTAATGAATCAGATGCTGGAATAATGATCAAAACGCTCGGAAAATTGAATCTTGAGGGCTGCAATTTGAGGCTTATCTTAGACACAGTTATGAGATATTGAAGAATTGACATAAACGCAAGGATGATATCTGGTGTCAACGTTGGAAATAAACATAATTCGGAAGTTTTCTATTTTGGTAACTCAGTTCGCACACTTATTATTGTGATGCAAACTGTTTCTTCTCTCCAGTGAACGGTGGATGTGAGTGGTGTCCAAAAACCAACCCATACAAGGGTCAGAAATCTTTAGAAAACTGTAACAGTAAGGTTTTCGGAACAACGATACAAATGCTTATTCTTTGTGTGTATATTTTTCCGACTACTTCAAACACAGTCTGATCAACAATTATCCACTTAACCGTCTAAAAACGTGAAGTTATTGTAATATGTTGCCAGTTATCATAAGTTATGTGAAAAAAAAGCTATATATTTCGACACAACATCACATTTTGTGAAATATCTTGTGTATTCAAATAGATAGATGGTCTTTGTCAAGAGACGAATAATTCATTTGGAAGCTCACCGTGTCTAACAACACAATGACAATTTACTACTCAAGGTGAACCAGGTTTCCGATGAACAGTCTATGAACTTTAAATTATTAGCATTTTTATTGACATATCTTTGATCAATAAATTTTGAGTTTTGTAGCGTCCGGAAATTTAGTCTATATATCGGCAACATTTCATCTCACAACCAGAGAATTTTATGAAAAAGGACAAGTTTGTTAATTAAAGGACACTCTATTCAAATTCGGCGTTTTATTGTTAATCCAATGATACAGGTACACACACACATTTCTCTACAGAGAATTTGATGAACTTGTTGCGACACAACTCGTAATTACAGGATTGATTGTGTCATGGTCTTATTGATACAGAGTCATCGTTGTTAACAGCAAGCATTTGCAGATAGGAACGCAGCAGAAAAGTTGATTCATTCTCTCGTTCGAAATACAATGGCTACAGGACTTACCATCACACTCTGGAGTGTTCAATCTTGCCCGAATAATTACATTTTTAGACTTTGATCACCTAGTGAATATTTATTATTTTAGACTGCTTTTGACACAAACGACCGATTGTTTCACCCAGATTCGGGCTTGATCTCTGTACCCTATTGATATATGGACTATCGTAAATCACATCTTGCCCGTCAGATTCAATGAATATGTGTGTGTGCACATATAATACTTTAGTAGTTTCAACGAATTACCCCCACGATCATTCAAGGTGAGATCCTAACAAGCCTCGAACTGAATCAGCATGCTGATTTCTGGACACGTCACACTGTTCCAAGAATGCTGAGAACTTCTAGCTCCGTCCGAGCCCATCAGAAGGAAAAGTGAACATTTTGGAATGGTCTGATTTCCATCAGACGATAGATAAGACGACGTCAATCAGAATGAAGCAAAATGCGGTGAATTTCAACTAACTGTCTAAAGGATGTAAGCACTATGAAGACTAATATGAGGAGTACGGCTGTTAGCCAAGAGAATCTCTGGCTTGAATTAAGTTGCGCTCCTGAGCAGAACGGTATTGATTTCATGTCCTCCAGTAGCTCACCTGAGGAAAAAGTAAACGCAGACTAGGGTTATGACTGCACTGCCGCAAAATGGCTTCTCAGATAGCTGACAAAACCGTTGCTCATATCGACCTCATTTATGTAAATTATACAGCTACGTACACGTTTTCTTAAATAAAGTATCCACTGAGCGTCTTGATGGTACACAGATTTCGCATACGTTCAGCCGTAATTTGCTCACATTGTGCATAATATAAGCTAGGGAAATTACTTCACATAGGTTCTTGCAACCACGGTGACAGCAACCCCTTGGTCTAGTGGATAAATGCTTGTGTCACAACCTGCCGCTTTTTGGTGGTCGTGGGTTCTATTTTCCGGCGTGCATGCTACTGATGAGACCCAACTAGATCAAAGCAACTGTCCACCGCTTCGATGCTGGTCGGTAGAGGCATCTGTTTGCGAAACCGTTTCTCAATCCCTTCCGGGACTTTGGTGGATGCTTGTTCGTTTTGCAAGGACTGATCGATCTCGGTTTATCAGCGAACGGAAACGTAACTGCTAGGGCAACTAATACGAGGTGTTATCGTATGATTCCGGGGCCAAGTGTCTCGTGAAACTTGTATGTTTTTATTATATATGCCAAAGAATCACATCAGTTTGTAAAACACAAGCACCTTGCTTTGAATGCCTGATAATTTACTCACCTTCATTTGCATCAGATTGGTGTTAAATATACTCGTAGAAACCTTTAACATCCACCTGTGGTCACATATCGGCATGCATAATGTCACATGAACACCGCATCAAAGTTCCATCATGGGGCACAGTTAACAAGCAGGCCTGTGAAACCAAAACGGGAGCACATTCGATTGGAGATGACTCTTGGGGGCAACTCACCCCAATACATACATCGCTATTGGACACCTTATATATAACGGGTTCCAACTGACAATGGACGGAGGGCAGAAACACTTGATATAGAACACCGCAACTTTGTAACGATCTTGTGAAAAGATATCTCTTGCCACCTAGTATTCAGCCGCTATGTCCATACTGATGACATGGAGATTCAGGTGTGTTTAAATAACGAGTTACCAACACTCTATAGGAGCGATTCATTCAACTTATTTTGATTTGAACGCATGAAACTTTCCCTTTCGGACAGGCGTGCTAAGCAGGAGTCAATGAAATGAATCTGGTTTTATCCACCGTCACACGGATACCTCGAATCCAGCCGTTGGATGGGTAGAAAATGGTAATAGTAGTCCAAACTCCGTTTAAAATAATGATTTCCAGTCCTTAGTTGACTCATTCATAAAAAAACCACTGGAAGGTTCGCCGACCAGTGTAGTATGTTTACAGTATTACGCAATTACCCATGCCCGCAGATTTGCTCGAACCTCCACCTGAAACTGTTTTACTGAGCGTTAAAACCGTCGGCTGTGTTCTTCAAATAAGACCACCAGTTACATTTTACCGTTTTCGACTGTTGAAGAAAATGCTGCATCAGGAAGTAGTCTGAGGCTCTAGAAGAACATTTTCGAAAATGTCTATTAGTTAGAGGACATAAATGCAAAGCACACCAACGTTAATGAATGTTATGCCTAGAAATGAAGATATCCCTTCATATCATTGTTATATTATATTCTGCTGACCAACCTGTTGATTACCTGTCGCACATAAAGTACCGTGTGCCGTCAGTTTAGCAAGCAATCGCTTTTCTAACCATATCACGTAACGATGTAAGAGGTATTTTTTTCAATAATTCATTCTCAATCAAATAAGATTACACGAGTTTCATCAAGACGTATCATGAGACAAGGTTGGCTACGTTTGTCTCAGTTCAATACCCGACTTAATACAATGCAGACAATACATCTTCTTTTCTTGATTTGATGAAAATGCAATCAAACAAATACAACTCACATTTATAACACTAAATAATTGAATTAAGAAATCAGTTTACTCTTAACGATAAGAGTTCAAAAACCTTAGAAAAACTTTCGATTTGTATTTACTTATTGTCCCTTCGACTTACTCGATGATCCTTTCCGGTCCGTTAATAAATTGAAAACCGTGTCCAACGAACACTGTGGAAATATTCACGTCTACCTTGCCGGAGTGAACAAAATCATTGGGATTCTCTGGGAATTGAAGGATTCTTCTCACAACGTCCGCCCACAAGTGCATTCGTGCGCTCCACGATTGGATGCAAACGCCAGTCCGTATGATTAGGACAGCAAAAGTCGGGGCTCGTCTGTGACACTTCAGATCATTGAACCATGGTGGGAACTCTTGTTCAGCCCCGTCAAGAGACACCTGCTGATCGAGATTATACAGGTCAAACAAGCTTTCTTCGATCAGCTGCAGCTTGAGAAGGACGGTAATTGTCTGGTTGGTGCCATAGGGAGAACGACTGAAGGGCAACAAATAGCCTGACGTGGAATTCCTAGTTTGAGTATGGCTGCCAAAATCACAGTCCAAGCACAATCCGGATAATTTGGTCTGAAAAGTTTCACCGGGTGTGCTGACTGTACCAGTTGTTTGCCCGCGTACAGTTTGGAGCTGCATGCAAAGAGGTATGCTGGACTTCGACTGCATGAAAATTGCGTAAAAAGTAAAGCGTAGTTGAATACTGTTAGTCATCACAAACGCTGTGTGCAGGTTGGCAAACTAGGTTGCAAAACGATAGAATGTGATCCAATATAAACAATAAGTAACAGTGACCCAAGGAAACACATAATCTTTGACTCAAAAACAGTCACTATTGCATTTCAATAAGTGTTTAGAACTCTGCTAAACTCATTTCGCTAGCTTAATTGAACTTCCATACAAACTTCAGTGGTTTAACTGTGCAATTCAGGAGTGATTAATCGAATCGGAGGATTTTTATCGTGATTTCTATCGAAGCAGTTTACACACGGGGACAAACGCCTTAAACAAAATACACTCCCAAGCACTTGTCTAGTCCCATCGGTCGAATAGAATCCAGATAATGGCCTAACATTGATTCGACTGACTTCGTTAGCCCAAGCGTTCGTTGGTTACAAAATTGGGACATTAGAATGATGTCTCTAGCCAGATGATAACTCAATAAAAGCGATTTTGTTCACTATGTTATACTTTTCAAAAACATAAAAGCTGCATGAAAATTTAGTAGAAGTTCGGGGATTTTGATTAACCGATTAGTTGATTACAACCTTCGCATGCTAATGGGTCTTTCAGCCGGAACACTTCAAAAGCGAGCGGTAGACTCAAGTTTCGATCGTATTAGACCTCAGCAGTATTCCCACGGCGAAATAGGTTGACATACAACCACAGACACCACAATGAACGGATGCCGGTCATGAGTTCTGAACAGCGAAGACTGACGCAGGTGTTCAGTGCACGTTGAAGTCACCACTGAGATGGGAGTGAGCGAAAGGTCTACTCACAATAGATCTCTAGGTCCAATGTTCCATCCGCGATTCTGCAATTCAGTCTTTTTCGTAGAATTCAGGCAATGTTGTTTATATGTTATAATTTGCCCTACGTTGCAAAACAAACTTGCTTCGTTTTCAAAACCCCTATGATTATTGTATTCGAAGTAGCAATGTGTTATACGTAATAGTATACCAAAATATTTGTTCTTGGTGCATAGTTTACATGAGCGTGTTTGAAACGACGAACCGATTTTGGTCAGCTGATTAGTGTGTCCAAAAGAATGATTAGCAGACTTCCGTCAATTGTAAACGTGTAACCAAAGCGGACAAAAACCGTAGTTCTCTAATGTAACGTGCTACTCTACTTAGACAAAGGTGAACCTACGACATGCATACATTGAATGCATAACACCAACAGTCAACTCCTGATTAGTAAGATTTCACAATACTTTAAAATTTGTAAGTTGTGATCATTTATCGCCACAGTAAACGATGATGTACTATTGGTATTGTACCATACGGTCAATAATTACTGTGAGACAAGAGATTTGGCGACTCGTTCAGTTTGAGTCGTTTACCATTTGATACCCGCCACTTCTTTCAGCCACTCGGAGCGTTTCTGTACCACAGTTACAATCATCGTTGTAGATGCTGTAGCAGGTGTTTTACTTTCTGACTGGTAGTAGAAGTTATGCAGTGGTTCATGTCAGCAAAACAAGGCATGCTCTGTCTCAACATGACTAATCCTGTGGGTAAATGTATTTGTCAAAACATCGCCCTTGAAAGAAAATTTGATGTATAAACCGTTCTTGCTCTGGGGTCCGTTTGGTACAGTTTCTGGAATAGGTTCTTTTAGAAATTGTTGACAATGATAATGTTGTGTACCAGCACCTATTCTGTCGACAGTCTGCTATTGGAACAACTTGACAAACTGTAAACCAGCTCTCGAACCAATGCTTTTTATGGCAAACGTGCAAACGAATAGTGAATATGAGTAGGACAAATTATATCTACCACGGTGTCTAAATGTTCATTATGTGGGCCCACTACAGAAAGTGTCTTCCAAAAGAGAAATAGCTAGCCTATCGGAAGTTCATTAAAAACCAACTGATTGAGTATAGTCAGTGCACTGAGAGTGTCAGAACAACAGTCGAAACGGAATGGCAGACAGCTTGGAAAATCTGAGCCAGAAGTACAAGCGACCTTGTGGTTTTCAGGAAAGTTCTAATGACATCTGCAGTTGTCTGTGTGAAATTGCAGGAAACCAATGACCCATTGACCGTTACTGCACTGTTTAGAAACTCACCGTTACCTATTCTGCGTCCGTAATACCAGTTCGATAGAAGACAACATTGTTTCAATTGACATCTGTTCACTCATTTGCTGGAATATCACCATTTGGTTGTGTGACGTAAGTGAGCAGTAAGGAAGTTCCCTTGCAGATACCGTCTCACTCTCAGTGTAAGTTCTGTTGATTGTTTATAAGTTGTCGGAAAATTCCCAACAACTAAGATGTACCGATGTGATGAATAATTGTTCTCGATACTTCCTACTGAAGCCAAAATAATTAAGTAGTGTGGCAGATTAGTTAATTTAAAATAGACTCAGTTGTGAACAACCTGAGCTCCGGTTGTATTCGAACCAGCGACAGAAAAGGCAAGCCCAAACCCGTCAAACGCTCTACCAGCTAAGCTATGAAGCCATGCCGATTACGTAGGCTTCATCAAGACGTAATATGAAACAAACAGCAAAACCAACAAGCGACTGTTAATGGGTGACCATAAAGGCGATTATTAGATTCCAACTAACTGATTAGATTTGGACCGGATCCTGACTGGGTATTACGCCACACAGTCAGGCTCAGATGTTTTTGTGTGATCAGGCTGAGTATGACTGATCACTGGCCAAGGAAGTAGCAACGACTAAACAGCGGTCCTAAGAGCACAGGTTAGGGTAATCATTTCGGCGGTCGCCAGAATGCACTGATGGATTGTTTTATTACCAACAAGTAGGCACTGGACATGTTGTTTCTGTCGCTGGTTGGAATCCAAACCAAGTTCAGATGTTCCCTAACTGGGTGTCTTCTAGGTTTGTTCTATTTTGAGTGATGGCAACTCCATAGACAATTCAGACTGCTTTGTTGCCGTCTATGCAAAAACTGGAATCGACAAGATGGGCAACAGTTGAGCTAATACTTGATTCACGGCTCCGGTCCGACCTAGATGATGTTTCCTGGTCGTTTTTGACAAGCACCTAGTCGTACGATCAACGCATGCTGCAGTACGATAGCGGCACCTAAGCGAACACACGGACACTTACTGATTGTGGACTGGTAGCTCGTCTTTCAGATTCGATTTTAACGTCAGCGTTGTTGTGAGCTAGTTTCTTATCATTGCCGTCGGACAGGTACGTCTGACTGAACGCTAGACGCTATGGTTAAATTGATCTGTTACAATATTCTCTTTAAACGAAAGTTTCATAGACACTGCTTTCTTTTTAATTGTGGGCATCACATCATGCAGAATTCCTAATAGGTTTTAAACCGTTCGCACCTCTTACCCGAGCGAACACGTTTTTTTGCTTTAGTTGGTAGGCCTTGAGTTACATTTCGTTTTTGCTTAAAGAACACAATACTTTTGAAGTTGGCGTATTGTACTGTCTGTGTAGGTATAGGGTATACTGATTTATCAGTGTACCCTCCCGAAAACTGGTCAGTTTCGTATCTACAAACTGAAACTCATTATTAGACTCCTAAGAGGGGGCTTTAGAAAGTATGTGTACAAGACGTTAGAGGTTGGATACGAGGATGTAGATGATTCATTTGTCGTCGCTCTCTTGTGTCCTGTCTCCAGGGCCGCTTTCCTCTTTAACCCGCAGATTTTGGCAGTGAATCATCAATACCAACCACCGACGCTGCTGGTGGTCTCCAAGATCTACTGCAAGCATTTCGGATCAGGTCTTGCAGTTAAGAAATTTGAGCATAATCGGTGACAGTGCGAGTACACTTATATGTGTCTAGCACCCCCGTTCCGTTAGACCTTACTCACCTTTAAACTGTAATCAGGTTTCACCACAAAGTCCTCTATGTTAGGCATGTAACCAAAACAACAGACTTAATATATATCATGACTCGGAAATCACAAAACTAGCACACGAAATATTAACTAGCGAGTGGTTTCTCAAAGTTCCGATCGAGTAGCCTCAAAATCTACCAAAAAGAGTAGAAGATATGATTTCACTGGTTTGCAAAATGTTGATTACCATGTGAACGCTTTACTGAACAGTGTAGCGTACAGATTACTTGTAATCATTAAAATACAAAATCCATTTATTTTAGAGTATACCACTGAAGTAAACATGAAGTGCCAAGCCTAAAATTAATAGCCATCACAAACTTTTCTTATGAAATTGTTTCTGCAGTTGTAGTGTTCAAGCAATACAATGGATTAACTATGTTTCAGTTATCAACTAAGAGGGAGACTTGAAGGCACGAAGTTTGCAAAGCGTTCTTCAAAAGATATTCGCAATGAGGAAGTGTCTTTCGAAAAGGATAAGTAAAACTTTATAGGATGTAATTTTGTGGCAGTAAAAACCATTAAGAATCAAAACACACTTTACAAAATGACAAATTATTCATGTTTTATACCTGGGTAAAAACCTTGTTTCAGAATGTTTACTTACACTCAAATTTTACTAATTTGTCTAGTACAGTGATGATACATAGTTATTTATCCTAATGGAACGCTTACTAATGAGCACGCGATATCCTTAGTGAAGCGGTGTCGAGCTGCTATTATCTATCGTTTACGAACTGTCTCAAAATAGTGCTTTATATCGGCTCGAAGCAAAAGATCGCAGTCACTTGAACCCATAATATCCATTTGCAAACTCCAGAAGCTATGCAAAACGTGCATAGAATACATTACAGATATGAGCCCATAGAATAACCGGACCGAAGTATGTAATTCGTAAGTTCTAGAAACCATGAGTATGTCAGTACAGAGCCACGCAATAGAACACATAGTGGGCGTCATAAAAACAGTACTGCTGAAAATATTATTTTCTAGTGTGTTACAAGTTGATACTGAAGACTTTTTGAACAAAAAGACAAAATGCTGACAACGGATAACATTCAGTTCAAATTGCAGTGCAAAGTAGTATGAATACACATAAGGAGTAGAGTACCTGAATGCAAAACATCACCGATGCAAAAAACAGGTCAGCGATGTTTCCTTCGATTCATTTACAAGCACGATAATACAAGTGAATAGAACACTGTACATTTTGCTGTACACCTTTCATTTTCGGTATACACTTTTGAGAATTCAGCCATAAGGTTATCTGCAGTCATTCATAATCTGTTACCTACGGACTTTTTCTCTGAAGTGAGGGGAAAAGCAAATTGAGTGTGATAAATCTTTGTGTTTTGTGGATATTCTCAGCAAGTCTTTGAATGTTCACAGATTTCATAGTAAGTAAATTTAAATACAAATGAAACAAATCTAACGTTGGTTTTAATTGATAGTTGTGCTATATCCGTCAATCTCACCTTTGGTACTATCCTGCCAAATAATAATTTAGGGAAAACCCAATTGCGAAAATCTAGTCTTCAGTTAGACTCAAAACAGTGAAAGGAACATTATGTCCAGACGCAGTAAGTATTTAGCCACTAAAGCAACGAATCTACGCCAAGCGCTCAGAACTTTCATATTCGGATTCAGTTACCCACCCATCCCATTGTATGATTTGGGACCCATCAAAGATCACTCTAGGATCCACCGATATCATTGTCAAACAGTGAACGTGTTGATCCTGGTAATAGTTAGATTCCAATGTGCCCAGCTGCTTATCAGTGTCAGAATTGCGATGCTCAAGAGTGATGTGGTGGATTTCAGAGAAAGGTTATTTGACAATCAACTTCCTGGATTACTTGGTGGATTCCACATAACACAGAGTGGTGCGCGAATAATTGAGTCTAAACGTGACACTTCTTAACCATATCCGAGCATTCTGCTTCTGTCGTCCGTTCGAGTTCAGCCAAAGACCGGAATTTTGATATCAGGTCTCTTCTGCATTAACAGATCTGCCAGGCTACTTGTTCAAAACATCACTTTGTTCTTTGAGACAACACCAATAAGTTTAAGTTGGCTTTGGAGTGTAAACGATTTTAAGATTGACCAGTCGTTTCTGAACTTTCACCGTTCGATTACGCAGCCCGATTGAAGTTGATACAGTTGTTGCCATGCCTTAGCTGTCTTGTTTAGTTGCGTAGGTGGATGTTGCTTAGTGGAAGTGTCAGCGGCATTTCACAATCAGCGCACCTAACTCGAACTAGTAGACAGGTTTGAGAATGAAGGTGGTAAATCAAAGATTAATTCGTTATAGCGATGGTATCATCCGGGATAACAGCTCAAGAACTATACCAAATATCTAGCCTGTTTTTGGTAGATTTTCACATACAAACGACCTTGGTGTAGTGTACACGTTGAAATTTTTCCTTTCTCCTGTTGTACGGTATACAAACAGAAAACGGGCAAATTATTATGAGATTCCAGTTCACAAGTAACCTTTATTGAGTACTTGTAACAAAAAGCGCGTTACTATGTTTTTGCCATGGGGATATGCTGAGATTACTTTCTACTTCCTAAAAAGCATAAACACTGTGTAACGTGAGAGTTGCCTCATTAGTACCGCCGCATCCCGTTATGTTAGCTAATGAGTGCGAAGTTACTGGAAATCACTAACATCACAGTTAGTGCGCTGTCGTAGGTATCGGGACTTTTATCTCCCCGAAATAACTTGTATTTTTTGAAGTCTGTTTGGTTGTACGATGAGTAAACTACTGACGAAAGTTTACCTACAAAGTTATCCATTTTTACGTTACCGTTTACTAACCGCGTTAGTGAAAGGCTGGGGAACTGTGTGCTTGCTAGCTACCGAGCGCGGGAATTAGCGTCGCGACAAAGGCTGAAGGAAGTCAATATTATTAACTGATGAACTGAGAGCAATATGATATTACTAGCAAACCTACATAAGTCACGTGAAGTTTATCGTGGTTCGGTCGTTGTGCTTTGTGCCTGAAGTAATTGGTAGAAGTCGATCGTCACTAGAAGAGGTGTGTCTGATGTAGGTACTCAGCACTGGTAACCGTTATTGCCTATATCAAAATGCAGATGGGCGGTCACTGTCATTAAAGTTATCGCATGTGGTTTGGATGTAAATGACGAGACCTACGACACAGCATTGTTCCGTTTCTGGCGGCAGAGGTTCACGAATCAATCCAGCTTGGTAGAAACACATGTTGCTATGCAACGAAAATGCGTCTGACGCGTTAACCGAAACGTCCTCAAGCTTTGGAAGATTTAACTCGTTGTTTAAAAGGAACTGTACATTTTTCATATGTCCAGCAACTCACATTTTCAGTTATCTGTCTGCAAATTAAATTACATCTGGTTTTGTAAACACCATCTATCGGGATCCTTGGTGTGCGTCAGCTGCCGCTGCATAAAATTATCCAACCGAACTACAGACCAGACAGTATACACAGAGCAAACAGTAAAAAATTTCCAGATGTTCATTTACGACACGTTACCTGCACATTGCACTTGGATTACCTAATCTCTGGGTTTCCCCCTTAACTAACAGGCATTCAGTGGTGTTTTCTATAAAGATGTCTGGATCCTGATTAACAGCTGCCGTTTCTTTAATCTGCGAAGCCTCTGTTGGTTTGGAGACTCAAATGGCGCAAATTTTATTCGCTCTGTTGATGAGACATTGGATGACTGCACTTCTCATACCAAGTGGATTAGATAGGCTGAAACTAATTGTCATCTCTGACAAGACAATCCAGAAAGTTAGAAGAACGACAGTCACTTTCGGTTTCGGATCTGAATGGTATGCCGTCGCTTAGCCGTAAGTATTAATGGCTTTGGTTGAGATAAGATGATTGCAGATTTTGCATTCCCATATACTTTTCATCCAGTCGCTTAAATTCAGAGTTATGTTAAGCGCCATGGTTACCTTAAAGACAGAAGAACATGGATTATAATTCACCAAGCACGCTTCTGTTGACTTTCTTGTCACATCATCTAAATTATAAGGTAAAACGAAAGGCATGTCAATTTTCTTGTTGTTTCTTAAATCACTCATTCGACTTGTTCTGATATTGCTGAACACACAAGTACCATTTAGGTGGGCCAACCGTTGAGATCATGTCACCAACTTCGTTTCAGTCTCCGCTAGGTCATAGCGAGGAAAACAGCTTTTTACAACTCAATGCAGCATCTTTAATTCCAAAACGGATTGTGTAATCAGAATAACTTTTCTATTAAACAATAAACGATAAAAACTGCACCCACGCATTAAAAGATTTACAAATGACTATTCCTCTCGCAGTTCAAGAGGTACGGACCTCACTTTCGTGTGTCTCAATGTCAGTTTGAGAGAATCCTGGTAACTTGGTTCAGGCAAGCTAACTGTGTTTACTATCTGAACCTGGCGGAACCGGGCTCTTTTATTCTGCCTTGAGGCCACCACGTGAAGTAAACAATTCACGGTCCTTCGATGGTAATTTTCAACTACACGACTTGTGTAATTTCAATCAGCAAACGAATTACAAGACAACGGCAACTCTTACACCAAACAAAATACCACTTGCTCACTCGAGGATCCGTAACTATCCAAATCATTTCCACTGTGCTTTCGGGATTTTAATCAGTCCAAACACTTTGTTGTCCATTGCTATCTATTGTAGTTCACGTGTATTCTGTACATTGATATTTACGTGTTGTGTGCATTTTTAATGGTGTTAATCATCTTCTGATCATAAGTAAGCTTTTGTGCTATTAGAGCCAACCAGTTACCTTGTTTTACTAACCAACGCATGTCCATATTAGCCGTGCGACCGTGTTCGCTGTCGAAACCAAGTTAACCCCTCGGGTTAATTCAGAGCGACATCTAGACAATCGCAAGTGATATTGTGACATTCCAGACTGGAGAAGGTATGGAAGATTAATTGAAAACTGATAATTTTCCCTTAGAATCTGAATAGTGTCAAGCGGTGTCTGAGGTTTACGGCAGCGTTTGGGCACGGCAACGTGATGTCACATAGCCGAGTTGCAAAACCACCAACTGTCGCATCGCATTTCTGAATACTTTGGTCTTCTTGTTCATTCTTAACTATATAGTGTCAATATGTCTGTCTGTTAATTCAACCGTAAGTTGGTGTCATGGCGGATGTAGCCTACTGTGTCATTCAGCTCAGCGCGGACAGCTCGTGCAATGATGATATCCAGATTAAGATGATTTGTCCTGAAAAATGTTGCGTTTAAATTGTACTAGCCTATCTCTAGAACCAGATCACATTGGTGGATGACGATTAAGTGGACAACATGTAGTTGTAGAAGAAACAACTACTGTTAGCGAGAAAAGTTTTTCTACTTTACACGTGAAACACACTTAATGCAGATGCTAATGACTTAATATACATTAGCCTGCAATGTAACATAAATGTAACACAAAGTCATCGACCTTTGTTCAGACTAAAGAAAGTTAGAAAGTCGAGTGGCATCCTACTTGCATTCTGATATTCAGCTATACACAGACCAAAACAACAATTGGCAGTGTGGTTGATCAGACTCCGCACTGTAATCAGAAGCAGTTGAATTTACTAGATCTACGAATCTGCCAATTACTGCTAGAAATATGCTGTGCCACTGGAAGAACAACACTGTAGCCGAACAGAGTGAAAACAGAGAACAACGCTTTGACAAATATGAACCATATATCCACAAGAGATGTTCAAAATGTTCTTCCTGGTTTTGTTTACTCAAAAGCATTCTGCTCAGACATGATGACAAACCTCGCTGAAAGGTAGTCGCAGAGATTGCATTGCATTCCAAGTGTATGACAAATTAAAGTTCCTTAAATGTCCGTGGAAGCACCTGATAGACTCCGTATTTGAGGTAGCCTCAAGAGAACAATCCGGTGCAGTAATATCTGGCAACCGTGTTGGGCCACTCGCTTAAACCGCCACGACCGATCACTTGTCAACTAAATAGTTCATCCAGATATTCTGGTGCACAGCGCACAGTGAAATGCTGTGCCATTCTGTTGAATTGAAACATGTTCAGGTATTGTTGCTGTTCAACCGTTGGCAAAACATTATGATGAAACATTCCATATTTCAAAAGTGCTAATTTCACACGAATCCACTCTGACAGAATATTGCTACATCAATCAGATTTGTCGAGTATATATCCACTTCCGACCAATATCATGTACAAAACGACCCGCGTCTGTCCACATCCGACAACCTAAGCTCCAGTAATCGGGCCGTCCGATATTACCAGTGTCTGTGTCCTTTGGTTTTACTGTGTACAATGAACTTCGACGTGTTACCTAACTGAACGAGCCGACGAACTCCCATTTAGGGGATATTATTCACACATTCCACGGCATCCCCGGCACAACAGCTACGTGTTGATGTGTGCGGTCGACCACTACTTCGCGGGTCATAAACACTACCCGTTGTAACTCGTTTTCTCATCAGCCTTCGAGTGGATATACAGCTAACCGATTGTGTACGCACGTGATTCGTTTCAAACTCTCCACTGGTCTCCTCTGCACTTCCATCATAGACCGTATATGAATTAAAACCAGTTCAGTACGCTGTTCAGTTGTCAGATTGCAGACACCTCACTCACTTAATCCCGATCTAGCCGTGTGACCTGATTCCACCTTGATAACCAGGCCAGACAAAATTGCATGCGGATACGGTTAAGCAAACTGAACAGCGCACTATCTGATTCAAATTAGCACAACATTACCACAGCCAAATACATCCACACACACACACAAACACAGTTGGTGGTATCCAATGCGGATTACTCTGTCCAAGTGACTGAAACCAAAGGAAGTCTGCGCTTAATACTCAACACAACTGAGTTATATTACACCACGTATGGTTCCATCCACACACCACCTATCCAGTGTAAACCCTAAGAACGGGGATCGGAAGACGTGTGAATGGAGGCCTTTTGTGGTTCAGGCAGAGAATGCTAGATAACCATACTGCAGGATAGTAGGAATTTAGAATCCACATCTCTCGGAAACAAACATAATGACTCTGACAACATGATCCAAATTGATAAGAAAGTTATTCCAAATATATGAGAAGTATTAGTTCATCATATGAGAATATAAAACTCCACTTTAGATAAGATGTAAAAGAATAATAGAAAGTCAAATTTGGACTGTAAACCAATCAAACATTCATTATGCAATGAAATTGCAAGGCTGAGGAGAAGAAATGAATGAAGGAAAATATAACCGAACTTTCAGAAAAGGAAATCGACTGTGGTGTTCGTTGATTGATAGGATCAAAAAAGTGTACAGGAGTGACATAAATTACTCGCGCCTAATGTACACATCGTGTCTTCGTTTTCAATGTGCTACGAGCCACTGGTTCAGTAGTTAGCACTGCAGGAAGGCTAACCATGGTTCTCCAGGAAAGACCCTACTCGAAGCCAATGACGCAAAACTCTGACTCGCTTGTCAGTGAAAGGCTAACCCAGCTAGGAGACTTAATGCAAGAAATGGACGACTCATTCTGAACATTGTTGCGTGCAGTAGATGTATTGCAAGCTATATCAAGCTACTGAGAATTAGCGCGGTCATTCGACCCTGCAGAGTAATAGGCCGACAATCATGGTCAACCGTTGGGTGGTCGGAGTACTCCTTGTTCAGGACACCTTTCCTAGTTCCCCCCTTCCGTCCACAGAAGACAACAGTGCTGCACTTATGAATATGGGTCAGTGGCATATCCACACGTTTGTGCATCTCTTCTATGCCGTCAGTAGTGCAATATACAAACCTATGAACGTAACTGCTCATCATCTGGCTGAACACCTTTAGCCTATCTGACATGGTTGAAACTGAAAGGGCGGTTGCTCTAATCTGCATGCACCTCATTCTTAAAAGAGCGCACAAGCCCGACTACCACACCAAACACGCACACAGACACTGACAGATTTAGCCAGTCAACTGGAGGCACGCAATTTCGGCACGCCTTGTGCAAAATGGACATATCGATTCTAAACCACTATCACGTGTACTTCTCCTTGTGATCTGTAGAATTCTAGAAAAGTCAATTTGTGAGCACACACGATTACTGAGTTAAGCCCTAAATTGGGCCTACTTCATTCAGTACACATATGTACCGATATATCGTCCTAAGTCATAATTCCCCCGAATGAACGGTTAGCTTCTTGTTTTATCGTTCCACTCAGTGCTTGTCTTGATCCAGAATACGAAGATATTCAGTGTATTCAAGCGTGAAACTTATTGTAGAATGATAGTAAAAGCCAGCATGTTGTCTTTCACTAACAGGTGTAAGTTGCAATGACCTTTAAAAAAAGTAGAATCATTCGTTTGTTCCTGTAATATTCGACGATAATAGTTGGACTCTTATTCTCACCGTTACAATCAGTAGCCATCTAGTGTAAAAACAAAACCATGAAGAATGCATATTTGTTCTTGTCTCAGACAGTAAAACTTAAGTGTACTGGCTTAGTACTTACTGACTAGCTTGGAAATCGCTCAACAGAACAATCGATGGATGGAATGCCCATTTGAGGAGGCTAAGAGTGAATATCATGTAATTTTCAGTTGTGGTCCACAATGGTGCCTTTAATTTCCCTTCTGGTTCTTGTTGTCTAAACGTTATAAAACGACCTAACCGGTATTTTTTAACGGGAATGCAGGTTCACTCATAGAACTACACCCAGCTGACACCCTGAACACGACACACGTAGCTTGATCGACGACAGTTTTATGCTGTAAACAAATATCACCGAGGAAATTTTTTTGCTTACTCAGGTCCGGTGGATCGACGTTACAGGAAGGCTAAACAATCCTCCTGGTGTGAGGAAGATAGTCTGATTAGACCTACATTCTGAGTGATACGTGACGGAACATTATGTGACTTTAGACCAACTGGATCTGATTAAATGAGGAAACCGCCAATCGATTTCAATAACCTTATATAATACAAACATTCCTCACCTGTTTTTTATGACGTGGCAAATTATTGGGGTTTAGAAGTGAATTTTGGTTGATATAATACAGTATCGCAAGTGAGCATTACTCACAAGCAAATGGGGACTGAACGTCGGCCTTAACGTGAAGATAATGCCTCAGTAGTGAACACGGTTGTATAATTAAAGCGTGACCAGAGTTCTAACGTCAGTTGTGGCAATGATATGAACCACTGACTAGCTTCAACAAAAGTGAAACTTGAGTATAATGCTTCTTTGCGCAAAGGGCTAGCTGAAACGTCAGAGGGAAGTCTATAGTTGCAGTCAAGATTGTACATGCTCTTAAGCATTGTTAAACTGTAAAAGAAGTACGATGTGTTTAAACAGAAGGTGAATGATTATTAGAGTGAGCTAGCTTTACAGTGTTATTGCGGGTATATATGTTAACGAAGAACTTAGTGGTCGTGATAGAGCAATTTTTCTCCTTTTGCTGACCAGCTTCTATTTGAACGAATACTCCCATCGTAACAGTACCGTGCTGAAGGGTCACACGACTTCTACAGTTGGGATCACTGAACTCAATGATATACTTAAGAGTGAATAGGTTATTTTCTAAGTCAACGTGGTTATGGCTTAGGTCAACTCTGTGGTGTAAACGTTATCACAAGGATTATGACAGCTGGCCAGTCTTATCACACAAACTGATCATGTTGATTCTCAATGTCCTTCTGTGGTAGTATATCAAGTCAAAGCTGGCATTCGTCGGACCTCATTTGTACAGCAGCCCGTGTTCTTCCAAGTGGTTAACTTAGCTCGTCACTGTTTGTTTACTTAAGTACGATTTTACAGTTGTTTGTTCAAAAGAACAAAACTTATTTAGTGATTCTTGGACGTATGCTAACATACTAACAGCGTTATTTTGTGGAATGTTCAGGCGAACTTGTTATAACGTTGAATATCGTACAATCGAATGATAAACGCAATCTGCTTATCGAAAATCTAATCAACAGAAAGTTTATCCGCTTGAAGTGAATAATTCCATATCCACCACCAATTAGCCAAATTTGTTGTGAACATTCTACAATATTGCATTCTCATTGGGTTTCTGAATTCCCAATAATTTTAGACCGGAATGTCGATAAAACAAGTTGTGAAATATTTTAAAGTTAACCTATAACTAGCAGTTCAATTTATTAGGAAAATATTACATTGTTCACTTCCCTTCGATTGAGTATTGACAGTGATATAACGACGGTTCAATAACAAGCCAGTCTTAAACGGGGCCAGAAATAAATAGTCTGTTTTTAGTTTGTTCTGATGAAAAAATAAAGTTGTCATCCTACCTGATACATCAAAAGATACAAGTCACCTTTTGTGTTCAGCTTGTCATGGGAACATGAAATAAATTATACTTCTCACGGACTGTACACAACGATCTTGTTGCACATCATTGCAGGTCGACTGGAATGAGTGTAGGCTGATCTGAGTTGTAACGACGTCTACGTTCAATGTTCATCCACTGGCTATACGTAGATGATAGGAATGAGCCATACACATAGTATAAGATTACTATGTAGCAAGAATCAATTATATGGCCACGTGTACAAATTAGTTCCTAGCCTGACTCACAGAGCATACGCGCTTGATCAGTAACACAGCATGAATATATGTTTCCTGTCACTTAAGATGCAGCAGTGAATCCTGGACACTTCTAACAAACGCTAATCCAAAGGTACGATTTCCTGTCGACTAAGCAATCCACCCTAGGTATAAAAAAGTATGCACATATTAATAAACCTGAATAACACTACAACTTTCTTGCCCGTCGTTGACACTAGAACAAACACGCCAAAAGTAATTACCGGAATATCAAAAGAAAACCGCCGATTTAAGATAGTATCTTTGGACTGGAGACGGATGATATTTCCTAGAGACGTTCACGTTACGTGAGCGTATGTTTATCTATTAATCGCAAACCACTTTCAAACTAAAGCAGTATTATGCCTTTCAAAGACTATACGTTGCAACTGACATTTTCCGCGTGTTACAGTTAAAGTAACTGCGTAGACGGAAAATAGACATTAAACACTGTCTGTGATTGTTGCATGATAAAAAGAAATGCGCTTCGCTGGTTAAACAGGAAGTATCCTACATAAATTCGTTGTATGCTTGTAGGCTTTTGGATGTCAACTATTCAGGTGAGGTTTACAAAGTCCTGACAACTATAAATGGGTCAACTCAAATGCATACAAGCAACAATAACAACATTTAAAAGATAGGCATAATTTGCTAGATTAGTACTTTGTCTGATATTCAACATATGATACAAGTTATCATTGCTGATACAGAATAATGTATAGTACGGATCAGGGAAATATGCAATATATTATCATAAGTGAAGTCTAGCAAGGTGGCCGAACGATTAGATACTTCTTTGGTCGTTCCTTATTGTGATTGCCATTGTCAGCCGTATTCTCCAGCTATAGGTTAACTGTACAATGGTGAGAACATGTTCTTGACAATCAGTCCTCATAAAACAGAAGCCTAACCCTTCGCTGCATTGGTTATCTTCAAACGTTGCTGGAAAGCTTTGGAAATCGGAATTATTTTTAAATAAAAACACAATCTGTAATGCGCGATGATGCGCAGTTGGTCAACCATTCAAACAGGCATATTTTATACTCGCTGGTTATATCAGTCCATTCCGTTTCTATCTAGCTTGATAATTGTTGTTGAACTGTCCGGTGTTGTTTTCTGATGTCAACATTATATTCAGCAATCTCCACCAAGGTGGTCACTTTAGGTCACTTTAATATAACTTACCTAAACGGGCGCATCGAAACTGTATCTGCACAACTGTTTTGGTGTTGACTCATGGTATTACCAAGGATTCACGTAAGAATAAATATTAACTCAGTGTACTCTCTCACATTAGTTTTTTTATGGCACGGAAGCATTATCTGTTATATGTAACCATTTTAGTACTCAATCACAACTACTTTCTAAGTTTAGTTGAACAACATCTGACAGTTATATAATCCACTGAAATGTCACGCTAAATATTATACTTTGTAAGTTCCAAACCTGTCAGCGTAGGAGGAACTTAGTTTCAGTTAGGCTGAGGACATTACTTTGAACGGTAGGATAAGAGGGTGTTGGGAAAGAACCCAATTTCCCGAAAATACCGTTTTCATTTGCCTTTAAAAAGGCCTATCTCATTCTGCTCGAAGTGACCTTCATTGTTGGCATGGTCTTGTTCCACTTCACCCTACACGTGCGTTCTCAACCTTGTGCCAATGTTTGGCACCCCGCCAACGTGCTCGTCCTTTAAATTGAGACATCATTGTACTATCTGGATCCTTGTCAGGTCCACTTCTGTCCTTGTTTTCTGATTAGTCACAAACCCTTTTAATGTGGTCTAGTTTGTGACCGTGTTGTCTTCCGATCGAGTGACACAAAGTGGCTCTGTTCAGATGCCAGTCTTTTCCCTGTGTTCGTTCGTTAGCCTCATATGGTTGGGTTGGCCTGGAAGATACGTATTAATCGTGCATATTTCGTAGTCAGTTGTTCAGTACCGTTGAACGCCGTTCCGTTAGCTACCGTTTCACTAACCGTTATTCTGTTGTCTGTTTACGCGCTCGGCATTACATATCATTTCGTTGATCTTGTTGGGCACCGTACACTTTACGATTTTAGAAGATAACGGCTACCATTACAGACACCAAACAGTTTTAGTTCATAGGTCCGTAGGTCGATGCAAAAGAGAGAGAGAGAGAATGCGTTGCTTGTACGCTTTTGCCTCCACGTTCACTGAGGAAACATTGTGTTGGAAGGTTTCGGGATATCGGAAAAAAGTGGACAGAAATATATAAGAGGAAAGTCCAACAAAGATACTGGCGTGTAGTCATATCAAAAACATTCCGTTCGGCATACAGATTTGATAACCTGTGGGCTTGGTCAACTAGGGCAGCTGGGAAACTCGTAGCGTAGGTTGTCTTTCACGTATAAGCCAACTGAGTTGGATTTTAAAACTCTCCATCGGTTCAACAATGGCCACAGAGTTGGGCAGTGTGTTCCAATATAAACAGCCTGTAACTGTGCAGCCATTCTGTTTGCAAAGTAGCTTGCCCACTGCACAACTCAGCCTTAGTAAACGACCCTCCAAGCATTCCGTTTTGTTTATCCATGAAAGATATGTAGGTGGATAATTTGGGGGTGTCAAGCACCATGCAGGTAACAAATAGGCCTCCTATGAAGTGTCAGCAGTCCCCTAGTTTCGCAAGCCTGTCTAGATAGAGAATTTTCCTCAGTCCACTGATTCCTCCAATGGCTTGTCTCTGTACATTTTCCATAACTGTCAAATCATTTTCAGGATAAGGAGCACAAGTCTGTATGCTCGTTTTCAGATGTGTGCAGGTTATGGAGGCAAACATAATGGGAAGAACTTCAAGGTGCAATACTCCATAACGTCCTCTCAAGAGGTCCCACGTTGTTTGCGCCCATTTAGTCATGGCTGCACCATTTGTAGACATATTGAAACTGCCACTAACGCCTTCAGGTACCGTTCACACACTGATAAGAATACCTCTGTAGTGCCAGCGTAGTAGTCGACATATATGTGTTGATGAATGTGCATGCATTTGCATTTGTTGACACTGAACGGCAAGTTATTTTTTATGGACCACTGAACTAGACAGCTCAAATCGTTCTGTAAGGTTATCACACCTCCCGGGAAGTCCGGAATTTGCCGGAGCTTTGTTTCGTTGATGTAAATCAAAGTCAATGATTTGACATTGCTGAGTGGCTCAAGAACAAAATGAGGGGGTAACAGGGGTCATAATACGTGTCGTTTCGGGACGTCCATGTTGGCGGGAAATCTTCCTGAGAGTTGTCTATTCACTTTGACGTTCAGCCAAAGTTCAGTTAGATGATCATCAAGTCACGTGAGTAAACCCTCATCTAGGTTTTAATTCTGGAGTTTCCTCAGCACGGTGAAACTGTTACTCATGTCAAAGGCTTTGGGAAAATCGAGATAACACAGGTCACTGGCCAGTCCCGTGTCGGAAACCTTCGTCTAAAAATCAGAAGTCATAGGCAAATGCATGGCAGATGCATGGGTATCCCTCACGGAAGTCAGGCTTCCCTTTGGGGATAAGTTCGCATCCTTTAATCTTAGCCCGGAAAATGTCATCTAGTAAACTCTTCGTTACACTACAGACAACTGAAGACCAGGCTATTCATCAATTACTGATCAGTAGTCGGGGATTTGGTTAATTTCAAGTTGAACATCACCCACAATTGATCGCAGCTGTCGCATCCTCATAGACTTTCCAGTTGGCCCCTTTCAAAAAGAAGCACTAGACTAGAGTTTCTCTCTCATTAGAGCTCGTTAGTAGTGCATATCCTCGCCACTACCGGGACTAAAACCCTGGACACGCTGTTCATGAGACAACCGTGTTTACCACTGCACCATTCACCTCACGTTAGACACGACCGAATTATCATATGTGAACGCTCAACCACTTTAGCTTGTGAGTAATGATCAGTAATCTAAAAGATCGCCTATCAGGTTTAATGAGATCGAAGATCTCGACCCGTCTAGGAAGTCCTAATCGCGGGGTTATCGATTGGAGTTAACAGACAGTAACTGTGTCTCCATTTCGAGACGATCGGGCAACCTGATCATTACTCACAAGCGAAAGTGGCTGAGCGTTCACATATGATAATTCGGTCGTGCCTAACGTGAGGTCAATGGCGCAGTGGTAAACAGGGTTGCCTCATGAACAGCGTGTCCATAGTTCAAGTCCCGGCAGTGGCGATGATATCCATCAATTGTCTGGTGCGTCAGTTCTACATCCATCTTTGAGGATGGTTGTTACTGCGAGCTGTTTTCAGGCTTTCGGTAGACAGTGATTGAAATGCACTGCTAACGTTTCCGTCAAGCCGCTGGTGCAGATTTCCAAGAAGACAAGATGTAAAGCCTGAACCGGGTGAGTTGTAGGTAGGTTGTCTAATGTGACACGTGACACTGTTTAGGATTCGTTTTCAGCTTTGTAATATTACCACGTTGCATCACGTGACAAATCCAACAGGCACAAGTTCAGTCAGTTTCATGCTGAACATTTCAATATATTCACAAGTTTGACTCTAGTTTTTAGGCGTTAAATCTTTTTACTAACTCGAGGACACTTTATCGGGGTATGGTTGTTGATGCTATCAAATATTTCCCCAAAAATACCCTACCAATGTTGATCTACATCGACTGTATTGTTAGGGTCAGATCGTTCAATTTTCTTAAGTTATGCCGCTGTCTGCATAAAATTCCCTTTGAAATAGGGATTTGCACTCATATTCTCAGAACTATGTTGTCTAGTTTTGTATGGATAGAATAATTAAAACATTGTATTACTTCAGTGATCAAATGGAGAAGTAATTTTTAGACTGCATGATACGTCAACTTCGTTGGCAAGAATGTAGGTAAGACAAGATGGCGCTTTGCCCTCTTGCCGTCTAATGTGTTCCTAGACATGCTGAATGGTCTAGCTTCTATAACTGCCTCTAATCATTCCTCAACGAAGAAAAGATGGTGCTGCACTAAGTGGTTCGTGAAATTTTGCTCTGGGTGAATAAAGTATTACATTGTAAAAGTTTGAATGTAACATGCCGACGGTATTCTGAGTATAACGTTGTGCACGACCGTGTCGGTTTACCTGTGTGCAGAAGGTTATCTGCAAACCACACTAATCAGGCACATGAAGTTTTGAATTATGTTAGCTTCTATTCAGATTGATTCAGGATTATCTAATACCAACCGGTTACGAACACTTGAGGTCTTTGGTTGTGAATCCAAATAACGTGCCACACCGCCTCCAATGCCGATTTTCTTGTCACCGTCACACTAGGGATGAATGCTGTCATTCATTTGTTTCTTAGACCAGATCCCCTTGACACCCACTGGAAATGGGTCTAGCTGGAAACAGAGATCCAGATGCTCGTTCAATCTGTTTAAGAGTGACGCAGAATCGACAAGAATACATTACCGGGAGAGAGTTTCATCACTCACTTCAAAAGTAGCAGATTTTTCTACGTCAGGAGATCCACTGAGCTGAGAGCACTAAGCCGACCTCTTGTAGTGTACAATCAAGCTGCCGTCTCCAACTGAAATGCTGACGAGTTGGGACCTATGGAATTCTGGACTGGATTTGGTATTCGTGTAAAAGTCGCTTACAGCAAATTCAAGGGCTGTTGCACCAGGTTTTGTAATGAAACATTCCGTTTTCTCAGCTTATTTTTGGGGTTTATCGATGTGTCAGAATTGTATCAGATTCCATTCCGTAACCTTGAGCAGACGGCGGGTCTAGCGGCATGCTTCTGTTCCGTTATTTCTTGTTATGAAGGTTGTCCGCAGTAATATGCGTACTAGGTAAGCTGACCAAGATAGACGGTTAATGTCAGTGACTGTGAGGTCAGACGAGCCTATATGTGGCGTTATGAATTCGACTGATCCGGATAATTCACTGCCTGGATAAGGACATCCCAGCTTTCTGAGGCAGGTACACTGTATATAATAATAGTCTTACGCTTACGTCAATTAAGTTCTTGGTTCCAAGACGACGGTTGCAGGAGGGTGTATCTGTCTGTCACAAGGTATCTTAGCTTAGTTTGCACTAATACCATGGCTGACTTGTTGCAACGCCATTGGCTTCCATAATTCAGTAACATTATGTAGAGTAACCCACAATGGACGCTGCCGCACCCATAAATATAGCTTTTTTTGTAGCACGCGACTTTGCGCCATGGAGATAGTAGTGTTGTGCGCCAAGAACGCGGATGGCACAAGGGTTATTTATTCGAGAAAGCAACACACTGGTTAAGCGCTTAAATATGAACGCAAACTAAAACACTCGTTTGCATATGGTACTCAGTTCAGACCGTCTCGGTTGTCACAGACGCCATTGCCCAGTTCCTTTACATAGCAAGGATTATTTTATGCGATGCTATACTCCGTTGTTTCTTCCTGTATTTTTCCTGCGGCTACTTCAATGTCAATATATGTGAACCGGTCATGCTACTGAATAGCAGTGGTTTGAGTAGTATATTATGACCGCATCGTTAGGATTACCTAACCGGACAGAAAAATGTGATAATTTGACTGTGAGTTGCTCAACCCAATCGGCTAGCATCAGGCAGATTCAGCGCATTTACTGACTGGCGTACAAGTACGCGCAACTTTAGTGGCACCATCTTAAGTGTGCTGATGTCCGTAACCACGGTGTTTGCTTTATATTAACTGGTTCACGTTTTGCCCCGTTTCTTTCCTTTCATTTCGACATAGTGAGCAAACTGCGGTAACAGGGACGTTCTAAGTTTTACCACGTGATTACAGTAGATGGTGTTTCACCGTACAAGTTGGTAACGTGACGCTCAGCTGCAGGCTTCGTGTTTAAATGAACTCATTGAATATGAGTAGCAACCTGTCCAAAACTAATCAAACCAGCCATTCATCCACGGTACCATAGGTTCAGTTCTCTCCATTTTCAAGTGAGAATCATAAACAACTACTTTCCTATCTCATCAGATTCAAAGCACATGGAAGTATCGGACCAGTGCATAGTAGACTCGACCTGTAGCAAGTGGGTAGCCACCTCGAACCTCATCCAAGTCCTCTTCATTTGAAAAGTCAAAACATAGATGTCGGTCAGATTTGTCGAACGTCCCGTTTCAAACCAACATGGTTTATAGTCTATACCACGTCAGTACACGATGGTCGTTTGATCTATTCACAGTTCTACAGTCTGTACCGAAAGAAATGATTAAAAATCATTTTGAATGACATTCTAGTTGTACAAACTTGGTTGTTATGTGTTTATAGACTGCGTATGCATTGCCCTCTGACATGCTCTCCTACAAATTTGGGAAGAAAATGCGTTGTTTATATAGAAACTTTGGTGAATTTATTTATGAACCTCTATAACAACTGCTGTATAGTGCATAGTCCTCTTAGACGAACTATATAGTAAAATTTCTTATCAGATTCTTTAATATGTTTCAAGGTAATGGAATTTGTTGTCAAGCTTCGGAAACCTAGTAGTCACCAATTAAGTGTGTGAACAAAAAGGGCGCAAGTCAGCACATGCGGTGAACATACGTGCGCTTGACACGTTAAGTTTATACCTTTCCCATAGTTACACCATGCTTCGCACATTGCTTATTATGTTACCTAAAGTGATCATTAAATGTCGTGCGTTCACTGTCCCCAATTGTTGTGGTTGGATCTTGGACTCGGGAAAGTGGTTGGACGACCGTAGAATACACGACGCTCTCGTTGACCTAGTCATTGGTTAGGACTGTGCATTCGAACATGTCCCTGTCACGCTCTTCGTGGCTGTGGTCACCACAAGCACTCCTCCTGCTGCCCAAATGCACCGGTGTCTAACTGGACAGAAATTCGCACGAACGTGAACATATGGGCACACATGAGGAACTGATTGGCAGGACAAGAAAGGTCACCGACCAGCCGACTGATTCAGGAGTTCGGTTTCAGCTCTATTTGGGAAAACTGCGCACCGGAAGCAGTTGCGACCGCGTCTCTCATGGGACGCGTGTGCGCATCGTCGGAACGTTTGAATTGGAGGGGGGGGGGTTGGCGCATGATAGCGACAATGAACGGCGTGAATATTCGAATGGCTTGTGGTTGACTGCATGCTGATTTTGTCACCAGTGTACCAAAAGCTCCTGAGGTTTGGAGGATCATTCTGACTGGCAAGCACACTGACAATTATCTGGAGTTAGTGGTTGATGGTCAAACACTGACTATGAGACACTCGTGAATAGGAGTGAAGGTGAATTCCGATAGATGGAATGATATCTGCCAATACAGTTGGATCTTCTAAAACCGATTGACCCAAGCGGTACGTTTAGTCGACAAGAATGGAGAATACGCGCATTGGAAGATATACCTATAATGAAGTATCACTGGGGTCATTACTGCAAACTGTGGTCAAGTCTTCGCGCATGATCTCGGATGCTGTGCGCAAGTCCGTGCTGGTGACAAAGCGTGAACGTGGGTTGTATCATAAAGGCTTCGAGTTCAAACGTGAGTTGTCACCCGTCGAACTGCTCTGACCTTTCGTAGGTTTTCTTCATGTTCCCACCGTGTGTTAGGAAGGATAAACGGTCAGGTGGTATATGGCCGAGATTTCAATTAGCTTTCCTCAAAGGTGCAAAATATTTTGCATGAGTTCAGCTTTTTACTGTCCATCTGCCTTTTAGAGAAATATTGTGTTTTTAGTTTGCTTACTCTGGCCCAATGTTGCGTGCTGTTTCGTATGTCGGGCTTGTTCGTCCGTCATAGGGGCACGCCCGAGCGGTGCTGTCCCTGGTGGGCTGGAACACCACGGTTAGTAGCGCCGTCATGTGATTCAATTGAGACGTGGTCCATAAATGGACGGGCCCAGCCGTGTCACCGTAGCTTATGGGCCTCGTCCGTTAACCCGGCTCGGTTAGGGTAAGCCTCGTGTTCAGACTCCAGTGTGTTGCAAAGACCGTGGATATTCAATCAGACCCCAGAAGATTCGTTCCAAGGCTGATGAAACGTATTACAACGTGCAGTGACGATGACAACCAAAGAGGTGGTCGACTGGGCACATCAACAATTGGTTGTTATGTTAGTGATATCTTGCAGGCGACGTTTGTCGTCTCGCTCTGAAATTCAACAGATCGAAGTCCGCTGTACATAGGATACTCAAAGAATATGACTGTCGGTCAAACTAGGAGACCGAAGTTACTTGGTGCGGACGCACGGAAGTCGTTTTCCACATGATGTGCACTCAGCAATACTTGCCGATGAAGTACTTTTCTAGCTGAATCGAATCATGCGGAAACCGTGCTTTTGACACACCGGTAACTCCCGTCGGTTTTCTCTAACCCGACGTCAACATAGCCCCAAGGTTGACATAAGAAGGGCATGTTGGGACACGGATTCCCGAGGCTTTCTTTTCTGGTAAAAAAAATTGCGCATAATGCATTTATTTGCATAATCATTTACAAACGAAATCACGCGTAGCTACAAATCGCCATATATAAGGAAAATGGTTGTATGTGAACAAAACCACAGGAAACGTTTTCAACACCTTCTGTGAATATAGGGTTTACATAATATGTCCCACATTTTGCACTTTGTGTTTGACAACAATGTTGACCCTCAAACCTACAGCGGTAACTAATAAATTCGCATACTTAGCAGACTCACTAATGCTTGAATGAATCACTGAAGCCGACTAACCGTACCGATAAGTAATGTCTCACTAAAGTGACGTTTTTGTCTGTATGTAGTGAAATACTATGGGGTGGATACCGTAGCTCACCTATTTTTAACCGTGGTCGATCTGGGCATATGGCAGAGGTGATTTTTTTCTGACACTCAAGGTAAGCGTATATCAAGAAAATGTGGCCAGTAATGTATGCATGCTGCGTACGGTTCATGTGTAGCGTCCATGTTCACGTAATATCACTATCAAAGGCTTGCGTACACCGCTCTAGACCATGCGGAACAATCTGACTATAGTGCCTAGCAGTGACCCACAACATCGCTCTCACCACCATATATTCTGTCATGCACAGTCTTCATTCTTGCTGACTCAACTTACTGCTTGGATTACTCAGTTTCAGAATATTCATATGCATTTGTAGACATTGCCGCAACATGGTTTTACCGATGTGTTGAACATTGTTGATGAGGTTGAGTATAGATGAGTATATCGCAAAATAACAATTATTCGCCTTCAAATGTAGTCTCTTGGAGAACTTGTTTCAACGCCATGTAACATGGGATTGTGTCGCAAACTATCGCCAAGGCGTGCACAGTTGTATGTAACATCATTCTTTCCAAGATTGCCCTGAACCACCGCGTGTAATTTTAGGCGGATGGTGTACAATCCACATCTCGGTCATAGGTCTTCATAAGTGAATATTTCAACCTCGCCATCAGAAGAGTGCAAGACAAATTAATACTATTTTCTCCTATCCATCGAATGATGCACTTCTTTCCAAAGCATCTTAGCAACTGAAAGGCGAATAGCTTTCTCGCGTCCTTGTTCTCCTCCGCGTTTATGCTAGCTGGTCAATCAACTAATTCCTTGATGGTGATACACCGACCATTCAAATACCTGCCGACGGATCTGATGGATAAGTCTTTTCAAAACGCACTTTAACTCGTGGTCGTGTTTCTTGGATCATCAGCCACGCACTATGACGATTCGTCAATCTGTTCGGAAGTCAGAATGGGTTTTTCCAGACTACCACGAACCATCGGCGCTATAGGGATAAGATCAGCATGCAGCATGCTGTAAGCCGTTCGAGTATTCACAAAGTTCATTTTCGCCATCTATTGGATCGTCCCTTAATACGAGCTCAATCGTTTGCCACCAGAACCGAGAAGGAGAATACGGGCGCGGCAACAGCGTTTATTGAAAAAACCGAGGCCAGTCGATTAGGCCACAGAGGCTCTACATTTTAAGGTCCAACAGAGGGGTGGGGGGACATTTGAAAATGCACTCGTGAGAACAGCTTCACGTGATGTGCAGGCGTTCGATCGCGCAGCTGCAATCCAATTGAGCTTACTGGACTGAGTGAGTTAAAATCACATACCAATTAACTCGAAGCCGGATCGATTGCCTTTGCTGCTTCGTTAGGAGATGCGTCTCCTAACATCATCATACGCCTATCCTCTTCTCGCCCAAACGTCCGGATGATACGTGTACTCGTTTCATCAGAGGTGCGGTTTCCCACATGTCCAGTGTGCATGCCATCATACAAAGGGGGAAAGAGAGCACATGAATCACTGCGTTTATCGGTCTAACATTGACCATCCAAGTTTAGCCGGTCAGGTGATAGGGCTACATATCGGTTGGCTCGTTGTGTCTGTCTGTAATCGCTTCATCGCACTGCTGTCGGAGTCGATCGTGCACGCAGACTTACCACGTAAAGTTCGGGCCCGTAGGTTCATGTTCGTGTGGACTGCTACGCAGTTAAGCACCCGGTTCATCCTTGTTAAAGTAGGGTGAAATGCATGAGTCGATCACGGTGGTGCATCGGAACCTGGCTGACAGTACACTCTTAGTTAATGGTATTTTTGTGGTGTTTTCATTGTGTTATACCTCCTTTTGCCACTCCCGTGTAACTTCTACATCAGACTGTAGTGTACATATGTACTGAACTTGAAAAAACAAACGCAACAAACCTTCAAATTGAATCTGAATACTCGTAAGTGTTGGACTTCCCTAGAATTTTCGTGATCGACTGTGTGCTAAAGCATTCCACTGTTTGATCGTATTTCAAACCAACTTCTTTGCCATATCAACTATGCTTAGAACACCCCCCAACCACTCCACAATAACGTTGGAGGTTTCGTGAATGCTGTACATTTTCGTGCATCCGGATATCATTGATAAGGAGTCCATTTCTTCCGTATAAAATCGCCTTCTTCTTCTTCTTCTTTTTCGAGAAGACGAGGTTTTTCAATCAGAATGAACAGAAATGTCGTGTACAGTCGAGAGGTAACCTTCGCTACTTTATTTTTTACCTGTTTCACCTTTATTACGGAATGCTCATTGGTGGCTTAGTGACCTTAACTACTACTTTTGGTAATCGTCCACCGATTTTCTGATTCGAGAATGTTTGTTGATCGCAATGTACCACATAAATACCTTGTAATTCTCTGTTTCTCGCACACGTTGTTGGAGCGGAACAAAGTTGTTTTTTGTCTCTATCTTTTGGTTTGTCTTGG
Organism: Paragonimus skrjabini miyazakii; assembly: GCA_014338405.1. Taxonomy (NCBI): domain Eukaryota; kingdom Metazoa; phylum Platyhelminthes; class Trematoda; order Plagiorchiida; family Troglotrematidae; genus Paragonimus; species Paragonimus skrjabini miyazakii. The sequence continues at coordinate 159,388 of JTDE01000085.1, forward strand.
GTACGATTAACGGGGACAGTCGCGTTAGTTTCGGGGCCAAGATTTTACGTGTCAATTATTACGAAGAAAAGAATCCGACTTCTATCAAGCGCATTACTATACCGTGTATGAACCCGCGTATTCTTTCGAGGGTTTAAAAGAACTGTATATGGGACCCTATAATTCGTAGTTCTACCAGAAGTTGGGTGATCTTACCATGGCTTTTCTTTTTAACTCATCTTATTTTATGTGGTTTATCATTTTTTTCAAATCCTCAATCCCGTGCTGAGGTTGACAACTGAAGCATCCATTAACAGTTTCCCAATTTGTCTATCTTTAATTTCCGATTGTGCGTTTTTTTGGAGTCTAAGCTACATGGTCTAATCCAAATCTACGATAGATTCGTTTGTTGTTCAGATCATCCCAACGAGGATTGCAGAGGTAGTCTGCGAACTCATCCATGAAATCCTCCCAAACGCACATGACAGACTCCAAAAGATGCCTTAATAAACAGAATTGGACTGTCGGGGCAGAAGAAATTAGACCAACGTTTTCCCAATATGAAGCTAGAGGATCGTAAACCGTCGCAGCTGCTTTGACAGAAAAAGCAATCGCCTGAACCGTATGGAATTAATGATTTTATTTTTCGACACCTCTGATTCAAACATCAACCTCTATCTTTTAATCGCATCGTACTCAACGTTCAACGAACCAACGCTGCTGATATGATGCTAGAAGTTAATCTATCTTTTCAACGAGCGCCTGTCACATTGCCTACTCCATCTCACCAGTCAGCTAATACGTTCAATGAGGAACCATATGCATTCATAATACAGATGCAACAAGTGATGACTCCTTATAGGAAACAATCATTATTTAATACGATTTCAATCAGTCGTCTGCGTTTTCATAAACTGACCAGAACTACATCATTTTATTGGTACCACCAAGACTTTGATTACCGCTGAAGAAAGTGTAATCAGCCGTGTTCATTCAAATCCACCCCTTCGAGAAACACACCGGCCAGTCAGTAAGGGCAACGACTGTCGCCAGATTTATCCCAGCATTTTGCTTATTCTTCACGTCAGATAAATTCACTGGTATCAGATTTCTCGTTGATACCGAAGCCGAAATGGGTGCCACTCCATGCCGAGGAAAAACGGGTTTCAAAGCCAATTCGCCTGCAGTGCAAGCATTTAATAGGAGTCGGATCGTAACGTACAGCACACGCTCCCCTACATTTCATTTAGGCTTATGACAACATTTTCGCCGGGTATTCATCATTGCAGGTGTCCAAAATGCAATTTGTCAGCTTTCGGATTTTGTGTCAACGTTGGGAAAAATAATCTTCTGGATCGCACAACGTTATTATCGTTGTACGACACACGGGTCAAAAGTAATTCTGTTGGTATGCGTTCAACCACACCGGACACTGCACCTCAGTCCTCTAAGTTGTCTCAAAGGTTTCCGCAATTTATACCCTCTCCATACGACCTCATCACATTTACACACGAAATAGTTCATCATATCGACACCCGCAGGCCATCCTACTATCATTAGACCACGCCGGCTACCCCCCTCGTGAAGCTGAAGGCTGTTTAAACTTAATTTGGTCTCATGCTGAAGCTGCGTAGTAGTTGATCATGCGATTGGCGTTCAACCAGCGACTTTTGTGTGCTCAGCAATCTCACAATACCTGATCGCTATCCTATGCCCTATACCCATGATTTTTCTCTCAATCTAAACAATAAACTCGTTTATTTTCTAAAACAGACTCAGTGAGTAAGTAATATCGTAATTCTGCAACCCATACTGATATTCGAAAAAGGGCAATAACAAATCCTGTTGAACTTTTCGAGTTTCTCCAAATGTCATCTGATCTATGTAACGCTGCTCAAACCTTTCAGTGCTTAATGAACCAAGTTGCGCGTGGTTTTGAGTTTGTTTACATTTATCTCGGTGGTGTTTTGATCACTGGTTGGGGTCACTTCGAACGCGACCAGCATCTCCGTCTATTGTTTGAACGTTTCACCCAATTTGGAATTACGATTAATGCATCTAAGTTTGTACCTGGTGTTGATTCACTAGAAGTCTGATGGTATCCGACCACTTGATGCAAAGGTTGAAGTTTTGCAAGACCCCACTTTGTTGAGTCCACTAAAAAGTCTCAGCGTTTCATTGGTATAATCAACTAATATCGTCGTTTCATACCTCACTGTTCATATATCTTGCAATCACTAACCAATTTTTTATGCGGAACAAAAAAGGCGCCGTATTCAATCCCCAAGTGTTGTATGAGTTTAATGTTGGCAAGCAATCGCTTGGTGAAACCACTGCATCGTCGTGTTTTAATACTCAACTTAACATTCAATTGTTTCTCTCAACCGATACTTTATCAAAGACATTAGGAGAAGTTCTACAACAACTGGTCAATGAGGAATTGCAACACCTTTTACTTTTCTTTCAAAAGCTGTCCCATGTCCAAATTAATTATAGTAAATTCTGCAGAGAGCTACTCGTGACTTACTTAACAGTTCGTTATTTCCGATATTTGCTAGAACATCGCGTTTTCACTGGTTTCATTAGTCACAAACTTCTTGTCTACAAGCTCAATTTTATTATTGGACAAATATCCCCCATCGAAAATCATCACCTTGATTTCATCGCACATTCCTCATTGTCGTTCTGGTGTCGCGTGCTACATGTCTACATTTAATCCTCAATCATTTGTTTTACTGTCTTTTCGTAGCTTCTCATTTGAATTCTTGTATTCTCCCTCACACCCCGGAATAGGTACCACACTCAAACTAATATCTTCATGTTACGGCTGACCTAGTATGAACCGTGAATTCTCTTTGCATTGTTAGCGTAACAAAATCCACTAACATATTTTTTCTCATCTAGCCAATTCCTTACAACATATTATCCTTTCTCACAAATCCACCTAGATATTATTTGTCTACTGTCACTTCTTGATGAAAAGACGTTCTTATTCACGTGTGTAGATTGTTTTGCTCATTATCGGAGAGTTATTCAGATATCCGACTCTAGTAGTGAGATTACTGCCAGAATTGTTCTCCTTCCCAAATCTCGGTGCACCTTCTGTGGTTAATACAGATGGAGGCACGCAATACCAATGTTACATGTCCCGTGATACGACGTGCATGCTTGTTTGTGAATAGGTCAAAGCGGCTGCATATCACTTCTTCTTGAATTGTCTGGCGGAGCATTTTCATTGAAAGCTGAAAGCACCATTAACTGTCCAAGCTCCCACATCCAAATGGACCGAATGCCTTCCGCTTACCACCGTTGAGTATCATGCCAACCTTAAACAGGGATTTTGGAATGGCTCCAGCCGAACTAGTGTGGAGATAAACTTTGTGACAACCCAGTCAGTTTTCCCGAACGTTCCCTCACTCAGTCGACCCAATAAATCATGTTTAATTCCATCAGAAGCATATAGAGTTTACTAGCTTACTCTTCACGTGGAAACGTGCATGGCCTAGTAGCATTCACGTGATTGACATACTCGTGCACATGTGCTTATTTGGTGCGTTTTAGCGGAACAATCACTGCGATCTGCCTACTTTGGAATATTCCGAGTGATGTCGCGCTAGTATTTCACTATCGATCGAACTGGAAAACATGATACTGCCAGTGTTGACCGTCTGTAAAAATGGTTTATGTTGATAAGGATTTTATGCTACCATCGGACACCTCAACACACCAGTTCAGAAGAAATCTCTCAGTTATTCTTCAAACATTTCCCGTCATACTGTGGGGGATTGCCAGGCAGGAAGTACGAGCATTCCAGCTCTCGGCCAAATACCCCAACGCAGGGGGAGGTGCATTCAAACACCCACAGTGAGCGGATGGAGAATGGCGTGGGCGACCGAATGAGTCATCGCTCGACCGGATCGGACCAACGGGCGAGACGTGGCAGCCGGAATAGAATGAATGA